>CAUIJW010000122.1:0-524000 GCA_960531205.1 Andrena bicolor | reverse complement strand
TAGATATAGAAGACGGTTGTACAGACGGATCTCGTTAGTCTAGATATAGAAGACGGTTGTACAGACGGATCTCGTTAGTCTAGATATTGAAGACGTTTGTCCATCGACGTATGTCGTTAGTCTAGATATAGAAGACGGTTGTACAGACGGATCTCGTTAGTCTAGATATAGAAGACGGTTGTACAGACGGATCTCGATAGTCTAGATATAGAAGACGGTGGTACAGACGGATCTCGTTAGTCTAGATATTGAAGACGTTTGTCCAACGACGTACCTCGTTAGTCTAGACATAGAAAACGGTTGTACAGACGGATCTCGTTAGTCTGGATATAGAAGACGGTTGTACAACGACGGATCTCGTTAGTCTAGATATAGAAGACGGTTATACAGACGGATCTCGTTAGTCTAGATATAGAAGACGGTTGTACAGACGGATCTCGTTAGTCTAGATATAGAAGACGGTTGTACAGACAGATCTCGTTAGTCTAGATATTGAAGACGTTTGTACAGACGGATCTCGTTAGTCTAGATACAGAAGACGGTTGTCCAACGACGTATCTCGTTAGCCTAGATATAGAAGACGGTTGCACAGACGGATCTCGTTAGTCTAGATATAGAAGACGGTTGTATAACGAGAGATCTCGTTAGTCTAGATATAGAAGACGGTTGTATAACGAGAGATCTCGTTAGTCTAGATATAGAAGTTGGTTGTACAGACGGATCTCGTTAGTCTAGATATAGAAGACGGTTGTACAGACGGATCTCGTTAGTCTAGATATAGAAGACGGTTGTACAGACGGATCTCGTTAGTCTAGATATAGAAGACGGTTGTACAGACAGATCTCGTTAGTCTAGATATAGAAGACGGTTGTACAGACGGATCTCGTTAGTCTAGATATAGAAGACGGTTGTACAGACGGATTTCGTTAGTCTAGATATTGAAGACGTTTGTCCAACGACGTATCTCGTTAGTCTAGATATAGAAGACGGTTGTACAGACGGATCTCGTTAGTCTAGATATAGAAGACGGTTGTATAACGAGTGATCTCGTTAGTCTAGATATACAAGACGGTTGTACAGACGGATCCCGTTAGTCTAGATATAGAAGACGGTTGTATAACGAGAGATCTCGTTAGTCTAGATATAGAAGATGGTTGTACAGACGGATCTCGTTAGTCTAGATATAGAAGACGGTTGTACAGACGGATCTCGTTAGTCTAGATATAGAAGACGGTTGTACAGACGGATCTCGTTAGTCTAGATATAGAAGACGGTTGTATAACGAGAGATCTCGTTAGTCTAGATATAGAAGACGGTTGTACAACGACGGATCTCGTTAGTCTAGATATAGAAGACGGCTGTACAGACGGATATCGTTAGTCTAGATATAGAAGACGGTTGTACAGACGGATCTCGTTAGTCTAGATATAGAAGACGGTTGTACAGACGGATCTCGTTAATCTAGATATTGAAGACGTTTGTACAGACGGATCTCGTTAGTCTAGATACAGAAGACGGTTGTCCAACGACGTATCTCGTTAGCCTAGATATAGAAGACGGTTGCACAGACGGATCTCGTTAGTCTAGATATAGAAGACGGTTGTATAACGACGGATCTCGTTAGTCTAGATATAGAAGACGGTTGTACAGACGGATCTCGTTAGTCTAGATATAGAAGACGGTTGTACAGACGGATCTCGTGAGTCTAGATATAGAAGACGGTTGTATAGACGGATCTCGTTAGTCTAGATATAGAAGACGGTTGTACAGACGGATCTCGTGAGTCTAGATATAGAAGACGGTTGTCCAACGACGTATCTCGTTAGTCTAGATATAGAAAACGGTTGTACAGACGGATCTCGTTAGACTAGATATAGAAGAGGGTTGTACAACGACGGATCTCGTTAGTCTAGATATAGAAGACGGTTGTACAGACGGATCTCGTTAGTCTAGATATAGAAGACGGTTGTACAGACGGATCTCGTTAGTCTAGATATAGAAGACGGTTGTACAGACGGATCTCGTTAGTCTAGATATAGAAGACGGTTGTATAACGAGAGATCTCGTTAGTCTAGATATAGAAGATGGTTGTACAGACGGATCTCGTTAGTCTAGATATAGAAGACGGTTGTATAACGAGAGATCTCGTTAGTCTAGATATAGAAGATGGTTGTACAGACGGATCTCGTTAGTCTAGATATAGAAGACGGATGTACAGACGGATCTCGTTAGTCTAGATATAGAAGACGGTAGTACAGACGGACCTCGTTAGTCTAGATATTGAAGACGTTTGTCCAACGACGTATCTCGTTAGTCTAGATATAGAAGACGGTTGTACAGACGGATCTCGTTAGTCTAGATATAGAAGACGGTTGTACAGACGGATCTCGTTAGTCTAGATATAGAAGACGGTTGTACAGACGGATCTCGTTAGTCTAGATATAGAAGACGGTGGTACAGACGGATCTCGTTAGTCTAGATATTGAAGACGTTTGTCCAACGACGTAACTCGTTAGTCTAGACATAGAAAACGGTTGTACAGACGGATCTCGTTAGTCTAGATATAGAAGACGGTTGTGCAACGACGGATCTCGTTAGTCTAGATATAGAAGACGGTTATACAGACGGATATCGTTAGTCTAGATATAGAAGACGGTTGTACAGACGGACCTCGTTAGTCTAGATACAGAAGACGGTTGTCCAACGACGTATCTCGTTAGCCTAGATATAGAAGACGGTTGCACAGACGGATCTCGTTAGTCTAGATATAGAAGACGGTTGTATAACGAGAGATCTCGTTAGTCTAGATATAGAAGTTGGTTGTACAGACGGATCTCGTTAGTCTAGATATAGAAGACGGTTGTATAACGAGAGACCTCGTTAGTCTAGATATAGAAGATGGTTGTACAGACGGATCTCGTTAGTCTAGATATAGAAGACGGTTGTACAGACGGATCTCGTTAGTCTAGATATAGAAGACGGTTGTACAGACGGATCTCGTTAGTCTAGATATAGAAGACGGTTGTATAACGAGAGATCTCGTTAGTCTAGATATAGAAGACGGTTGTACAAAACGGATCTCGTTAGTCTAGATATAGAAGACGGCTGTACAGACGGATATCGTTAGTCTAGATATAGAAGACGGTTGTACAGACGGACCTCGTTAGTCTAGATATTGAAGACGTTTGTCCAACGACGTATCTCGTTAGTCTAGATATAGAAGACGGTTGTACAGACGGATCTCGTTAGTCTAGATATAGAAGACGGTTGTACAGACGGATCTCGTTAGTCTAGATATTGAAGACGTTTGTCCATCGACGTATCTCGTTAGTCTAGATATAGAAGACGGTTGTACAGACGGATCTCGTTAGTCTAGATATAGAAGACGGTTGTACAGACGGATCTCGTTAGTCTAGATATAGAAGACGGTTGTACAGACGGATCTCGTTAGTCTAGATATTGAAGACGTTTGTCCAACGACGTACCTCGTTAGTCTAGACATAGAAAACGGTTGTACAGACGGATCTCGTTAGTCTAGATATAGAAGACGGTTGTACAACGACGGATCTCGTTAGTCTAGATATAGAAGACGGTTATACAGACGGATCTCGTTAGTCTAGATATTGAAGACGGTTGTACAGACGGATCTCGTTAGTCTAGATATAGAAGACGGTGGTACAGACGGATCTCGTTAGTCTAGATATTGAAGACGTTTGTCCAACGACGTAACTCGTTAGTCTAGACATAGAAAACGGTTGTACAGACGGATCTCGTTAGTCTAGATATAGAAGACGGTTGTACAGACGGATCTCGTTAGTCTAGATATTGAAGACGTTTGTCCAACGACGTATCTCGTTAGTCTAGATATAGAAGACGGTTGTACAGACGGATCTCGTTAGTCTAGATATAGAAGACGGTTGTATAACGAGAGATCTCGTTAGTCTAGATATAGAAGACGGTTGTACAGACGGATCCCGTTAGTCTAGATATAGAAGACGGTTGTATAACGAGAGATCTCGTTAGTCTAGATATAGAAGATGGTTTTACAGACGGATCTCGTTAGTCTAGATATAGAAGACGGTTGTACAGACGGATCTCGTTAGTCTAGATATAGAAGACGGTTGTACAGACGAATCTCGTTAGTCTAGATATAGAAGACGGTTGTATAACGAGAGATCTCGTTAGTCTAGATATAGAAGACGGTTGTACAACGACGGATCTCGTTAGTCTAGATATAGAAGACGGCTGTACAGACGGATATCGTTAGTCTAGATATAGAAGACGGTTGTACAGACGGATCTCGTTAGTCTAGATATAGAAGACGGTTGTACAGACGGATCTGGTTAGTCTAGATATTGAAGACGTTTGTACAGACGGATCTCGTTAGTCTAGATACAGAAGACGGTTGTCCAACGACTTATCTCGTTAGCCTAGATATAGAAGACGGTTGCACAGACGGATCTCGTTAGTCTAGATATAGAAGACGGTTGTATAACGACGGATCTCGTTAGTCTAGATATAGAAGACGGTTGTACAGACGGATCTCGTTAGTCTAGATATAGAAGACGGTTGTACAGACGGATCTCGTTAGTCTAGATATAGAAGATGGTTGTACAGACGGATCTCGTTAGTCTAGATATAGAAGATGGTTGTACAGACGGATCTCGATAGACTAGATATTGAAGACGTTTGTCCAACGACGTATCTCGTTAGTCTAGATATAGAAGACGGTTGTACAGACGGATTTCGATAGTCTAGATATAGAAGACGGTTGTACAGACGGATCTCGTTAGTCTAGATATAGAAGACGGTTGTACAGACGGATCTCGTGAGTCTAGATATAGAAGACGGTTGTATAGACGGATCTCGTTAGTCTAGATATAGAAGACGGTTGTACAGACGGATCTCGTGAGTCTAGATATAGAAGACGGTTGTCCAACGACGTATCTCGTTAGTCTAGATATAGAAAACGGTTGTACAGACGGATCTCGTTAGACTAGATATAGAAGAGGGTTGTACAACGACGGATCTCGTTAGTCTAGATATAGAAGACGGTTGTACAGACGGATCTCGTTAGTCTAGATATAGAAGACGGTTGTACAGACGGATCTCGTTAGTCTAGATATAGAAGACGGTTGTACAGACGGATCTCGTTAGTCTAGATATAGAAGACGGTTGTATAACGAGAGATCTCGTTAGTCTAGATATAGAAGATGGTTGTACAGACGGATCTCGTTAGTCTAGATATAGAAGACGGTTGTATAACGAGAGATCTCGTTAGTCTAGATATAGAAGATGGTTGTACAGACGGATCTCGTTAGTCTAGATATAGAAGACGGTTGTACAGACGGATCTCGTTAGTCTAGATATAGAAGACGGTTGTACAGACGAATCTCGTTAGTCTAGATATAGAAGACGGTTGTATAACGAGAGATCTCGTTAGTCTAGATATAGAAGATGGTTGTACAGACGGATCTCGTTAGTCTAGATATAGAAGATGGTTGTACAGACGGATCTCGATAGACTAGATATTGAAGACGTTTGTCCAACGACGTATCTCGTTAGTCTAGATATAGAAGACGGTTGTACAGACGGATTTCGATAGTCTAGATATAGAAGACGGTTGTACAGACGGATCTCGTTAGTCTAGATATAGAAGACGGTTGTACAGACGGATCTCGTGAGTCTAGATATAGAAGACGGTTGTATAGACGGATCTCGTTAGTCTAGATATAGAAGACGGTTGTACAGACGGATCTCGTTAGTCTAGATATAGAAGACGGTTGTACAGACGGATCTCGTTAGTCTAGAAATAGAAGACGGTTGTATAACGAGAGATCTCGTTAGTCTAGATATAGAAGACGGTTGTACAACGACGGATCTCGTTAGTCTAGATATAGAAGACGGCTGTACAGACGGACATCGTTAGTCTAGATATTGAAGACGGTTGTACAGACGGATCTCGTTAGTCTAGATATAGAAGATGGTTGTACAGACGGATCTCGTTAGTCTAGATATAGAAGATGGTTGTACAGACGGATCTCGATAGACTAGATATTGAAGACGTTTGTCCAACGACGGATCTCGTTAGTCTAGATATAGAAGACGGCTGTACAGACGGATATCGTTAGTCTAGATATAGAAGACGGTTGTACAGACGGACCTCGTTAGTCTAGATATTGAAGACGTTTGTCCAACGACGTATCTCGTTAGTCTAGATATAGAAGACGGTTGTACAGACGGATCTCGTTAGTCTAGATATAGAAGACGGTTGTACAGACGGATCTCGTTAGTCTAGATATAGAAGACGGTTGTACAGACGGATCTCGTTAGTCTAGATATAGAAGATGGTTGTACAGACGGATCTCGTTAGTCTAGATATAGAAGATGGTTGTACAGACGGATCTCGATAGACTAGATATTGAAGACGTTTGTCCAACGACGTATCTCGTTAGTCTAGATATAGAAGACGGTTGTACAGACGGATTTCGATAGTCTAGATATAGAAGACGGTTGTACAGACGGATCTCGTTAGTCTAGATATAGAAGACGGTTGTACAGACGGATCTCGTGAGTCTAGATATAGAAGACGGTTGTATAGACGGATCTCGTTAGTCTAGATATAGAAGACGGTTGTACAGACGGATCTCGTGAGTCTAGATATAGAAGACGGTTGTCCAACGACGTATCTCGTTAGTCTAGATATAGAAAACGGTTGTACAGACGGATCTCGTTAGACTAGATATAGAAGAGGGTTGTACAACGACGGATCTCGTTAGTCTAGATATAGAAGACGGTTGTACAGACGGATCTCGTTAGTCTAGATATAGAAGACGGTTGTACAGACGGATCTCGTTAGTCTAGATATAGAAGACGGTTGTACAGACGGATCTCGTTAGTCTAGATATAGAAGACGGTTGTACAGACGGATCTCGTTAGTCTAGATATAGAAGACGGTTGTACAGACGGATCTCGTTAGTCTAGATATAGAAGACGGTTGTATAACGAGAGATCTCGTTAGTCTAGATATAGAAGATGGTTGTACAGACGGATCTCGTTAGTCTAGATATAGAAGACGGTTGTATAACGAGAGATCTCGTTAGTCTAGATATAGAAGATGGTTGTACAGACGGATCTCGTTAGTCTAGATATAGAAGACGGTTGTACAGACGGATCTCGTTAGTCTCGATATAGAAGACGGTTGTATAACGAGAGATCTCGTTAGTCTAGATATAGAAGATGGTTGCACAGAGGGATCTCGTTAGTCTAGATATAGAAGACGGTTATACAGACGGATCTCGTTAGTCTAGATATAGAAGACGGTTGTACAGACGGATCTCGTTAGTCTAGATATAGAAGACGGTTGTATAACGAGAAATCTCGTTAGTCTAGATATAGAAGACGGTTGTACAACGACGGATCTCGTTAGTCTAGATATAGAAGACGGCTGTACAGACGGATATCGTTAGTCTAGATATAGAAGACGGTTGTACAGACGGACCTCGTTAGTCTAGATATTGAAGACGTTTGTCCAACGACGTATCTCGTTAGTCTAGATATAGAAGACGGTTGTACAGACGGATCTCGTTAGTCTAGATATAGAAGACGGTTGTACAGACGGATCTCGTTAGTCTAGATATAGAAGACGGTGGTACAGACGGATCTCGTTAGTCTAGATATTGAAGACGTTTGTCCAACGACGTACCTCGTTAGTCTAGACATAGAAAACGGTTGTACAGACGGATCTCGTTAGTCTGGATATAGAAGACGGTTGTACAACGACGGATCTCGTTAGTCTAGATATAGAAGACGGTTGTACAGACGGATCTCGTTAGTCTAGATATAGAAGACGGTGGTACAGACGGATCTCGTTAGTCTAGATATTGAAGACGTTTGTCCAACGACGTACCTCGTTAGTCTAGATATAGAATACGGTTGTACAGACGGATCTCGTTAGTCTAGATATAGAAGACGGTTGTAGAGACGGATCTCGTGAGTCTAGATATAGAAGACGGTTGTCCAACGACGTATCTCGTTAGTCTAGATATAGAAAACGGTTGTACAGACGGATCTCGTTAGTCTAGATATAGAAGACGGTTGTATAACGAGAGATCTCGTTAGTCTAGATATAGAAGACGGTTGTACAGACGGATCTCGTTAGTCTAGATATAGAAGACGGTTGTACAGACGGATCTCGTTAGTCTAGATATAGAAGACGGTTGTACAGACGGATCTCGTTAGTCTAGATATAGAAGACGGTGGTACAGACGGATCTCGTTAGTCTAGATATTGAAGACGTTTGTCCAACGACGTACCTCGTTAGTCTAGACATAGAAAACGGTTGTACAGACGGATCTCGTGAGTCTAGATATAGAAGACCGTTGTATAGACGGATCTCGTTAGTCTAGATATAGAAGACGGTTGTACAGACGGATCTCGTGAGTCTAGATATAGAAGACGGTTGTCCACCGACGTATCTCGTTAGTCTAGATATAGAAAACGGTTGTACAGACGGATCTCGTTAGACTAGATATAGAAGAGGGTTGTACAACGACGGATCTCGTTAGTCTAGATATAGAAGACGGTTGTACAGACGGATCTCGTTAGTCTAGATATAGAAGACGGTTGTACAGACGGATCTCGTTAGTCTAGATATAGAAGACGGTTGTATAACGAGAGATCTCGTTAGTCTAGATATAGAAGATGGTTGTACAGACGGATCTCGTTAGTCTAGATATAGAAGACGGTTGTACAGACGGATCTCGTTAGTCTAGATATTGAAGACGTTTGTCCAACGACGTATCTCGTTAGTCTAGATATAGAAGACGGTTGTACAGACGGATCTCGTTAGTCTAGATATAGAAGACGGTTGTACAGACGGATCTCGATAGTCTAGATATAGAAGACGGTGGTACAGACGGATCTCGTTAGTCTAGATATTGAAGACGTTTGTCCAACGACGTACCTCGTTAGTCTAGACATAGAAAACGGTTGTACAGACGGATCTCGTTAGTCTAGATATAGAAGACGGTTGTACAGACAGATCTCGTTAGTCTAGATATTGAAGACGTTTGTACAGACGGATCTCGTTAGTCTAGATACAGAAGACGGTTGTCCAACGACGTATCTCGTTAGCCTAGATATAGAAGACGGTTGCACAGACGGATCTCGTTAGTCTAGATATAGAAGACGGTTGTATAACGAGAGATCTCGTTAGTCTAGATATAGAAGTTGGTTGTACAGACGGATCTCGTTAGTCTAGATATAGAAGACGGTTGTACAGACGGATCTCGTTAGTCTAGATATAGAAGACGGTTGTACAGACGGATCTCGTTAGTCTAGATATTGAAGACGTTTGTCCAACGACGTATCTCGTTAGTCTAGATATAGAAGACGGTTGTACAGACGGATCTCGTTAGTCTAGATATAGAAGACGGTTGTACAGACGGATCTCGTTAGTCTAGATATTGAAGACGTTTGTCCAACGACGTATCTCGTTAGTCTAGATATAGAAGACGGTTGTACAGACGGATCTCGTTAGTCTAGATATAGAAGACGGTTGTATAACGAGTGATCTCGTTAGTCTAGATATACAAGACGGTTGTACAGACGGATCCCGTTAGTCTAGATATAGAAGACGGTTGTATAACGAGAGATCTCGTTAGTCTAGATATAGAAGATGGTTGTACAGACGGATCTCGTTAGTCTAGATATAGAAGACGGTTGTACAGACGGATCTCGTTAGTCTAGATATAGAAGACGGTTGTACAGACGGATCTCGTTAGTCTAGATATAGAAGACGGTTGTATAACGAGAGATCTCGTTAGTCTAGATATAGAAGACGGTTGTACAACGACGGATCTCGTTAGTCTAGATATAGAAGACGGCTGTACAGACGGATATCGTTAGTCTAGATATAGAAGACGGTTGTACAGACGGATCTCGTTAGTCTAGATATAGAAGACGGTTGTACAGACGGATCTCGTTAATCTAGATATTGAAGACGTTTGTACAGACGGATCTCGTTAGTCTAGATACAGAAGACGGTTGTCCAACGACGTATCTCGTTAGCCTAGATATAGAAGACGGTTGCACAGACGGATCTCGTTAGTCTAGATATAGAAGACGGTTGTATAACGACGGATCTCGTTAGTCTAGATATAGAAGACGGTTGTACAGACGGATCTCGTTAGTCTAGATATAGAAGACGGTTGTACAGACGGATCTCGTGAGTCTAGATATAGAAGACGGTTGTATAGACGGATCTCGTTAGTCTAGATATAGAAGACGGTTGTACAGACGGATCTCGTGAGTCTAGATATAGAAGACGGTTGTCCAACGACGTATCTCGTTAGTCTAGATATAGAAAACGGTTGTACAGACGGATCTCGTTAGACTAGATATAGAAGAGGGTTGTACAACGACGGATCTCGTTAGTCTAGATATAGAAGACGGTTGTACAGACGGATCTCGTTAGTCTAGATATAGAAGACGGTTGTACAGACGGATCTCGTTAGTCTAGATATAGAAGACGGTTGTACAGACGGATCTCGTTAGTCTAGATATAGAAGACGGTTGTATAACGAGAGATCTCGTTAGTCTAGATATAGAAGATGGTTGTACAGACGGATCTCGTTAGTCTAGATATAGAAGACGGTTGTATAACGAGAGATCTCGTTAGTCTAGATATAGAAGATGGTTGTACAGACGGATCTCGTTAGTCTAGATATAGAAGACGGATGTACAGACGGATCTCGTTAGTCTAGATATAGAAGACGGTAGTACAGACGGATCTCGTTAGTCTAGATATAGAAGACGGTTGTATAACGAGAGATCTCGTTAGTCTAGATATAGAAGACGGTTGTACAACGACGGATCTCGTTAGTCTAGATATAGAAGACGGCTGTACAGACGGATATCGTTAGTCTAGATATAGAAGACGGTTGTACAGACGGACCTCGTTAGTCTAGATATTGAAGACGTTTGTCCAACGACGTATCTCGTTAGTCTAGATATAGAAGACGGTTGTACAGACGGATCTCGTTAGTCTAGATATAGAAGACGGTTGTACAGACGGATCTCGTTAGTCTAGATATAGAAGACGGTTGTACAGACGGATCTCGTTAGTCTAGATATAGAAGACGGTGGTACAGACGGATCTCGTTAGTCTAGATATTGAAGACGTTTGTCCAACGACGTAACTCGTTAGTCTAGACATAGAAAACGGTTGTACAGACGGATCTCGTTAGTCTAGATATAGAAGACGGTTGTGCAACGACGGATCTCGTTAGTCTAGATATAGAAGACGGTTATACAGACGGATATCGTTAGTCTAGATATAGAAGACGGTTGTACAGACGGACCTCGTTAGTCTAGATACAGAAGACGGTTGTCCAACGACGTATCTCGTTAGCCTAGATATAGAAGACGGTTGCACAGACGGATCTCGTTAGTCTAGATATAGAAGACGGTTGTATAACGAGAGATCTCGTTAGTCTAGATATAGAAGTTGGTTGTACAGACGGATCTCGTTAGTCTAGATATAGAAGACGGTTGTATAACGAGAGACCTCGTTAGTCTAGATATAGAAGATGGTTGTACAGACGGATCTCGTTAGTCTAGATATAGAAGACGGTTGTACAGACGGATCTCGTTAGTCTAGATATAGAAGACGGTTGTACAGACGGATCTCGTTAGTCTAGATATAGAAGACGGTTGTACAGACGGATCTCGTTAGTCTAGATATAGAAGACGGTTGTACAGACGGATCTCGTTAGTCTAGATATAGAAGACGGTTGTACAGACGGATCTCGTTAGTCTAGATATTGAAGACGTTTGTCCAACGACGTACCTCGTTAGTCTAGACATAGAAAACGGTTGTACAGACGGATCTCGTTAGTCTAGATATAGAAGACGGTTGTACAACGACGGATCTCGTTAGTCTAGATATAGAAGACGGTTATACAGACGGATCTCGTTAGTCTAGATATTGAAGACGTTTGTCCATCGACGTATCTCGTTAGTCTAGATACAGAAGACGGTTGTACAGACGGATCTCGTTAGTCTAGATATAGAAGACGGTTGTACAGACGGATCTCGTTAGTCTAGATATAGAAGACGGTTGTACAGACGGATCTCGTTAGTCTAGATATTGAAGACGTTTGTCCAACGACGTACCTCGTTAGTCTAGACATAGAAAACGGTTGTACAGACGGATCTCGTTAGTCTAGATATAGAAGACGGTTGTACAGACGGATCTCGTTAGTCTAGATATTGAAGATGGTTGTACAGACGGATCTCGTTAGTCTAGATATAGAAGATGGTTGTACAGACGGATCTCGATAGACTAGATATTGAAGACGTTTGTCCAACGACGTATCTCGTTAGTCTAGATATAGAAGACGGTTGTACAGACGGATCTCGATAGTCTAGATATAGAAGACGGTTGTACAGACGGATCTCGTTAGTCTAGATATTGAAGACGTTTGTACAGACGGATCTCGTTAGTCTAGATACAGAAGACGTTTGTCCAACGACGTACCTCGTTAGTCTAGACATAGAAAACGGTTGTACAGACGGATCTCGTTAGTCTAGATATAGAAGACGGTTGTACAACGACGGATCTCGTTAGTCTAGATATAGAAGACGGTTATACAGACGGATCTCGTTAGTCTAGATATAGAAGACGGTTGTACAGACGGATCTCGTTAGTCTAGATATAGAAGACGGTTGTACAGACGGATCTCGTTAGTCTAGATATTGAAGACGTTTGTACAGACGGATCTCGTTAGTCTAGATACAGAAGACGGTTGTCCAACGACGTATCTCGTTAGCCTAGATATAGAAGACGGTTGAACAGACGGATCTCGTTAGTCTAGATATAGAAGACGGTTGTGCAACGACGGATCTCGTTAGTCTAGATATAGAAGACGGTTATACAGACGGATATCGTTAGTCTAGATATAGAAGACGGTTGTACAGACGGACCTCGTTAGTCTAGATACAGAAGACGGTTGTCCAACGACGTATCTCGTTAGCCTAGATATAGAAGACGGTTGCACAGACGGATCTCGTTAGTCTAGATATAGAAGACGGTTGTATAACGAGAGATCTCGTTAGTCTAGATATAGAAGTTGGTTGTACAGACGGATCTCGTTAGTCTAGATATAGAAGACGGTTGTATAACGAGAGACCTCGTTAGTCTAGATATAGAAGATGGTTGTACAGACGGATCTCGTTAGTCTAGATATAGAAGACGGTTGTACAGACGGATCTCGTTAGTCTAGATATTGAAGACGTTTGTCCAACGACGTACCTCGTTAGTCTAGACATAGAAAACGGTTGTACAGACGGATCTCGTTAGTCTAGATATAGAAGACGGTTGTACAGACGGATCTCGTTAGTCTAGATATTGAAGACGTTTGTACAGACGGATCTCGTTAGTCTAGATATTGAAGACGTTTGTACAGACGGATCTCGTTAGTCTAGATACAGAAGACGGTTGTCCAACGACGTATCTCGTTAGCCTAGATATAGAAGACGGTTGCACAGACGGATCTCGTTAGTCTAGATATAGAAGACGGTTGTATAACGAGAGATCTCGTTAGTCTAGATATAGAAGTTGGTTGTACAGACGGATCTCGTTAGTCTAGATATAGAAGACGGTTGTATAACGAGAGACCTCGTTAGTCTAGATATAGAAGATGGTTGTACAGACGGATCTCGTTAGTCTAGATACAGAAGACGGTTGTCCAACGACGTATCTCGTTAGCCTAGATATAGAAGACGGTTGCACAGACGGATCTCGATAGTCTAGATATAGAAGACGGTTGTATAACGAGAGATCTCGTTAGTCTAGATATAGAAGTTGGTTGTACAGACGGATCTCGTTAGTCTAGATATAGAAGACGGTTGTATAACGAGAGACCTCGTTAGTCTAGATATAGAAGATGGTTGTACAGACGGATCTCGTTAGTCTAGATATAGAAGACGGTTGTACAGACGGATCTCGTTAGTCTAGATATTGAAGACGTTTGTCCAACGACGTACCTCGTTAGTCTAGACATAGAAAACGGTTGTACAGACGGATCTCGTTAGTCTAGATATAGAAGACGGTTGTACAGACGGATCTCGTTAGTCTAGATATTGAAGACGTTTGTACAGACGGATCTCGTTAGTCTAGATACAGAAGACGGTTGTCCAACGACGTATCTCGTTAGCCTAGATATAGAAGACGGTTGCACAGACGGATCTCGTTAGTCTAGATATAGAAGACGGTTGTACAGACGGATCTCGTGAGTCTAGATATAGAAGACGGTTGTCCAACGACGTATCTCGTTAGTCTAGATATAGAAAACGGTTGTACAGACGGATCTCGTTAGACTAGATATAGAAGAGGGTTGTACAACGACGGATATCGTTAGTCTAGATATAGAAGACGGTTGTACGGACGGACCTCGTTAGTCTAGATACAGAAGACGGTTGTCCAACGACGTATCTCGTTAGCCTAGATATAGAAGACGGTTGCACAGACGGATCTCGTTAGTCTAGATATAGAAGACGGTTGTACAGACGGATCTCGTGAGTCTAGATATAGAAGACCGTTGTATAGACGGATCTCGTTAGTCTAGATATAGAAGACGGTTGTACAGACGGATCTCGTGAGTCTAGATATAGAAGACGGTTGTCCACCGACGTATCTCGTTAGTCTAGATATAGAAAACGGTTGTACAGACGGATCTCGTTAGACTAGATATAGAAGAGGGTTGTACAACGACGGATCTCGTTAGTCTAGATATAGAAGACGGTTGTACAGACGGATCTCGTTAGTCTAGATATAGAAGACGGTTGTACAGACGGATCTCGTTAGTCTAGATATAGAAGACGGTTGTATAACGAGAGATCTCGTTAGTCTAGATATAGAAGATGGTTGTACAGACGGATCTCGTTAGTCTAGATATAGAAGACGGTTGTATAACGAGAGATCTCGTTAGTCTAGATATAGAAGACGGTTGTACAGACGGATATCGTTAGTCTAGATATAGAAGACGGTTGTACAGACGGACCTCGTTAGTCTAGATATTGAAGACGTTTGTCCAACGACGTATCTCGTTAGTCTAGATATAGAAGACGGTTGTACAGACGGATCTCGTTAGTCTAGATATAGAAGACGGTGGTACAGACGGATCTCGTTAGTCTAGATATTGAAGACGTTTGTACAGACGGATCTCGTTAGTCTAGATACAGAAGACGGTTGTCCAACGACGTATCTCGTTAGCCTAGATATAGAAGACGGTTGCACAGACGGATCTCGTTAGTCTAGATATAGAAGACGGTTGTACAGACGGATCTCGTGAGTCTAGATATAGAAGACCGTTGTATAGACGGATCTCGTTAGTCTAGATATAGAAGACGGTTGTACAGACGGATCTCGTGAGTCTAGATATAGAAGACGGTTGTCCACCGACGTATCTCGTTAGTCTAGATATAGAAAACGGTTGTACAGACGGATCTCGTTAGACTAGATATAGAAGAGGGTTGTACAACGACGGATCTCGTTAGTCTAGATATAGAAGACGGTTGTACAGACGGATCTCGTTAGTCTAGATATAGAAGACGGTTGTACAGACGGATATCGTTAGTCTAGATATAGAAGACGGTTGTATAACGAGAGATCTCGTTAGTCTAGATATAGAAGACGGTTGTACAACGACGGATCTCGTTAGTCTAGATATAGAAGACGGCTGTACAGACGGACCTCGTTAGTCTAGATATTGAAGACGTTTGTCCAACGACGTATCTCGTTAGTCTAGATATAGAAGACGGTTGTACAGACGGATCTCGTTAGTCTAGATATAGGAGACGGTTGTACAGACGGATCTCGTTAGTCTAGATATAGAAGACGGTTGTACAGACGGATCTCGTTAGTCTAGATATAGAAGATGGTTGTACAGACGGATCTCGTTAGTCTAGATATAGAAGATGGTTGTACAGACGGATCTCGATAGACTAGATATTGAAGACGTTTGTCCAACGACGGATCTCGTTAGTCTAGATATAGAAGACGGCTGTACAGACGGATATCGTTAGTCTAGATATAGAAGACGGTTGTACAGACGGACCTCGTTAGTCTAGATATTGAAGACGTTTGTCCAACGACGTATCTCGTTAGTCTAGATATAGAAGACGGTTGTACAGACGGATCTCGTTAGTCTAGATATAGAAGACGGTTGTACAGACGGATCTCGTTAGTCTAGATATAGAAGACGGTTGTACAGACGGATCTCGTTAGTCTAGATATAGAAGATGGTTGTACAGACGGATCTCGTTAGTCTAGATATAGAAGATGGTTGTACAGACGGATCTCGATAGACTAGATATTGAAGACGTTTGTCCAACGACGTATCTCGTTAGTCTAGATATAGAAGACGGTTGTACAGACGGATTTCGATAGTCTAGATATAGAAGACGGTTGTACAGACGGATCTCGTTAGTCTAGATATAGAAGACGGTTGTACAGACGGATCTCGTGAGTCTAGATATAGAAGACGGTTGTATAGACGGATCTCGTTAGTCTAGATATAGAAGACGGTTGTACAGACGGATCTCGTGAGTCTAGATATAGAAGACGGTTGTCCAACGACGTATCTCGTTAGTCTAGATATAGAAAACGGTTGTACAGACGGATCTCGTTAGACTAGATATAGAAGAGGGTTGTACAACGACGGATCTCGTTAGTCTAGATATAGAAGACGGTTGTACAGACGGATCTCGTTAGTCTAGATATAGAAGACGGTTGTACAGACGGATCTCGTTAGTCTAGATATAGAAGACGGTTGTACAGACGGATCTCGTTAGTCTAGATATAGAAGACGGTTGTATAACGAGAGATCTCGTTAGTCTAGATATAGAAGATGGTTGTACAGACGGATCTCGTTAGTCTAGATATAGAAGACGGTTGTATAACGAGAGATCTCGTTAGTCTAGATATAGAAGATGGTTGCACAGACGGATCTCGTTAGTCTAGATATAGAAGACGGTTGTACAGACGGATCTCGTTAGTCTCGATATAGAAGACGGTTGTATAACGAGAGATCTCGTTAGTCTAGATATAGAAGATGGTTGTACAGACGGATCTCGTTAGTCTAGATATAGAAGACGGTTATACAGACGGATCTCGTTAGTCTAGATATAGAAGACGGTTGTACAGACGGATCTCGTTAGTCTAGATATAGAAGACGGTTGTATAACGAGAAATCTCGTTAGTCTAGATATAGAAGACGGTTGTACAACGACGGATCTCGTTAGTCTAGATATAGAAGACGGCTGTACAGACGGATATCGTTAGTCTAGATATAGAAGACGGTTGTACAGACGGACCTCGTTAGTCTAGATATTGAAGACGTTTGTCCAACGACGTATCTCGTTAGTCTAGATATAGAAGACGGTTGTACAGACGGATCTCGTTAGTCTAGATATAGAAGACGGTTGTACAGACGGATCTCGTTAGTCTAGATATAGAAGACGGTGGTACAGACGGATCTCGTTAGTCTAGATATTGAAGACGTTTGTCCAACGACGTACCTCGTTAGTCTAGACATAGAAAACGGTTGTACAGACGGATCTCGTTAGTCTGGATATAGAAGACGGTTGTACAACGACGGATCTCGTTAGTCTAGATATAGAAGACGGTTGTACAGACGGATCTCGTTAGTCTAGATATAGAAGACGGTGGTACAGACGGATCTCGTTAGTCTAGATATTGAAGACGTTTGTCCAACGACGTACCTCGTTAGTCTAGATATAGAATACGGTTGTACAGACGGATCTCGTTAGTCTAGATATAGAAGACGGTTGTACAGACGGATCTCGTGAGTCTAGATATAGAAGACGGTTGTCCAACGACGTATCTCGTTAGTCTAGATATAGAAAACGGTTGTACAGACGGATCTCGTTAGTCTAGATATAGAAGACGGTTGTATAACGAGAGATCTCGTTAGTCTAGATATAGAAGACGGTTGTACAGACGGATCTCGTTAGTCTAGATATAGAAGACGGTTGTACAGACGGATCTCGTTAGTCTAGATATAGAAGACGGTTGTACAGACGGATCTCGTTAGTCTAGATATAGAAGACGGTGGTACAGACGGATCTCGTTAGTCTAGATATTGAAGACGTTTGTCCAACGACGTACCTCGTTAGTCTAGACATAGAAAACGGTTGTACAGACGGATCTCGTGAGTCTAGATATAGAAGACCGTTGTATAGACGGATCTCGTTAGTCTAGATATAGAAGACGGTTGTACAGACGGATCTCGTGAGTCTAGATATAGAAGACGGTTGTCCACCGACGTATCTCGTTAGTCTAGATATAGAAAACGGTTGTACAGACGGATCTCGTTAGACTAGATATAGAAGAGGGTTGTACAACGACGGATCTCGTTAGTCTAGATATAGAAGACGGTTGTACAGACGGATCTCGTTAGTCTAGATATAGAAGACGGTTGTACAGACGGATCTCGTTAGTCTAGATATAGAAGACGGTTGTATAACGAGAGATCTCGTTAGTCTAGATATAGAAGATGGTTGTACAGACGGATCTCGTTAGTCTAGATATAGAAGACGGTTGTACAGACGGATCTCGTTAGTCTAGATATTGAAGACGTTTGTCCAACGACGTATCTCGTTAGTCTAGATATAGAAGACGGTTGTACAGACGGATCTCGTTAGTCTAGATATAGAAGACGGCTGTACAGACGGATATCGTTAGTCTAGATATAGAAGACGGTTGTACAGACGGACCTCGTTAGTCTAGATATTGAAGACGTTTGTCCAACGACGTATCTCGTTAGTCTAGATATAGAAGACGGTTGTACAGACGGATCTCGTTAGTCTAGATATAGAAGACGGTTGTACAGACGGATCTCGTTAGTCTAGATATTGAAGACGTTTGTCCATCGACGTATGTCGTTAGTCTAGATATAGAAGACGGTTGTACAGACGGATCTCGTTAGTCTAGATATAGAAGACGGTGTACAGACGGATCTCGATAGTCTAGATATAGAAGACGGTGGTACAGACGGATCTCGTTAGTCTAGATATTGAAGACGTTTGTCCAACGACGTACCTCGTTAGTCTAGACATAGAAAACGGTTGTACAGACGGATCTCGTTAGTCTGGATATAGAAGACGGTTGTACAACGACGGATCTCGTTAGTCTAGATATAGAAGACGGTTATACAGACGGATCTCGTTAGTCTAGATATAGAAGACGGTTGTACAGACGGATCTGGTTAGTCTAGATATAGAAGACGGTTGTACAGACAGATCTCGTTAGTCTAGATATTGAAGACGTTTGTACAGACGGATCTCGTTAGTCTAGATACAGAAGACGGTTGTCCAACGACGTATCTCGTTAGCCTAGATATAGAAGACGGTTGCACAGACGGATCTCGTTAGTCTAGATATAGAAGACGGTTGTATAACGAGAGATCTCGTTAGTCTAGATATAGAAGTTGGTTGTACAGACGGATCTCGTTAGTCTAGATATAGAAGACGGTTGTACAGACGGATCTCGTTAGTCTAGATATAGAAGACGGTTGTACAGACGGATCTCGTTAGTCTAGATATTGAAGACGTTTGTCCAACGACGTATCTCGTTAGTCTAGATATAGAAGACGGTTGTACAGACGGATCTCGTTAGTCTAGATATAGAAGACGGTTGTACAGACGGATCTCGTTAGTCTAGATATAGAAGACGGTTGTACAGACGGATCTCGTGAGTCTAGATATAGAAGACGGTTGTATAGACGGATCTCGTTAGTCTAGATATAGAAGACGGTTGTACAGACGGATCTCGTGAGTCTAGATATAGAAGACGGTTGTCCAACGACGTATCTCGTTAGTCTAGATATAGAAAACGGTTGTACAGACGGATCTCGTTAGACTAGATATAGAAGAGGGTTGTACAACGACGGATCTCGTTAGTCTAGATATAGAAGACGGTTGTACAGACGGATCTCGTTAGTCTAGATATAGAAGACGGTTGTACAGACGGATCTCGTTAGTCTAGATATAGAAGACGGTTGTACAGACGGATCTCGTTAGTCTAGATATAGAAGACGGTTGTATAACGAGAGATCTCGTTAGTCTAGATATAGAAGATGGTTGTACAGACGGATCTCGTTAGTCTAGATATAGAAGACGGTTGTATAACGAGAGATCTCGTTAGTCTAGATATAGAAGATGGTTGTACAGACGGATCTCGTTAGTCTAGATATAGAAGACGGTTGTACAGACGGATCTCGTTAGTCTCGATATAGAAGACGGTTGTATAACGAGAGATCTCGTTAGTCTAGATATAGAAGATGGTTGTACAGACGGATCTCGTTAGTCTAGATATAGAAGACGGTTATACAGACGGATCTCGTTAGTCTAGATATAGAAGACGGTTGTACAGACGGATCTCGTTAGTCTAGATATAGAAGACGGTTGTATAACGAGAAATCTCGTTAGTCTAGATATAGAAGACGGTTGTACAACGACGGATCTCGTTAGTCTAGATATAGAAGACGGCTGTACAGACGGATATCGTTAGTCTAGATATAGAAGACGGTTGTACAGACGGACCTCGTTAGTCTAGATATTGAAGACGTTTGTCCAACGACGTATCTCGTTAGTCTAGATATAGAAGACGGTTGTACAGACGGATCTCGTTAGTCTAGATATAGAAGACGGTTGTACAGACGGATCTCGTTAGTCTAGATATAGAAGACGGTGGTACAGACGGATCTCGTTAGTCTAGATATTGAAGACGTTTGTCCAACGACGTACCTCGTTAGTCTAGACATAGAAAACGGTTGTACAGACGGATCTCGTTAGTCTGGATATAGAAGACGGTTGTACAACGACGGATCTCGTTAGTCTAGATATAGAAGACGGTTGTACAGACGGATCTCGTTAGTCTAGATATAGAAGACGGTGGTACAGACGGATCTCGTTAGTCTAGATATTGAAGACGTTTGTCCAACGACGTACCTCGTTAGTCTAGATATAGAATACGGTTGTACAGACGGATCTCGTTAGTCTAGATATAGAAGACGGTTGTACAGACGGATCTCGTGAGTCTAGATATAGAAGACGGTTGTCCAACGACGTATCTCGTTAGTCTAGATATAGAAAACGGTTGTACAGACGGATCTCGTTAGTCTAGATATAGAAGACGGTTGTATAACGAGAGATCTCGTTAGTCTAGATATAGAAGACGGTTGTACAGACGGATCTCGTTAGTCTAGATATAGAAGACGGTTGTACAGACGGATCTCGTTAGTCTAGATATAGAAGACGGTTGTACAGACGGATCTCGTTAGTCTAGATATAGAAGACGGTGGTACAGACGGATCTCGTTAGTCTAGATATTGAAGACGTTTGTCCAACGACGTACCTCGTTAGTCTAGACATAGAAAACGGTTGTACAGACGGATCTCGTGAGTCTAGATATAGAAGACCGTTGTATAGACGGATCTCGTTAGTCTAGATATAGAAGACGGTTGTACAGACGGATCTCGTGAGTCTAGATATAGAAGACGGTTGTCCACCGACGTATCTCGTTAGTCTAGATATAGAAAACGGTTGTACAGACGGATCTCGTTAGACTAGATATAGAAGAGGGTTGTCGAACGACGGATCTCGTTAGTCTAGATATAGAAGACGGTTGTACAGACGGATCTCGTTAGTCTAGATATAGAAGACGGTTGTACAGACGGATCTCGTTAGTCTAGATATAGAAGACGGTTGTATAACGAGAGATCTCGTTAGTCTAGATATAGAAGATGGTTGTACAGACGGATCTCGTTAGTCTAGATATAGAAGACGGTTGTACAGACGGATCTCGTTAGTCTAGATATTGAAGACGTTTGTCCAACGACGTATCTCGTTAGTCTAGATATAGAAGACGGTTGTACAGACGGATCTCGTTAGTCTAGATATAGAAGACGGCTGTACAGACGGATATCGTTAGTCTAGATATAGAAGACGGTTGTACAGACGGACCTCGTTAGTCTAGATATTGAAGACGTTTGTCCAACGACGTATCTCGTTAGTCTAGATATAGAAGACGGTTGTACAGACGGATCTCGTTAGTCTAGATATAGAAGACGGTTGTACAGACGGATCTCGTTAGTCTAGATATTGAAGACGTTTGTCCATCGACGTATGTCGTTAGTCTAGATATAGAAGACGGTTGTACAGACGGATCTCGTTAGTCTAGATATAGAAGACGGTTGTACAGACGGATCTCGATAGTCTAGATATAGAAGACGGTGGTACAGACGGATCTCGTTAGTCTAGATATTGAAGACGTTTGTCCAACGACGTACCTCGTTAGTCTAGACATAGAAAACGGTTGTACAGACGGATCTCGTTAGTCTGGATATAGAAGACGGTTGTACAACGACGGATCTCGTTAGTCTAGATATAGAAGACGGTTATACAGACGGATCTCGTTAGTCTAGATATAGAAGACGGTTGTACAGACGGATCTCGTTAGTCTAGATATAGAAGACGGTTGTACAGACAGATCTCGTTAGTCTAGATATTGAAGACGTTTGTACAGACGGATCTCGTTAGTCTAGATACAGAAGACGGTTGTCCAACGACGTATCTCGTTAGCCTAGATATAGAAGACGGTTGCACAGACGGATCTCGTTAGTCTAGATATAGAAGACGGTTGTATAACGAGAGATCTCGTTAGTCTAGATATAGAAGTTGGTTGTACAGACGGATCTCGTTAGTCTAGATATAGAAGACGGTTGTACAGACGGATCTCGTTAGTCTAGATATAGAAGACGGTTGTACAGACGGATCTCGTTAGTCTAGATATTGAAGACGTTTGTCCAACGACGTATCTCGTTAGTCTAGATATAGAAGACGGTTGTACAGACGGATCTCGTTAGTCTAGATATAGAAGACGGTTGTACAGACGGATCTCGTTAGTCTAGATATTGAAGACGTTTGTCCAACGACGTATCTCGTTAGTCTAGATATAGAAGACGGTTGTACAGACGGATCTCGTTAGTCTAGATATAGAAGACGGTTGTATAACGAGTGATCTCGTTAGTCTAGATATACAAGACGGTTGTACAGACGGATCCCGTTAGTCTAGATATAGAAGACGGTTGTATAACGAGAGATCTCGTTAGTCTAGATATAGAAGATGGTTGTACAGACGGATCTCGTTAGTCTAGATATAGAAGACGGTTGTACAGACGGATCTCGTTAGTCTAGATATAGAAGACGGTTGTACAGACGGATCTCGTTAGTCTAGATATAGAAGACGGTTGTATAACGAGAGATCTCGTTAGTCTAGATATAGAAGACGGTTGTACAACGACGGATCTCGTTAGTCTAGATATAGAAGACGGCTGTACAGACGGATATCGTTAGTCTAGATATAGAAGACGGTTGTACAGACGGATCTCGTTAGTCTAGATATAGAAGACGGTTGTACAGACGGATCTCGTTAATCTAGATATTGAAGACGTTTGTACAGACGGATCTCGTTAGTCTAGATACAGAAGACGGTTGTCCAACGACGTATCTCGTTAGCCTAGATATAGAAGACGGTTGCACAGACGGATCTCGTTAGTCTAGATATAGAAGACGGTTGTATAACGACGGATCTCGTTAGTCTAGATATAGAAGACGGTTGTACAGACGGATCTCGTTAGTCTAGATATAGAAGACGGTTGTACAGACGGATCTCGTGAGTCTAGATATAGAAGACGGTTGTATAGACGGATCTCGTTAGTCTAGATATAGAAGACGGTTGTACAGACGGATCTCGTGAGTCTAGATATAGAAGACGGTTGTCCAACGACGTATCTCGTTAGTCTAGATATAGAAAACGGTTGTACAGACGGATCTCGTTAGACTAGATATAGAAGAGGGTTGTACAACGACGGATCTCGTTAGTCTAGATATAGAAGACGGTTGTACAGACGGATCTCGTTAGTCTAGATATAGAAGACGGTTGTACAGACGGATCTCGTTAGTCTAGATATAGAAGACGGTTGTACAGACGGATCTCGTTAGTCTAGATATAGAAGACGGTTGTATAACGAGAGATCTCGTTAGTCTAGATATAGAAGATGGTTGTACAGACGGATCTCGTTAGTCTAGATATAGAAGACGGTTGTATAACGAGAGATCTCGTTAGTCTAGATATAGAAGATGGTTGTACAGACGGATCTCGTTAGTCTAGATATAGAAGACGGATGTACAGACGGATCTCGTTATTCTAGATATAGAAGACGGTAGTACAGACGGATCTCGTTAGTCTAGATATAGAAGACGGTTGTATAACGAGAGATCTCGTTAGTCTAGATATAGAAGACGGTTGTACAACGACGGATCTCGTTAGTCTAGATATAGAAGACGGCTGTACAGACGGATATCGTTAGTCTAGATATAGAAGACGGTTGTACAGACGGACCTCGTTAGTCTAGATATTGAAGACGTTTGTCCAACGACGTATCTCGTTAGTCTAGATATAGAAGACGGTTGTACAGACGGATCTCGTTAGTCTAGATATAGAAGACGGTTGTACAGACGGATCTCGTTAGTCTAGATATAGAAGACGGTTGTACAGACGGATCTCGTTAGTCTAGATATAGAAGACGGTGGTACAGACGGATCTCGTTAGTCTAGATATTGAAGACGTTTGTCCAACGACGTAACTCGTTAGTCTAGACATAGAAAACGGTTGTACAGACGGATCTCGTTAGTCTAGATATAGAAGACGGTTGTGCAACGACGGATCTCGTTAGTCTAGATATAGAAGACGGTTATACAGACGGATATCGTTAGTCTAGATATAGAAGACGGTTGTACAGACGGACCTCGTTAGTCTAGATACAGAAGACGGTTGTCCAACGACGTATCTCGTTAGCCTAGATATAGAAGACGGTTGCACAGACGGATCTCGTTAGTCTAGATATAGAAGACGGTTGTATAACGAGAGATCTCGTTAGTCTAGATATAGAAGTTGGTTGTACAGACGGATCTCGTTAGTCTAGATATAGAAGACGGTTGTATAACGAGAGACCTCGTTAGTCTAGATATAGAAGATGGTTGTACAGACGGATCTCGTTAGTCTAGATATAGAAGACGGTTGTACAGACGGATCTCGTTAGTCTAGATATAGAAGACGGTTGTACAGACGGATCTCGTTAGTCTAGATATAGAAGACGGTTGTATAACGAGAGATCTCGTTAGTCTAGATATAGAAGACGGTTGTACAAAACGGATCTCGTTAGTCTAGATATAGAAGACGGCTGTACAGACGGATATCGTTAGTCTAGATATAGAAGACGGTTGTACAGACGGATCTCGTGAGTCTAGATATAGAAGACGGTTGTATAGACGGATCTCGTTAGTCTAGATATAGAAGACGGTTGTACAGACGGATCTCGTGAGTCTAGATATAGAAGACGGTTGTCCAACGACGTATCTCGTTAGTCTAGATATAGAAAACGGTTGTACAGACGGATCTCGTTAGACTAGATATAGAAGAGGGTTGTACAACGACGGATCTCGTTAGTCTAGATATAGAAGACGGTTGTACAGACGGATCTCGTTAGTCTAGATATAGAAGACGGTTGTACAGACGGATCTCGTTAGTCTAGATATAGAAGACGGTTGTACAGACGGATCTCGTTAGTCTAGATATAGAAGACGGTTGTATAACGAGAGATCTCGTTAGTCTAGATATAGAAGATGGTTGTACAGACGGATCTCGTTAGTCTAGATATAGAAGACGGTTGTATAACGAGAGATCTCGTTAGTCTAGATATAGAAGATGGTTGTACAGACGGATCTCGTTAGTCTAGATATAGAAGACGGATGTACAGACGGATCTCGTTAGTCTAGATATAGAAGACGGTAGTACAGACGGATCTCGTTAGTCTAGATATAGAAGACGGTTGTATAACGAGAGATCTCGTTAGTCTAGATATAGAAGACGGTTGTACAACGACGGATCTCGTTAGTCTAGATATAGAAGACGGCTGTACAGACGGATATCGTTAGTCTAGATATAGAAGACGGTTGTACAGACGGACCTCGTTAGTCTAGATATTGAAGACGTTTGTCCAACGACGTATCTCGTTAGTCTAGATATAGAAGACGGTTGTACAGACGGATCTCGTTAGTCTAGATATAGAAGACGGTTGTACAGACGGATCTCGTTAGTCTAGATATAGAAGACGGTTGTACAGACGGATCTCGTTAGTCTAGATATAGAAGACGGTGGTACAGACGGATCTCGTTAGTCTAGATATTGAAGACGTTTGTCCAACGACGTAACTCGTTAGTCTAGACATAGAAAACGGTTGTACAGACGGATCTCGTTAGTCTAGATATAGAAGACGGTTGTGCAACGACGGATCTCGTTAGTCTAGATATAGAAGACGGTTATACAGACGGATATCGTTAGTCTAGATATAGAAGACGGTTGTACAGACGGACCTCGTTAGTCTAGATACAGAAGACGGTTGTCCAACGACGTATCTCGTTAGCCTAGATATAGAAGACGGTTGCACAGACGGATCTCGTTAGTCTAGATATAGAAGACGGTTGTATAACGAGAGATCTCGTTAGTCTAGATATAGAAGTTGGTTGTACAGACGGATCTCGTTAGTCTAGATATAGAAGACGGTTGTATAACGAGAGACCTCGTTAGTCTAGATATAGAAGATGGTTGTACAGACGGATCTCGTTAGTCTAGATATAGAAGACGGTTGTACAGACGGATCTCGTTAGTCTAGATATAGAAGACGGTTGTACAGACGGATCTCGTTAGTCTAGATATAGAAGACGGTTGTATAACGAGAGATCTCGTTAGTCTAGATATAGAAGACGGTTGTACAAAACGGATCTCGTTAGTCTAGATATAGAAGACGGCTGTACAGACGGATATCGTTAGTCTAGATATAGAAGACGGTTGTACAGACGGACCTCGTTAGTCTAGATATTGAAGACGTTTGTCCAACGACGTATCTCGTTAGTCTAGATATAGAAGACGGTTGTACAGACGGATCTCGTTAGTCTAGATATAGAAGACGGTTGTACAGACGGATCTCGTTAGTCTAGATATTGAAGACGTTTGTCCATCGACGTATCTCGTTAGTCTAGATATAGAAGACGGTTGTACAGACGGATCTCGTTAGTCTAGATATAGAAGACGGTTGTACAGACGGATCTCGTTAGTCTAGATATAGAAGACGGTTGTACAGACGGATCTCGTTAGTCTAGATATTGAAGACGTTTGTCCAACGACGTACCTCGTTAGTCTAGACATAGAAAACGGTTGTACAGACGGATCTCGTTAGTCTAGATATAGAAGACGGTTGTACAACGACGGATCTCGTTAGTCTAGATATAGAAGACGGTTATACAGACGGATCTCGTTAGTCTAGATATTGAAGACGGTTGTACAGACGGATCTCGTTAGTCTAGATATAGAAGACGGTGGTACAGACGGATCTCGTTAGTCTAGATATTGAAGACGTTTGTCCAACGACGTAACTCGTTAGTCTAGACATAGAAAACGGTTGTACAGACGGATCTCGTTAGTCTAGATATAGAAGACGGTTGTACAGACGGATCTCGTTAGTCTAGATATTGAAGACGTTTGTCCAACGACGTATCTCGTTAGTCTAGATATAGAAGACGGTTGTACAGACGGATCTCGTTAGTCTAGATATAGAAGACGGTTGTATAACGAGAGATCTCGTTAGTCTAGATATAGAAGACGGTTGTACAGACGGATCCCGTTAGTCTAGATATAGAAGACGGTTGTATAACGAGAGATCTCGTTAGTCTAGATATAGAAGATGGTTTTACAGACGGATCTCGTTAGTCTAGATATAGAAGACGGTTGTACAGACGGATCTCGTTAGTCTAGATATAGAAGACGGTTGTACAGACGAATCTCGTTAGTCTAGATATAGAAGACGGTTGTATAACGAGAGATCTCGTTAGTCTAGATATAGAAGACGGTTGTACAACGACGGATCTCGTTAGTCTAGATATAGAAGACGGCTGTACAGACGGATATCGTTAGTCTAGATATAGAAGACGGTTGTACAGACGGATCTCGTTAGTCTAGATATAGAAGACGGTTGTACAGACGGATCTGGTTAGTCTAGATATTGAAGACGTTTGTACAGACGGATCTCGTTAGTCTAGATACAGAAGACGGTTGTCCAACGACTTATCTCGTTAGCCTAGATATAGAAGACGGTTGCACAGACGGATCTCGTTAGTCTAGATATAGAAGACGGTTGTATAACGACGGATCTCGTTAGTCTAGATATAGAAGACGGTTGTACAGACGGATCTCGTTAGTCTAGATATAGAAGACGGTTGTACAGACGGATCTCGTTAGTCTAGATATAGAAGATGGTTGTACAGACGGATCTCGTTAGTCTAGATATAGAAGATGGTTGTACAGACGGATCTCGATAGACTAGATATTGAAGACGTTTGTCCAACGACGTATCTCGTTAGTCTAGATATAGAAGACGGTTGTACAGACGGATTTCGATAGTCTAGATATAGAAGACGGTTGTACAGACGGATCTCGTTAGTCTAGATATAGAAGACGGTTGTACAGACGGATCTCGTGAGTCTAGATATAGAAGACGGTTGTATAGACGGATCTCGTTAGTCTAGATATAGAAGACGGTTGTACAGACGGATCTCGTGAGTCTAGATATAGAAGACGGTTGTCCAACGACGTATCTCGTTAGTCTAGATATAGAAAACGGTTGTACAGACGGATCTCGTTAGACTAGATATAGAAGAGGGTTGTACAACGACGGATCTCGTTAGTCTAGATATAGAAGACGGTTGTACAGACGGATCTCGTTAGTCTAGATATAGAAGACGGTTGTACAGACGGATCTCGTTAGTCTAGATATAGAAGACGGTTGTACAGACGGATCTCGTTAGTCTAGATATAGAAGACGGTTGTATAACGAGAGATCTCGTTAGTCTAGATATAGAAGATGGTTGTACAGACGGATCTCGTTAGTCTAGATATAGAAGACGGTTGTATAACGAGAGATCTCGTTAGTCTAGATATAGAAGATGGTTGTACAGACGGATCTCGTTAGTCTAGATATAGAAGACGGTTGTACAGACGGATCTCGTTAGTCTAGATATAGAAGACGGTTGTACAGACGAATCTCGTTAGTCTAGATATAGAAGACGGTTGTATAACGAGAGATCTCGTTAGTCTAGATATAGAAGATGGTTGTACAGACGGATCTCGTTAGTCTAGATATAGAAGATGGTTGTACAGACGGATCTCGATAGACTAGATATTGAAGACGTTTGTCCAACGACGTATCTCGTTAGTCTAGATATAGAAGACGGTTGTACAGACGGATTTCGATAGTCTAGATATAGAAGACGGTTGTACAGACGGATCTCGTTAGTCTAGATATAGAAGACGGTTGTACAGACGGATCTCGTGAGTCTAGATATAGAAGACGGTTGTATAGACGGATCTCGTTAGTCTAGATATAGAAGACGGTTGTACAGACGGATCTCGTGAGTCTAGATATAGAAGACGGTTGTCCAACGACGTATCTCGTTAGTCTAGATATAGAAAACGGTTGTACAGACGGATCTCGTTAGACTAGATATAGAAGAGGGTTGTACAACGACGGATCTCGTTAGTCTAGATATAGAAGACGGTTGTACAGACGGATCTCGTTAGTCTAGATATAGAAGACGGTTGTACAGACGGATCTCGTTAGTCTAGATATAGAAGACGGTTGTACAGACGGATCTCGTTAGTCTAGATATAGAAGACGGTTGTACAGACGGATCTCGTTAGTCTAGATATAGAAGACGGTTGTATAACGAGAGATCTCGTTAGTCTAGATATAGAAGATGGTTGTACAGACGGATCTCGTTAGTCTAGATATAGAAGACGGTTGTATAACGAGAGATCTCGTTAGTCTAGATATAGAAGATGGTTGTACAGACGGATCTCGTTAGTCTAGATATAGAAGACGGTTGTACAGACGGATCTCGTTAGTCTAGATATAGAAGACGGTTGTACAGACGGATCTCGTTAGTCTAGATATAGAAGACGGTTGTATAACGAGAGATCTCGTTAGTCTAGATATAGAAGACGGTTGTACAACGACGGATCTCGTTAGTCTAGATATAGAAGACGGCTGTACAGACGGACCTCGTTAGTCTAGATATTGAAGACGTTTGTCCAACGACGTATCTCGTTAGTCTAGATATAGAAGACGGTTGTACAGACGGATCTCGTTAGTCTAGATATAGAAGACGGTTGTACAGACGGATCTCGTTAGTCTAGATATAGAAGACGGTTGTACAGACGGATCTCGTTAGTCTAGATATAGAAGATGGTTGTACAGACGGATCTCGTTAGTCTAGATATAGAAGATGGTTGTACAGACGGATCTCGATAGACTAGATATTGAAGACGTTTGTCCAACGACGGATCTCGTTAGTCTAGATATAGAAGACGGCTGTACAGACGGATATCGTTAGTCTAGATATAGAAGACGGTTGTACAGACGGACCTCGTTAGTCTAGATATTGAAGACGTTTGTCCAACGACGTATCTCGTTAGTCTAGATATAGAAGACGGTTGTACAGACGGATCTCGTTAGTCTAGATATAGAAGACGGTTGTACAGACGGATCTCGTGAGTCTAGATATAGAAGACGGTTGTATAGACGGATCTCGTAAGTCTAGATATAGAAGACGGTTGTACAGACGGATCTCGTGAGTCTAGATATAGAAGACGGTTGTCCAACGACGTATCTCGTTAGTCTAGATATAGAAGACGGTTGTATAACGAGAAATCTCGTTAGTCTAGATATAGAAGACGGTTGTACAACGACGGATCTCGTTAGTCTAGATATAGAAGACGGCTGTACAGACGGATATCGTTAGTCTAGATATAGAAGACGGTTGTACAGACGGACCTCGTTAGTCTAGATATTGAAGACGTTTGTCCAACGACGTATCTCGTTAGTCTAGATATAGAAGACGGTTGTACAGACGGATCTCGTTAGTCTAGATATAGAAGACGGTTGTACAGACGGATCTCGTTAGTCTAGATATAGAAGACGGTGGTACAGACGGATCTTGTTAGTCTAGATATTGAAGACGTTTGTCCAACGACGTACCTCGTTAGTCTAGACATAGAAAACGGTTGTACAGACGGATCTCGTTAGTCTGGATATAGAAGACGGTTGTACAACGACGGATCTCGTTAGTCTAGATATAGAAGACGGTTGTACAGACGGATCTCGTTAGTCTAGATATAGAAGACGGTGGTACAGACGGATCTCGTTAGTCTAGATATTGAAGACGTTTGTCCAACGACGTACCTCGTTAGTCTAGATATAGAATACGGTTGTACAGACGGATCTCGTTAGTCTAGATATAGAAGACGGTTGTAGAGACGGATCTCGTGAGTCTAGATATAGAAGACGGTTGTCCAACGACGTATCTCGTTAGTCTAGATATAGAAAACGGTTGTACAGACGGATCTCGTTAGTCTAGATATAGAAGACGGTTGTATAACGAGAGATCTCGTTAGTCTAGATATAGAAGACGGTTGTACAGACGGATCTCGTTAGTCTAGATATAGAAGACGGTTGTACAGACGGATCTCGTTAGTCTAGATATAGAAGACGGTTGTACAGACGGATCTCGTTAGTCTAGATATAGAAGACGGTGGTACAGACGGATCTCGTTAGTCTAGATATTGAAGACGTTTGTCCAACGACGTACCTCGTTAGTCTAGACATAGAAAACGGTTGTACAGACGGATCTCGTGAGTCTAGATATAGAAGACCGTTGTATAGACGGATCTCGTTAGTCTAGATATAGAAGACGGTTGTACAGACGGATCTCGTGAGTCTAGATATAGAAGACGGTTGTCCACCGACGTATCTCGTTAGTCTAGATATAGAAAACGGTTGTACAGACGGATCTCGTTAGACTAGATATAGAAGAGGGTTGTACAACGACGGATCTCGTTAGTCTAGATATTGAAGACGTTTGTCCAACGACGTACCTCGTTAGTCTAGACATAGAAGACGGTTGTACAGACGGATCTCGTTAGTCTAGATATAGAAGACGGTTGTACAGACAGATCTCGTTAGTCTAGATATTGAAGACGTTTGTACAGACGGATCTCGTTAGTCTAGATACAGAAGACGGTTGTCCAACGACGTATCTCGTTAGCCTAGATATAGAAGACGGTTGCACAGACGGATCTCGTTAGTCTAGATATAGAAGACGGTTGTATAACGAGAGATCTCGTTAGTCTAGATATAGAAGTTGGTTGTACAGACGGATCTCGTTAGTCTAGATATAGAAGACGGTTGTACAGACGGATCTCGTTAGTCTAGATATAGAAGACGGTTGTACAGACGGATCTCGTTAGTCTAGATATTGAAGACGTTTGTCCAACGACGTATCTCGTTAGTCTAGATATAGAAGACGGTTGTACAGACGGATCTCGTTAGTCTAGATATAGAAGACGGTTGTACAGACGGATCTCGTTAGTCTAGATATTGAAGACGTTTGTCCAACGACGTATCTCGTTAGTCTAGATATAGAAGACGGTTGTACAGACGGATCTCGTTAGTCTAGATATAGAAGACGGTTGTATAACGAGTGATCTCGTTAGTCTAGATATACAAGACGGTTGTACAGACGGATCCCGTTAGTCTAGATATAGATGACGGTTGTATAACGAGAGATCTCGTTAGTCTAGATATAGAAGATGGTTGTACAGACGGATCTCGTTAGTCTAGATATAGAAGACGGTTGTACAGACGGATCTCGTTAGTCTAGATATAGAAGACGGTTGTACAGACGGATCTCGTTAGTCTAGATATAGAAGACGGTTGTATAACGAGAGATCTCGTTAGTCTAGATATAGAAGACGGTTGTACAACGACGGATCTCGTTAGTCTAGATATAGAAGACGGCTGTACAGACGGATATCGTTAGTCTAGATATAGAAGACGGTTGTACAGACGGATCTCGTTAGTCTAGATATAGAAGACGGTTGTACAGACGGATCTCGTTAATCTAGATATTGAAGACGTTTGTACAGACGGATCTCGTTAGTCTAGATACAGAAGACGGTTGTCCAACGACGTATCTCGTTAGCCTAGATATAGAAGACGGTTGCACAGACGGATCTCGTTAGTCTAGATATAGAAGACGGTTGTATAACGACGGATCTCGTTAGTCTAGATATAGAAGACGGTTGTACAGACGGATCTCGTTAGTCTAGATATAGAAGACGGTTGTACAGACGGATCTCGTGAGTCTAGATATAGAAGACGGTTGTATAGACGGATCTCGTTAGTCTAGATATAGAAGACGGTTGTACAGACGGATCTCGTGAGTCTAGATATAGAAGACGGTTGTCCAACGACGTATCTCGTTAGTCTAGATATAGAAAACGGTTGTACAGACGGATCTCGTTAGACTAGATATAGAAGAGGGTTGTACAACGACGGATCTCGTTAGTCTAGATATAGAAGACGGTTGTACAGACGGATCTCGTTAGTCTAGATATAGAAGACGGTTGTACAGACGGATCTCGTTAGTCTAGATATAGAAGACGGTTGTACAGACGGATCTCGTTAGTCTAGATATAGAAGACGGTTGTATAACGAGAGATCTCGTTAGTCTAGATATAGAAGATGGTTGTACAGACGGATCTCGTTAGTCTAGATATAGAAGACGGTTGTATAACGAGAGATCTCGTTAGTCTAGATATAGAAGATGGTTGTACAGACGGATCTCGTTAGTCTAGATATAGAAGACGGATGTACAGACGGATCTCGTTAGTCTAGATATAGAAGACGGTAGTACAGACGGATCTCGTTAGTCTAGATATAGAAGACGGTTGTATAACGAGAGATCTCGTTAGTCTAGATATAGAAGACGGTTGTACAACGACGGATCTCGTTAGTCTAGATATAGAAGACGGCTGTACAGACGGATATCGTTAGTCTAGATATAGAAGACGGTTGTACAGACGGACCTCGTTAGTCTAGATATTGAAGACGTTTGTCCAACGACGTATCTCGTTAGTCTAGATATAGAAGACGGTTGTACAGACGGATCTCGTTAGTCTAGATATAGAAGACGGTTGTATAACGAGAGATCTCGTTAGTCTAGATATAGAAGACGGTTGTACAGACGGATCTCGTTAGTCTAGATATAGAAGACGGTGGTACAGACGGATCTCGTTAGTCTAGATATTGAAGACGTTTGTCCAACGACGTAACTCGTTAGTCTAGACATAGAAAACGGTTGTACAGACGGATCTCGTTAGTCTAGATATAGAAGACGGTTGTGCAACGACGGATCTCGTTAGTCTAGATATAGAAGACGGTTATACAGACGGATATCGTTAGTCTAGATATAGAAGACGGTTGTACAGACGGACCTCGTTAGTCTAGATACAGAAGACGGTTGTCCAACGACGTATCTCGTTAGCCTAGATATAGAAGACGGTTGCACAGACGGATCTCGTTAGTCTAGATATAGAAGACGGTTGTATAACGAGAGATCTCGTTAGTCTAGATATAGAAGTTGGTTGTACAGACGGATCTCGTTAGTCTAGATATAGAAGACGGTTGTATAACGAGAGACCTCGTTAGTCTAGATATAGAAGATGGTTGTACAGACGGATCTCGTTAGTCTAGATATAGAAGACGGTTGTATAACGAGAGATCTCGTTAGTCTAGATATAGAAGTTGGTTGTACAGACGGATCTCGTTAGTCTAGATATAGAAGACGGTTGTACAGACGGATCTCGTTAGTCTAGATATAGAAGACGGTTGTACAGACGGATCTCGTTAGTCTAGATATAGAAGACGGTTGTACAGACGGATCTCGTTAGTCTAGATATAGAAGACGGTTGTACAGACGGATCTCGTTAGTCTAGATATAGAAGATGGTTGTACAGACGGATCTCGTTAGTCTAGATATAGAAGATGGTTGTACAGACGGATCTCGATAGACTAGATATTGAAGACGTTTGTCCAACGACGGATCTCGTTAGTCTAGATATAGAAGACGGCTGTACAGACGGATATCGTTAGTCTAGATATAGAAGACGGTTGTACAGACGGACCTCGTTAGTCTAGATATTGAAGACGTTTGTCCAACGACGTATCTCGTTAGTCTAGATATAGAAGACGGTTGTACAGACGGATCTCGTTAGTCTAGATATAGAAGACGGTTGTACAGACGGATCTCGTGAGTCTAGATATAGAAGACGGTTGTATAGACGGATCTCGTTAGTCTAGATATAGAAGACGGTTGTACAGACGGATCTCGTGAGTCTAGATATAGAAGACGGTTGTCCAACGACGTATCTCGTTAGTCTAGATATAGAAAACGGTTGTACAGACGGATCTCGTTAGACTAGATATAGAAGAGGGTTGTACAACGACGGATCTCGTTAGTCTAGATATAGAAGACGGTTGTACAGACGGATCTCGTTAGTCTAGATATAGAAGACGGTTGTCCAACGACGTATCTCGTTAGTCTAGATATAGAAAACGGTTGTACAGACGGATCTCGTTAGACTAGATATAGAAGAGGGTTGTACAACGACGGATCTCGTTAGTCTAGATATAGAAGACGGTTGTACAGACGGATCTCGTTAGTCTAGATATAGAAGACGGTTGTACAACGACGGATCTCGTTAGTCTAGATATAGAAGACGGTTGTACAGACGGATCCCGTTAGTCTAGATATAGAAGACGGTTGTACAGACGGATCTCGTTAGTCTAGATATAGAAGACGGTTGTACAGACGGATCTCGTTAGTCTAGATATAGAAGACGGTTGTACAGACGGATCTCGTTAGTCTAGATATAGAAGACGGTTGTATAACGAGAGATCTCGTTAGTCTAGATATAGAAGATGGTTGTACAGACGGATCTCGTTAGTCTAGATATAGAAGACGGTTGTATAACGAGAGATCTCGTTAGTCTAGATATAGAAGATGGTTGTACAGACGGATCTCGTTAGTCTAGATATAGAAGACGGTTGTACAGACGGATCTCGTTAGTCTAGATATAGAAGACGGTTGTACAGACGGATCTCGTTAGTCTAGATATAGAAGACGGTTGTATAACGAGAGATCTCGTTAGTCTAGATATAGAAGACGGTTGTGCAACGACGGATCTCGTTAGTCTAGATATAGAAGACGGCTGTACAGACGGACCTCGTTAGTCTAGATATTGAAGACGTTTGTCCAACGACGTATCTCGTTAGTCTAGATATAGAAGACGGTTGTACAGACGGATCTCGTTAGTCTAGATATAGAAGACGGTTGTACAGACGGATCTCGTTAGTCTAGATATAGAAGACGGTTGTACAGACGGATCTCGTTAGTCTAGATATAGAAGATGGTTGTACAGACGGATCTCGTTAGTCTAGATATAGAAGATGGTTGTACAGACGGATCTCGATAGACTAGATATTGAAGACGTTTGTCCAACGACGGATCTCGTTAGTCTAGATATAGAAGACGGCTGTACAGACGGATATCGTTAGTCTAGATATAGAAGACGGTTGTACAGACGGACCTCGTTAGTCTAGATATTGAAGACGTTTGTCCAACGACGTATCTCGTTAGTCTAGATATAGAAGACGGTTGTACAGACGGATCTCGTTAGTCTAGATATAGAAGATGGTTGTACAGACGGATCTCGTTAGTCTAGATATAGAAGACGGTTGTACAGACGGATCTCGTTAGTCTAGATATAGAAGACGGTTGTATAACGAGAGATCTCGTTAGTCTAGATATAGAAGACGGTTGTACAAAACGGATCTCGTTAGTCTAGATATAGAAGACGGCTGTACAGACGGATATCGTTAGTCTAGATATAGAAGACGGTTGTACAGACGGACCTCGTTAGTCTAGATATTGAAGACGTTTGTCCAACGACGTATCTCGTTAGTCTAGATATAGAAGACGGTTGTACAGACGGATCTCGTTAGTCTAGATATAGAAGACGGTTGTACAGACGGATCTCGTTAGTCTAGATATTGAAGACGTTTGTCCATCGACGTATCTCGTTAGTCTAGATATAGAAGACGGTTGTACAGACGGATCTCGTTAGTCTAGATATAGAAGACGGTTGTACAGACGGATCTCGTTAGTCTAGATATAGAAGACGGTTGTACAGACGGATCTCGTTAGTCTAGATATTGAAGACGTTTGTCCAACGACGTACCTCGTTAGTCTAGACATAGAAAACGGTTGTACAGACGGATCTCGTTAGTCTAGATATAGAAGACGGTTGTACAACGACGGATCTCGTTAGTCTAGATATAGAAGACGGTTATACAGACGGATCTCGTTAGTCTAGATATTGAAGACGTTTGTCCATCGACGTATCTCGTTAGTCTAGATACAGAAGACGGTTGTACAGACGGATCTCGTTAGTCTAGATATAGAAGACGGTTGTATAACGAGAGATCTCGTTAGTCTAGATATAGAAGATGGTTGTACAGACGGATCTCGTTAGTCTAGATATAGAAGACGGTTGTACAGACGGATCTCGTTAGTCTAGATATAGAAGACGGTTGTACAGACGAATCTCGTTAGTCTAGATATAGAAGACGGTTGTATAACGAGAGATCTCGTTAGTCTAGATATAGAAGATGGTTGTACAGACGGATCTCGTTAGTCTAGATATAGAAGATGGTTGTACAGACGGATCTCGATAGACTAGATATTGAAGACGTTTGTCCAACGACGTATCTCGTTAGTCTAGATATAGAAGACGGTTGTACAGACGGATTTCGATAGTCTAGATATAGAAGACGGTTGTACAGACGGATCTCGTTAGTCTAGATATAGAAGACGGTTGTACAGACGGATCTCGTGAGTCTAGATATAGAAGACGGTTGTATAGACGGATCTCGTTAGTCTAGATATAGAAGACGGTTGTACAGACGGATCTCGTGAGTCTAGATATAGAAGACGGTTGTATAACGAGAGATCTCGTTAGTCTAGATATAGAAGATGGTTGTACAGACGGATCTCGTTAGTCTAGATATAGAAGACGGTTGTACAGACGGATCTCGTTAGTCTAGATATAGAAGACGGTTGTATAACGAGAGATCTCGTTAGTCTAGATATAGAAGACGGTTGTACAAAACGGATCTCGTTAGTCTAGATATAGAAGACGGCTGTACAGACGGATATCGTTAGTCTAGATATAGAAGACGGTTGTACAGACGGACCTCGTTAGTCTAGATATTGAAGACGTTTGTCCAACGACGTATCTCGTTAGTCTAGATATAGAAGACGGTTGTACAGACGGATCTCGTTAGTCTAGATATAGAAGACGGTTGTACAGACGGATCTCGTTAGTCTAGATATTGAAGACGTTTGTCCATCGACGTATCTCGTTAGTCTAGATATAGAAGACGGTTGTACAGACGGATCTCGTTAGTCTAGATATAGAAGACGGTTGTACAGACGGATCTCGTTAGTCTAGATATAGAAGACGGTTGTACAGACGGATCTCGTTAGTCTAGATATTGAAGACGTTTGTCCAACGACGTACCTCGTTAGTCTAGACATAGAAAACGGTTGTACAGACGGATCTCGTTAGTCTAGATATAGAAGACGGTTGTACAACGACGGATCTCGTTAGTCTAGATATAGAAGACGGTTATACAGACGGATCTCGTTAGTCTAGATATTGAAGACGTTTGTCCATCGACGTATCTCGTTAGTCTAGATACAGAAGACGGTTGTACAGACGGATCTCGTTAGTCTAGATATAGAAGACGGTTGTATAACGAGAGATCTCGTTAGTCTAGATATAGAAGATGGTTGTACAGACGGATCTCGTTAGTCTAGATATAGAAGACGGTTGTACAGACGGATCTCGTTAGTCTAGATATAGAAGACGGTTGTACAGACGAATCTCGTTAGTCTAGATATAGAAGACGGTTGTATAACGAGAGATCTCGTTAGTCTAGATATAGAAGATGGTTGTACAGACGGATCTCGTTAGTCTAGATATAGAAGATGGTTGTACAGACGGATCTCGATAGACTAGATATTGAAGACGTTTGTCCAACGACGTATCTCGTTAGTCTAGATATAGAAGACGGTTGTACAGACGGATTTCGATAGTCTAGATATAGAAGACGGTTGTACAGACGGATCTCGTTAGTCTAGATATAGAAGACGGTTGTACAGACGGATCTCGTGAGTCTAGATATAGAAGACGGTTGTATAGACGGATCTCGTTAGTCTAGATATAGAAGACGGTTGTACAGACGGATCTCGTGAGTCTAGATATAGAAGACGGTTGTCCAACGACGTATCTCGTTAGTCTAGATATAGAAAACGGTTGTACAGACGGATCTCGTTAGACTAGATATAGAAGAGGGTTGTACAACGACGGATCTCGTTAGTCTAGATATAGAAGACGGTTGTACAGACGGATCTCGTTAGTCTAGATATAGAAGACGGTTGTACAGACGGATCTCGTTAGTCTAGATATAGAAGACGGTTGTACAGACGGATCTCGTTAGTCTAGATATAGAAGACGGTTGTACAGACGGATCTCGTTAGTCTAGATATAGAAGACGGTTGTATAACGAGAGATCTCGTTAGTCTAGATATAGAAGATGGTTGTACAGACGGATCTCGTTAGTCTAGATATAGAAGACGGTTGTATAACGAGAGATCTCGTTAGTCTAGATATAGAAGATGGTTGTACAGACGGATCTCGTTAGTCTAGATATAGAAGACGGTTGTACAGACGGATCTCGTTAGTCTAGATATAGAAGACGGTTGTACAGACGGATCTCGTTAGTCTAGATATAGAAGACGGTTGTATAACGAGAGATCTCGTTAGTCTAGATATAGAAGACGGTTGTACAACGACGGATCTCGTTAGTCTAGATATAGAAGACGGCTGTACAGACGGACCTCGTTAGTCTAGATATTGAAGACGTTTGTCCAACGACGTATCTCGTTAGTCTAGATATAGAAGACGGTTGTACAGACGGATCTCGTTAGTCTAGATATAGAAGACGGTTGTACAGACGGATCTCGTTAGTCTAGATATAGAAGACGGTTGTACAGACGGATCTCGTTAGTCTAGATATAGAAGATGGTTGTACAGACGGATCTCGTTAGTCTAGATATAGAAGATGGTTGTACAGACGGATCTCGATAGACTAGATATTGAAGACGTTTGTCCAACGACGGATCTCGTTAGTCTAGATATAGAAGACGGCTGTACAGACGGATATCGTTAGTCTAGATATAGAAGACGGTTGTACAGACGGACCTCGTTAGTCTAGATATTGAAGACGTTTGTCCAACGACGTATCTCGTTAGTCTAGATATAGAAGACGGTTGTACAGACGGATCTCGTTAGTCTAGATATAGAAGACGGTTGTACAGACGGATCTCGTGAGTCTAGATATAGAAGACGGTTGTATAGACGGATCTCGTTAGTCTAGATATAGAAGACGGTTGTACAGACGGATCTCGTGAGTCTAGATATAGAAGACGGTTGTCCAACGACGTATCTCGTTAGTCTAGATATAGAAAACGGTTGTACAGACGGATCTCGTTAGACTAGATATAGAAGAGGGTTGTACAACGACGGATCTCGTTAGTCTAGATATAGAAGACGGTTGTACAGACGGATCTCGTTAGTCTAGATATAGAAGACGGTTGTCCAACGACGTATCTCGTTAGTCTAGATATAGAAAACGGTTGTACAGACGGATCTCGTTAGACTAGATATAGAAGAGGGTTGTACAACGACGGATCTCGTTAGTCTAGATATAGAAGACGGTTGTACAGACGGATCTCGTTAGTCTAGATATAGAAGACGGTTGTACAACGACGGATCTCGTTAGTCTAGATATAGAAGACGGTTGTACAGACGGATCTCGTTAGTCTAGATATAGAAGACGGTTGTACAGACGGATCTCGTTAGTCTAGATATAGAAGACGGTTGTACAGACGGATCTCGTTAGTCTAGATATAGAAGACGGTTGTACAGACGGATCTCGTTAGTCTAGATATAGAAGACGGTTGTATAACGAGAGATCTCGTTAGTCTAGATATAGAAGATGGTTGTACAGACGGATCTCGTTAGTCTAGATATAGAAGACGGTTGTCCAACGACGTATCTCGTTAGTCTAGATATAGAAAACGGTTGTACAGACGGATCTCGTTAGTCTAGATATAGAAGACGGTTGTATAACGAGAGATCTCGTTAGTCTAGATATAGAAGATGGTTGTACAGACGGATCTCGTTAGTCTAGATATAGAAGACGGTTGTACAGACGGATCTCGTTAGTCTAGATATAGAAGACGGTTGTACAGACGGATCTCGTTAGTCTAGATATAGAAGACGGTTGTATAACGAGAGATCTCGTTAGTCTAGATATAGAAGACGGTTGTACAACGACGGATCTCGTTAGTCTAGATATAGAAGACGGCTGTACAGACGGACCTCGTTAGTCTAGATATTGAAGACGTTTGTCCAACGACGTATCTCGTTAGTCTAGATATAGAAGACGGTTGTACAGACGGATCTCGTTAGTCTAGATATAGAAGACGGTTGTACAGACGGATCTCGTTAGTCTAGATATAGAAGACGGTTGTACAGACGGATCTCGTTAGTCTAGATATAGAAGATGGTTGTACAGACGGATCTCGTTAGTCTAGATATAGAAGATGGTTGTACAGACGGATCTCGATAGACTAGATATTGAAGACGTTTGTCCAACGACGGATCTCGTTAGTCTAGATATAGAAGACGGCTGTACAGACGGATATCGTTAGTCTAGATATAGAAGACGGTTGTACAGACGGACCTCGTTAGTCTAGATATTGAAGACGTTTGTCCAACGACGTATCTCGTTAGTCTAGATATAGAAGACGGTTGTACAGACGGATCTCGTTAGTCTAGATATAGAAGACGGTTGTACAGACGGATCTCGTTAGTCTAGATATAGAAGACGGTTGTACAGACGGATCTCGTTAGTCTAGATATAGAAGATGGTTGTACAGACGGATCTCGTTAGTCTAGATATAGAAGATGGTTGTACAGACGGATCTCGATAGACTAGATATTGAAGACGTTTGTCCAACGACGTATCTCGTTAGTCTAGATATAGAAGACGGTTGTACAGACGGATTTCGATAGTCTAGATATAGAAGACGGTTGTACAGACGGATCTCGTTAGTCTAGATATAGAAGACGGTTGTACAGACGGATCTCGTGAGTCTAGATATAGAAGACGGTTGTATAGACGGATCTCGTTAGTCTAGATATAGAAGACGGTTGTACAGACGGATCTCGTGAGTCTAGATATAGAAGACGGTTGTCCAACGACGTATCTCGTTAGTCTAGATATAGAAAACGGTTGTACAGACGGATCTCGTTAGACTAGATATAGAAGAGGGTTGTACAACGACGGATCTCGTTAGTCTAGATATAGAAGACGGTTGTACAGACGGATCTCGTTAGTCTAGATATAGAAGACGGTTGTACAGACGGATCTCGTTAGTCTAGATATAGAAGACGGTTGTACAGACGGATCTCGTTAGTCTAGATATAGAAGACGGTTGTACAGACGGATCTCGTTAGTCTAGATATAGAAGACGGTTGTACAGACGGATCTCGTTAGTCTAGATATAGAAGACGGTTGTATAACGAGAGATCTCGTTAGTCTAGATATAGAAGATGGTTGTACAGACGGATCTCGTTAGTCTAGATATAGAAGACGGTTGTATAACGAGAGATCTCGTTAGTCTAGATATAGAAGATGGTTGTACAGACGGATCTCGTTAGTCTAGATATAGAAGACGGTTGTACAGACGGATCTCGTTAGTCTCGATATAGAAGACGGTTGTATAACGAGAGATCTCGTTAGTCTAGATATAGAAGATGGTTGTACAGACGGATCTCGTTAGTCTAGATATAGAAGACGGTTATACAGACGGATCTCGTTAGTCTAGATATAGAAGACGGTTGTACAGACGGATCTCGTTAGTCTAGATATAGAAGACGGTTGTATAACGAGAAATCTCGTTAGTCTAGATATAGAAGACGGTTGTACAACGACGGATCTCGTTAGTCTAGATATAGAAGACGGCTGTACAGACGGATATCGTTAGTCTAGATATAGAAGACGGTTGTACAGACGGACCTCGTTAGTCTAGATATTGAAGACGTTTGTCCAACGACGTATCTCGTTAGTCTAGATATAGAAGACGGTTGTACAGACGGATCTCGTTAGTCTAGATATAGAAGACGGTTGTACAGACGGATCTCGTTAGTCTAGATATAGAAGACGGTGGTACAGACGGATCTCGTTAGTCTAGATATTGAAGACGTTTGTCCAACGACGTACCTCGTTAGTCTAGACATAGAAAACGGTTGTACAGACGGATCTCGTTAGTCTGGATATAGAAGACGGTTGTACAACGACGGATCTCGTTAGTCTAGATATAGAAGACGGTTGTACAGACGGATCTCGTTAGTCTAGATATAGAAGACGGTGGTACAGACTGATCTCGTTAGTCTAGATATTGAAGACGTTTGTCCAACGACGTACCTCGTTAGTCTAGATATAGAATACGGTTGTACAGACGGATCTCGTTAGTCTAGATATAGAAGACGGTTGTAGAGACGGATCTCGTGAGTCTAGATATAGAAGACGGTTGTCCAACGACGTATCTCGTTAGTCTAGATATAGAAAACGGTTGTACAGACGGATCTCGTTAGTCTAGATATAGAAGACGGTTGTATAACGAGAGATCTCGTTAGTCTAGATATAGAAGACGGTTGTACAGACGGATCTCGTTAGTCTAGATATAGAAGACGGTTGTACAGACGGATCTCGTTAGTCTAGATATAGAAGACGGTTGTACAGACGGATCTCGTTAGTCTAGATATAGAAGACGGTGGTACAGACGGATCTCGTTAGTCTAGATATTGAAGACGTTTGTCCAACGACGTACCTCGTTAGTCTAGACATAGAAAACGGTTGTACAGACGGATCTCGTGAGTCTAGATATAGAAGACCGTTGTATAGACGGATCTCGTTAGTCTAGATATAGAAGACGGTTGTACAGACGGATCTCGTGAGTCTAGATATAGAAGACGGTTGTCCACCGACGTATCTCGTTAGTCTAGATATAGAAAACGGTTGTACAGACGGATCTCGTTAGACTAGATATAGAAGAGGGTTGTACAACGACGGATCTCGTTAGTCTAGATATAGAAGACGGTTGTACAGACGGATCTCGTTAGTCTAGATATAGAAGACGGTTGTACAGACGGATCTCGTTAGTCTAGATATAGAAGACGGTTGTATAACGAGAGATCTCGTTAGTCTAGATATAGAAGATGGTTGTACAGACGGATCTCGTTAGTCTAGATATAGAAGACGGTTGTACAGACGGATCTCGTTAGTCTAGATATTGAAGACGTTTGTCCAACGACGTATCTCGTTAGTCTAGATATAGAAGACGGTTGTACAGACGGATCTCGTTAGTCTAGATATAGAAGACGGTTGTACAGACGGATCTCGATAGTCTAGATATAGAAGACGGTGGTACAGACGGATCTCGTTAGTCTAGATATTGAAGACGTTTGTCCAACGACGTACCTCGTTAGTCTAGACATAGAAAACGGTTGTACAGACGGATCTCGTTAGTCTGGATATAGAAGACGGTTGTACAACGACGGATCTCGTTAGTCTAGATATAGAAGACGGTTATACAGACGGATCTCGTTAGTCTAGATATAGAAGACGGTTGTACAGACGGATCTCGTTAGTCTAGATATAGAAGACGGTTGTACAGACAGATCTCGTTAGTCTAGATATTGAAGACGTTTGTACAGACGGATCTCGTTAGTCTAGATACAGAAGACGGTTGTCCAACGACGTATCTCGTTAGCCTAGATATAGAAGACGGTTGCACAGACGGATCTCGTTAGTCTAGATATAGAAGACGGTTGTATAACGAGAGATCTCGTTAGTCTAGATATAGAAGTTGGTTGTACAGACGGATCTCGTTAGTCTAGATATAGAAGACGGTTGTACAGACGGATCTCGTTAGTCTAGATATAGAAGACGGTTGTACAGACGGATCTCGTTAGTCTAGATATTGAAGACGTTTGTCCAACGACGTATCTCGTTAGTCTAGATATAGAAGACGGTTGTACAGACGGATCTCGTTAGTCTAGATATAGAAGACGGTTGTACAGACGGATCTCGTTAGTCTAGATATTGAAGACGTTTGTCCAACGACGTATCTCGTTAGTCTAGATATAGAAGACGGTTGTACAGACGGATCTCGTTAGTCTAGATATAGAAGACGGTTGTATAACGAGTGATCTCGTTAGTCTAGATATACAAGACGGTTGTACAGACGGATCCCGTTAGTCTAGATATAGAAGACGGTTGTATAACGAGAGATCTCGTTAGTCTAGATATAGAAGATGGTTGTACAGACGGATCTCGTTAGTCTAGATATAGAAGACGGTTGTACAGACGGATCTCGTTAGTCTAGATATAGAAGACGGTTGTACAGACGGATCTCGTTAGTCTAGATATAGAAGACGGTTGTATAACGAGAGATCTCGTTAGTCTAGATATAGAAGACGGTTGTACAACGACGGATCTCGTTAGTCTAGATATAGAAGACGGCTGTACAGACGGATATCGTTAGTCTAGATATAGAAGACGGTTGTACAGACGGATCTCGTTAGTCTAGATATAGAAGACGGTTGTACAGACGGATCTCGTTAATCTAGATATTGAAGACGTTTGTACAGACGGATCTCGTTAGTCTAGATATAGAAGACGGTTGTATAACGAGAGATCTCGTTAGTCTAGATATAGAAGACGGTTGTACAACGACGGATCTCGTTAGTCTAGATATAGAAGACGGTTGTACAGACGGATCCCGTTAGTCTAGATATAGAAGACGGTTGTATAACGAGAGATCTCGTTAGTCTAGATATAGAAGATGGTTGTACAGACGGATCTCGTTAGTCTAGATATAGAAGACGGTTGTACAGACGGATCTCGTTAGTCTAGATATAGAAGACGGTTGTACAGACGGATCTCGTTAGTCTAGATATAGAAGACGGTTGTATAACGAGAGATCTCGTTAGTCTAGATATAGAAGACGGTTGTACAACGACGGATCTCGTTAGTCTAGATATAGAAGACGGTTGTACAGACGGATCTCGTTAGTCTAGATATAGAAGACGGTTGTATAACGAGAGATCTCGTTAGTCTAGATATAGAAGATGGTTGTACAGACGGATCTCGTTAGTCTAGATATAGAAGACGGTTGTACAGACGGATCTCGTTAGTCTAGATATTGAAGACGTTTGTCCAACGACGTATCTCGTTAGTCTAGATATAGAAGACGGTTGTACAGACGGATCTCGTTAGTCTAGATATAGAAGACGGTTGTACAGACGGATCTCGATAGTCTAGATATAGAAGACGGTGGTACAGACGGATCTCGTTAGTCTAGATATTGAAGACGTTTGTCCAACGACGTACCTCGTTAGTCTAGACATAGAAAACGGTTGTACAGACGGATCTCGTTAGTCTGGATATAGAAGACGGTTGTACAACGACGGATCTCGTTAGTCTAGATATAGAAGACGGTTATACAGACGGATCTCGTTAGTCTAGATATAGAAGACGGTTGTACAGACGGATCTCGTTAGTCTAGATATAGAAGACGGTTGTACAGACAGATCTCGTTAGTCTAGATATTGAAGACGTTTGTACAGACGGATCTCGTTAGTCTAGATACAGAAGACGGTTGTCCAACGACGTATCTCGTTAGCCTAGATATAGAAGACGGTTGCACAGACGGATCTCGTTAGTCTAGATATAGAAGACGGTTGTATAACGAGAGATCTCGTTAGTCTAGATATAGAAGTTGGTTGTACAGACGGATCTCGTTAGTCTAGATATAGAAGACGGTTGTACAGACGGATCTCGTTAGTCTAGATATAGAAGACGGTTGTACAGACGGATCTCGTTAGTCTAGATATTGAAGACGTTTGTCCAACGACGTATCTCGTTAGTCTAGATATAGAAGACGGTTGTACAGACGGATCTCGTTAGTCTAGATATAGAAGACGGTTGTACAGACGGATCTCGTTAGTCTAGATATTGAAGACGTTTGTCCAACGACGTATCTCGTTAGTCTAGATATAGAAGACGGTTGTACAGACGGATCTCGTTAGTCTAGATATAGAAGACGGTTGTATAACGAGTGATCTCGTTAGTCTAGATATACAAGACGGTTGTACAGACGGATCCCGTTAGTCTAGATATAGAAGACGGTTGTATAACGAGAGATCTCGTTAGTCTAGATATAGAAGATGGTTGTACAGACGGATCTCGTTAGTCTAGATATAGAAGACGGTTGTACAGACGGATCTCGTTAGTCTAGATATAGAAGACGGTTGTACAGACGGATCTCGTTAGTCTAGATATAGAAGACGGTTGTATAACGAGAGATCTCGTTAGTCTAGATATAGAAGACGGTTGTACAACGACGGATCTCGTTAGTCTAGATATAGAAGACGGCTGTACAGACGGATATCGTTAGTCTAGATATAGAAGACGGTTGTACAGACGGATCTCGTTAGTCTAGATATAGAAGACGGTTGTACAGACGGATCTCGTTAATCTAGATATTGAAGACGTTTGTACAGACGGATCTCGTTAGTCTAGATACAGAAGACGGTTGTCCAACGACGTATCTCGTTAGCCTAGATATAGAAGACGGTTGCACAGACGGATCTCGTTAGTCTAGATATAGAAGACGGTTGTATAACGACGGATCTCGTTAGTCTAGATATAGAAGACGGTTGTACAGACGGATCTCGTTAGTCTAGATATAGAAGACGGTTGTACAGACGGATCTCGTGAGTCTAGATATAGAAGACGGTTGTATAGACGGATCTCGTTAGTCTAGATATAGAAGACGGTTGTACAGACGGATCTCGTTAGTCTAGATATAGAAGACGGTTGTACAGACGGATCTCGTTAGTCTCGATATAGAAGACGGTTGTATAACGAGAGATCTCGTTAGTCTAGATATAGAAGATGGTTGTACAGACGGATCTCGTTAGTCTAGATATAGAAGACGGTTATACAGACGGATCTCGTTAGTCTAGATATAGAAGACGGTTGTACAGACGGATCTCGTTAGTCTAGATATAGAAGACGGTTGTATAACGAGAAATCTCGTTAGTCTAGATATAGAAGACGGTTGTACAACGACGGATCTCGTTAGTCTAGATATAGAAGACGGCTGTACAGACGGATATCGTTAGTCTAGATATAGAAGACGGTTGTACAGACGGACCTCGTTAGTCTAGATATTGAAGACGTTTGTCCAACGACGTATCTCGTTAGTCTAGATATAGAAGACGGTTGTACAGACGGATCTCGTTAGTCTAGATATAGAAGACGGTTGTACAGACGGATCTCGTTAGTCTAGATATAGAAGACGGTGGTACAGACGGATCTCGTTAGTCTAGATATTGAAGACGTTTGTCCAACGACGTACCTCGTTAGTCTAGACATAGAAAACGGTTGTACAGACGGATCTCGTTAGTCTGGATATAGAAGACGGTTGTACAACGACGGATCTCGTTAGTCTAGATATAGAAGACGGTTGTACAGACGGATCTCGTTAGTCTAGATATAGAAGACGGTGGTACAGACGGATCTCGTTAGTCTAGATATTGAAGACGTTTGTCCAACGACGTACCTCGTTAGTCTAGATATAGAATACGGTTGTACAGACGGATCTCGTTAGTCTAGATATAGAAGACGGTTGTACAGACGGATCTCGTGAGTCTAGATATAGAAGACGGTTGTCCAACGACGTATCTCGTTAGTCTAGATATAGAAAACGGTTGTACAGACGGATCTCGTTAGTCTAGATATAGAAGACGGTTGTATAACGAGAGATCTCGTTAGTCTAGATATAGAAGACGGTTGTACAGACGGATCTCGTTAGTCTAGATATAGAAGACGGTTGTACAGACGGATCTCGTTAGTCTAGATATAGAAGACGGTTGTACAGACGGATCTCGTTAGTCTAGATATAGAAGACGGTGGTACAGACGGATCTCGTTAGTCTAGATATTGAAGACGTTTGTCCAACGACGTACCTCGTTAGTCTAGACATAGAAAACGGTTGTACAGACGGATCTCGTGAGTCTAGATATAGAAGACCGTTGTATAGACGGATCTCGTTAGTCTAGATATAGAAGACGGTTGTACAGACGGATCTCGTGAGTCTAGATATAGAAGACGGTTGTCCACCGACGTATCTCGTTAGTCTAGATATAGAAAACGGTTGTACAGACGGATCTCGTTAGACTAGATATAGAAGAGGGTTGTCGAACGACGGATCTCGTTAGTCTAGATATAGAAGACGGTTGTACAGACGGATCTCGTTAGTCTAGATATAGAAGACGGTTGTACAGACGGATCTCGTTAGTCTAGATATAGAAGACGGTTGTATAACGAGAGATCTCGTTAGTCTAGATATAGAAGATGGTTGTACAGACGGATCTCGTTAGTCTAGATATAGAAGACGGTTGTACAGACGGATCTCGTTAGTCTAGATATTGAAGACGTTTGTCCAACGACGTATCTCGTTAGTCTAGATATAGAAGACGGTTGTACAGACGGATCTCGTTAGTCTAGATATAGAAGACGGCTGTACAGACGGATATCGTTAGTCTAGATATAGAAGACGGTTGTACAGACGGACCTCGTTAGTCTAGATATTGAAGACGTTTGTCCAACGACGTATCTCGTTAGTCTAGATATAGAAGACGGTTGTACAGACGGATCTCGTTAGTCTAGATATAGAAGACGGTTGTACAGACGGATCTCGTTAGTCTAGATATTGAAGACGTTTGTCCATCGACGTATGTCGTTAGTCTAGATATAGAAGACGGTTGTACAGACGGATCTCGTTAGTCTAGATATAGAAGACGGTTGTACAGACGGATCTCGATAGTCTAGATATAGAAGACGGTGGTACAGACGGATCTCGTTAGTCTAGATATTGAAGACGTTTGTCCAACGACGTACCTCGTTAGTCTAGACATAGAAAACGGTTGTACAGACGGATCTCGTTAGTCTGGATATAGAAGACGGTTGTACAACGACGGATCTCGTTAGTCTAGATATAGAAGACGGTTATACAGACGGATCTCGTTAGTCTAGATATAGAAGACGGTTGTACAGACGGATCTCGTTAGTCTAGATATAGAAGACGGTTGTACAGACAGATCTCGTTAGTCTAGATATTGAAGACGTTTGTACAGACGGATCTCGTTAGTCTAGATACAGAAGACGGTTGTCCAACGACGTATCTCGTTAGCCTAGATATAGAAGACGGTTGCACAGACGGATCTCGTTAGTCTAGATATAGAAGACGGTTGTATAACGAGAGATCTCGTTAGTCTAGATATAGAAGTTGGTTGTACAGACGGATCTCGTTAGTCTAGATATAGAAGACGGTTGTACAGACGGATCTCGTTAGTCTAGATATAGAAGACGGTTGTACAGACGGATCTCGTTAGTCTAGATATTGAAGACGTTTGTCCAACGACGTATCTCGTTAGTCTAGATATAGAAGACGGTTGTACAGACGGATCTCGTTAGTCTAGATATAGAAGACGGTTGTACAGACGGATCTCGTTAGTCTAGATATTGAAGACGTTTGTCCAACGACGTATCTCGTTAGTCTAGATATAGAAGACGGTTGTACAGACGGATCTCGTTAGTCTAGATATAGAAGACGGTTGTATAACGAGTGATCTCGTTAGTCTAGATATACAAGACGGTTGTACAGACGGATCCCGTTAGTCTAGATATAGAAGACGGTTGTATAACGAGAGATCTCGTTAGTCTAGATATAGAAGATGGTTGTACAGACGGATCTCGTTAGTCTAGATATAGAAGACGGTTGTACAGACGGATCTCGTTAGTCTAGATATAGAAGACGGTTGTACAGACGGATCTCGTTAGTCTAGATATAGAAGACGGTTGTATAACGAGAGATCTCGTTAGTCTAGATATAGAAGACGGTTGTACAACGACGGATCTCGTTAGTCTAGATATAGAAGACGGCTGTACAGACGGATATCGTTAGTCTAGATATAGAAGACGGTTGTACAGACGGATCTCGTTAGTCTAGATATAGAAGACGGTTGTACAGACGGATCTCGTTAATCTAGATATTGAAGACGTTTGTACAGACGGATCTCGTTAGTCTAGATACAGAAGACGGTTGTCCAACGACGTATCTCGTTAGCCTAGATATAGAAGACGGTTGCACAGACGGATCTCGTTAGTCTAGATATAGAAGACGGTTGTATAACGACGGATCTCGTTAGTCTAGATATAGAAGACGGTTGTACAGACGGATCTCGTTAGTCTAGATATAGAAGACGGTTGTACAGACGGATCTCGTGAGTCTAGATATAGAAGACGGTTGTATAGACGGATCTCGTTAGTCTAGATATAGAAGACGGTTGTACAGACGGATCTCGTGAGTCTAGATATAGAAGACGGTTGTCCAACGACGTATCTCGTTAGTCTAGATATAGAAAACGGTTGTACAGACGGATCTCGTTAGACTAGATATAGAAGAGGTTTGTACAACGACGGATCTCGTTAGTCTAGATATAGAAGACGGTTGTACAGACGGATCTCGTTAGTCTAGATATAGAAGACGGTTGTACAGACGGATCTCGTTAGTCTAGATATAGAAGACGGTTGTACAGACGGATCTCGTTAGTCTAGATATAGAAGACGGTTGTATAACGAGAGATCTCGTTAGTCTAGATATAGAAGATGGTTGTACAGACGGATCTCGTTAGTCTAGATATAGAAGACGGTTGTATAACGAGAGATCTCGTTAGTCTAGATATAGAAGATGGTTGTACAGACGGATCTCGTTAGTCTAGATATAGAAGACGGATGTACAGACGGATCTCGTTAGTCTAGATATAGAAGACGGTAGTACAGACGGATCTCGTTAGTCTAGATATAGAAGACGGTTGTATAACGAGAGATCTCGTTAGTCTAGATATAGAAGACGGTTGTACAACGACGGATCTCGTTAGTCTAGATATAGAAGACGGCTGTACAGACGGATATCGTTAGTCTAGATATAGAAGACGGTTGTACAGACGGACCTCGTTAGTCTAGATATTGAAGACGTTTGTCCAACGACGTATCTCGTTAGTCTAGATATAGAAGACGGTTGTACAGACGGATCTCGTTAGTCTAGATATAGAAGACGGTTGTACAGACGGATCTCGTTAGTCTAGATATAGAAGACGGTTGTACAGACGGATCTCGTTAGTCTAGATATAGAAGACGGTGGTACAGACGGATCTCGTTAGTCTAGATATTGAAGACGTTTGTCCAACGACGTAACTCGTTAGTCTAGACATAGAAAACGGTTGTACAGACGGATCTCGTTAGTCTAGATATAGAAGACGGTTGTGCAACGACGGATCTCGTTAGTCTAGATATAGAAGACGGTTATACAGACGGATATCGTTAGTCTAGATATAGAAGACGGTTGTACAGACGGACCTCGTTAGTCTAGATACAGAAGACGGTTGTCCAACGACGTATCTCGTTAGCCTAGATATAGAAGACGGTTGCACAGACGGATCTCGTTAGTCTAGATATAGAAGACGGTTGTATAACGAGAGATCTCGTTAGTCTAGATATAGAAGTTGGTTGTACAGACGGATCTCGTTAGTCTAGATATAGAAGACGGTTGTATAACGAGAGACCTCGTTAGTCTAGATATAGAAGATGGTTGTACAGACGGATCTCGTTAGTCTAGATATAGAAGACGGTTGTACAGACGGATCTCGTTAGTCTAGATATAGAAGACGGTTGTACAGACGGATCTCGTTAGTCTAGATATAGAAGACGGTTGTATAACGAGAGATCTCGTTAGTCTAGATATAGAAGACGGTTGTACAAAACGGATCTCGTTAGTCTAGATATAGAAGACGGCTGTACAGACGGATATCGTTAGTCTAGATATAGAAGACGGTTGTACAGACGGACCTCGTTAGTCTAGATATTGAAGACGTTTGTCCAACGACGTATCTCGTTAGTCTAGATATAGAAGACGGTTGTACAGACGGATCTCGTTAGTCTAGATATAGAAGACGGTTGTACAGACGGATCTCGTTAGTCTAGATATTGAAGACGTTTGTCCATCGACGTATCTCGTTAGTCTAGATATAGAAGACGGTTGTACAGACGGATCTCGTTAGTCTAGATATAGAAGACGGTTGTACAGACGGATCTCGTTAGTCTAGATATAGAAGACGGTTGTACAGACGGATCTCGTTAGTCTAGATATTGAAGACGTTTGTCCAACGACGTACCTCGTTAGTCTAGACATAGAAAACGGTTGTACAGACGGATCTCGTTAGTCTAGATATAGAAGACGGTTGTACAACGACGGATCTCGTTAGTCTAGATATAGAAGACGGTTATACAGACGGATCTCGTTAGTCTAGATATTGAAGACGTTTGTCCATCGACGTATCTCGTTAGTCTAGATACAGAAGACGGTTGTACAGACGGATCTCGTTAGTCTAGATATAGAAGACGGTTGTATAACGAGAGATCTCGTTAGTCTAGATATAGAAGATGGTTGTACAGACGGATCTCGTTAGTCTAGATATAGAAGACGGTTGTACAGACGGATCTCGTTAGTCTAGATATAGAAGACGGTTGTACAGACGAATCTCGTTAGTCTAGATATAGAAGACGGTTGTATAACGAGAGATCTCGTTAGTCTAGATATAGAAGATGGTTGTACAGACGGATCTCGTTAGTCTAGATATAGAAGATGGTTGTACAGACGGATCTCGATAGACTAGATATTGAAGACGTTTGTCCAACGACGTATCTCGTTAGTCTAGATATAGAAGACGGTTGTACAGACGGATTTCGATAGTCTAGATATAGAAGACGGTTGTACAGACGGATCTCGTTAGTCTAGATATAGAAGACGGTTGTACAGACGGATCTCGTGAGTCTAGATATAGAAGACGGTTGTATAGACGGATCTCGTTAGTCTAGATATAGAAGACGGTTGTACAGACGGATCTCGTGAGTCTAGATATAGAAGACGGTTGTCCAACGACGTATCTCGTTAGTCTAGATATAGAAAACGGTTGTACAGACGGATCTCGTTAGACTAGATATAGAAGAGGGTTGTACAACGACGGATCTCGTTAGTCTAGATATAGAAGACGGTTGTACAGACGGATCTCGTTAGTCTAGATATAGAAGACGGTTGTACAGACGGATCTCGTTAGTCTAGATATAGAAGACGGTTGTACAGACGGATCTCGTTAGTCTAGATATAGAAGACGGTTGTACAGACGGATCTCGTTAGTCTAGATATAGAAGACGGTTGTATAACGAGAGATCTCGTTAGTCTAGATATAGAAGATGGTTGTACAGACGGATCTCGTTAGTCTAGATATAGAAGACGGTTGTATAACGAGAGATCTCGTTAGTCTAGATATAGAAGATGGTTGTACAGACGGATCTCGTTAGTCTAGATATAGAAGACGGTTGTACAGACGGATCTCGTTAGTCTAGATATAGAAGACGGTTGTACAGACGGATCTCGTTAGTCTAGATATAGAAGACGGTTGTATAACGAGAGATCTCGTTAGTCTAGATATAGAAGACGGTTGTACAACGACGGATCTCGTTAGTCTAGATATAGAAGACGGCTGTACAGACGGACCTCGTTAGTCTAGATATTGAAGACGTTTGTCCAACGACGTATCTCGTTAGTCTAGATATAGAAGACGGTTGTACAGACGGATCTCGTTAGTCTAGATATAGAAGACGGTTGTACAGACGGATCTCGTTAGTCTAGATATAGAAGACGGTTGTACAGACGGATCTCGTTAGTCTAGATATAGAAGATGGTTGTACAGACGGATCTCGTTAGTCTAGATATAGAAGATGGTTGTACAGACGGATCTCGATAGACTAGATATTGAAGACGTTTGTCCAACGACGGATCTCGTTAGTCTAGATATAGAAGACGGCTGTACAGACGGATATCGTTAGTCTAGATATAGAAGACGGTTGTACAGACGGACCTCGTTAGTCTAGATATTGAAGACGTTTGTCCAACGACGTATCTCGTTAGTCTAGATATAGAAGACGGTTGTACAGACGGATCTCGTTAGTCTAGATATAGAAGACGGTTGTACAGACGGATCTCGTGAGTCTAGATATAGAAGACGGTTGTATAGACGGATCTCGTAAGTCTAGATATAGAAGACGGTTGTACAGACGGATCTCGTGAGTCTAGATATAGAAGACGGTTGTCCAACGACGTATCTCGTTAGTCTAGATATAGAAAACGGTTGTACAGACGGATCTCGTTAGACTAGATATAGAAGAGGGTTGTACAACGACGGATCTCGTTAGTCTAGATATAGAAGACGGTTGTACAGACGGATCTCGTTAGTCTAGATATAGAAGACGGTTGTCCAACGACGTATCTCGTTAGTCTAGATATAGAAAACGGTTGTACAGACGGATCTCGTTAGACTAGATATAGAAGAGGGTTGTACAACGACGGATCTCGTTAGTCTAGATATAGAAGACGGTTGTACAGACGGATCTCGTTAGTCTAGATATAGAAGACGGTTGTACAACGACGGATCTCGTTAGTCTAGATATAGAAGACGGTTGTACAGACGGATCTCGTTAGTCTAGATATAGAAGACGGTTGTACAGACGGATCTCGTTAGTCTAGATATAGAAGACGGTTGTACAGACGGATCTCGTTAGTCTAGATATAGAAGACGGTTGTACAGACGGATCTCGTTAGTCTAGATATAGAAGACGGTTGTATAACGAGAGATCTCGTTAGTCTAGATATAGAAGATGGTTGTACAGACGGATCTCGTTAGTCTAGATATAGAAGACGGTTGTATAACGAGAGATCTCGTTAGTCTAGATATAGAAGATGGTTGTACAGACGGATCTCGTTAGTCTAGATATAGAAGACGGTTGTACAGACGGATCTCGTTAGTCTAGATATAGAAGACGGTTGTACAGACGGATCTCGTTAGTCTAGATATAGAAGACGGTTGTATAACGAGAGATCTCGTTAGTCTAGATATAGAAGACGGTTGTACAACGACGGATCTCGTTAGTCTAGATATAGAAGACGGCTGTACAGACGGACCTCGTTAGTCTAGATATTGAAGACGTTTGTCCAACGACGTATCTCGTTAGTCTAGATATAGAAGACGGTTGTACAGACGGATCTCGTTAGTCTAGATATAGAAGACGGTTGTACAGACGGATCTCGTTAGTCTAGATATAGAAGACGGTTGTACAGACGGACCTCGTTAGTCTAGATATTGAAGACGTTTGTCCAACGACGTATCTCGTTAGTCTAGATATAGAAGACGGTTGTACAGACGGATCTCGTTAGTCTAGATATAGAAGACGGTTGTACAGACGGATCTCGTTAGTCTAGATATAGAAGACGGTTGTACAGACGGATCTCGTTAGTCTAGATATAGAAGATGGTTGTACAGACGGATCTCGTTAGTCTAGATATAGAAGATGGTTGTACAGACGGATCTCGATAGACTAGATATTGAAGACGTTTGTCCAACGACGTATCTCGTTAGTCTAGATATAGAAGACGGTTGTACAGACGGATCTCGTTAGTCTAGATATAGAAGACGGTTGTACAACGACGGATCTCGTTAGTCTAGATATAGAAGACGGTTGTACAGACGGATCTCGTTAGTCTAGATATAGAAGACGGTTGTACAGACGGATCTCGTTAGTCTAGATATAGAAGACGGTTGTACAGACGGATCTCGTTAGTCTAGATATAGAAGACGGTTGTACAGACGGATCTCGTTAGTCTAGATATAGAAGACGGTTGTATAACGAGAGATCTCGTTAGTCTAGATATAGAAGATGGTTGTACAGACGGATCTCGTTAGTCTAGATATAGAAGACGGTTGTATAACGAGAGATCTCGTTAGTCTAGATATAGAAGATGGTTGTACAGACGGATCTCGTTAGTCTAGATATAGAAGACGGTTGTACAGACGGATCTCGTTAGTCTAGATATAGAAGACGGTTGTACAGACGGATCTCGTTAGTCTAGATATAGAAGACGGTTGTATAACGAGAGATCTCGTTAGTCTAGATATTGAAGACGTTTGTCCAACGACGTATCTCGTTAGTCTAGATATAGAAGACGGTTGTACAGACGGATCTCGTTAGTCTAGATATAGAAGACGGTTGTACAGACGGATCTCGTTAGTCTAGATATAGAAGACGGTTGTACAGACGGACCTCGTTAGTCTAGATATTGAAGACGTTTGTCCAACGACGTATCTCGTTAGTCTAGATATAGAAGACGGTTGTACAGACGGATCTCGTTAGTCTAGATATAGAAGACGGTTGTATAACGAGAGATCTCGTTAGTCTAGATATAGAAGACGGTTGTACAACGACGGATCTCGTTAGTCTAGATATAGAAGACGGCTGTACAGACGGACCTCGTTAGTCTAGATATTGAAGACGTTTGTCCAACGACGTATCTCGTTAGTCTAGATATAGAAGACGGTTGTACAGACGGATCTCGTTAGTCTAGATATAGAAGACGGTTGTACAGACGGATCTCGTTAGTCTAGATATAGAAGACGGTTGTACAGACGGATCTCGTTAGTCTAGATATAGAAGATGGTTGTACAGACGGATCTCGTTAGTCTAGATATAGAAGATGGTTGTACAGACGGATCTCGATAGACTAGATATTGAAGACGTTTGTCCAACGACGGATCTCGTTAGTCTAGATATAGAAGACGGCTGTACAGACGGATATCGTTAGTCTAGATATAGAAGACGGTTGTACAGACGGATCTCGTTAGTCTAGATATAGAAGACGGTTGTACAGACGGATCTCGTTAGTCTAGATATAGAAGACGGTTGTATAACGAGAGATCTCGTTAGTCTAGATATAGAAGATGGTTGTACAGACGGATCTCGTTAGTCTAGATATAGAAGACGGTTGTATAACGAGAGATCTCGTTAGTCTAGATATAGAAGACGGTTGTACAGACGGATCTCGTTAGTCTAGATATAGAAGACGGTTGTACAGACGGATCTCGTTAGTCTAGATATAGAAGACGGTTGTACAGACGGATCTCGTTAGTCTAGATATAGAAGACGGTTGTATAACGAGAGATCTCGTTAGTCTAGATATAGAAGATGGTTGTACAGACGGATCTCGTTAGTCTAGATATAGAAGACGGTTGTATAACGAGAGATCTCGTTAGTCTAGATATAGAAGATGGTTGTACAGACGGATCTCGTTAGTCTAGATATAGAAGACGGTTGTACAGACGGATCTCGTTAGTCTCGATATAGAAGACGGTTGTATAACGAGAGATCTCGTTAGTCTAGATATAGAAGATGGTTGTACAGACGGATCTCGTTAGTCTAGATATAGAAGACGGTTATACAGACGGATCTCGTTAGTCTAGATATAGAAGACGGTTGTACAGACGGATCTCGTTAGTCTAGATATAGAAGACGGTTGTATAACGAGAAATCTCGTTAGTCTAGATATAGAAGACGGTTGTACAACGACGGATCTCGTTAGTCTAGATATAGAAGACGGCTGTACAGACGGATATCGTTAGTCTAGATATAGAAGACGGTTGTACAGACGGACCTCGTTAGTCTAGATATTGAAGACGTTTGTCCAACGACGTATCTCGTTAGTCTAGATATAGAAGACGGTTGTACAGACGGATCTCGTTAGTCTAGATATAGAAGACGGTTGTACAGACGGATCTCGTTAGTCTAGATATAGAAGACGGTGGTACAGACGGATCTTGTTAGTCTAGATATTGAAGACGTTTGTCCAACGACGTACCTCGTTAGTCTAGACATAGAAAACGGTTGTACAGACGGATCTCGTTAGTCTGGATATAGAAGACGGTTGTACAACGACGGATCTCGTTAGTCTAGATATAGAAGACGGTTGTACAGACGGATCTCGTTAGTCTAGATATAGAAGACGGTGGTACAGACGGATCTCGTTAGTCTAGATATTGAAGACGTTTGTCCAACGACGTACCTCGTTAGTCTAGATATAGAATACGGTTGTACAGACGGATCTCGTTAGTCTAGATATAGAAGACGGTTGTAGAGACGGATCTCGTGAGTCTAGATATAGAAGACGGTTGTCCAACGACGTATCTCGTTAGTCTAGATATAGAAAACGGTTGTACAGACGGATCTCGTTAGTCCAGATATAGAAGACGGTTGTATAACGAGAGATCTCGTTAGTCTAGATATAGAAGACGGTTGTACAGACGGATCTCGTTAGTCTAGATATAGAAGACGGTTGTACAGACGGATCTCGTTAGTCTAGATATAGAAGACGGTTGTACAGACGGATCTCGTTAGTCTAGATATAGAAGACGGTGGTACAGACGGATCTCGTTAGTCTAGATATTGAAGACGTTTGTCCAACGACGTACCTCGTTAGTCTAGACATAGAAAACGGTTGTACAGACGGATCTCGTGAGTCTAGATATAGAAGACCGTTGTATAGACGGATCTCGTTAGTCTAGATATAGAAGACGGTTGTACAGACGGATCTCGTGAGTCTAGATATAGAAGACGGTTGTCCACCGACGTATCTCGTTAGTCTAGATATAGAAAACGGTTGTACAGACGGATCTCGTTAGACTAGATATAGAAGAGGGTTGTACAACGACGGATCTCGTTAGTCTAGATATTGAAGACGTTTGTCCAACGACGTACCTCGTTAGTCTAGACATAGAAAACGGTTGTACAGACGGATCTCGTTAGTCTAGATATAGAAGACGGTTGTACAGACAGATCTCGTTAGTCTAGATATTGAAGACGTTTGTACAGACGGATCTCGTTAGTCTAGATACAGAAGACGGTTGTCCAACGACGTATCTCGTTAGCCTAGATATAGAAGACGGTTGCACAGACGGATCTCGTTAGTCTAGATATAGAAGACGGTTGTATAACGAGAGATCTCGTTAGTCTAGATATAGAAGTTGGTTGTACAGACGGATCTCGTTAGTCTAGATATAGAAGACGGTTGTACAGACGGATCTCGTTAGTCTAGATATAGAAGACGGTTGTACAGACGGATCTCGTTAGTCTAGATATTGAAGACGTTTGTCCAACGACGTATCTCGTTAGTCTAGATATAGAAGACGGTTGTACAGACGGATCTCGTTAGTCTAGATATAGAAGACGGTTGTACAGACGGATCTCGTTAGTCTAGATATTGAAGACGTTTGTCCAACGACGTATCTCGTTAGTCTAGATATAGAAGACGGTTGTACAGACGGATCTCGTTAGTCTAGATATAGAAGACGGTTGTATAACGAGTGATCTCGTTAGTCTAGATATACAAGACGGTTGTACAGACGGATCCCGTTAGTCTAGATATAGAAGACGGTTGTATAACGAGAGATCTCGTTAGTCTAGATATAGAAGATGGTTGTACAGACGGATCTCGTTAGTCTAGATATAGAAGACGGTTGTACAGACGGATCTCGTTAGTCTAGATATAGAAGACGGTTGTACAGACGGATCTCGTTAGTCTAGATATAGAAGACGGTTGTATAACGAGAGATCTCGTTAGTCTAGATATAGAAGACGGTTGTACAACGACGGATCTCGTTAGTCTAGATATAGAAGACGGCTGTACAGACGGATATCGTTAGTCTAGATATAGAAGACGGTTGTACAGACGGATCTCGTTAGTCTAGATATAGAAGACGGTTGTACAGACGGATCTCGTTAATCTAGATATTGAAGACGTTTGTACAGACGGATCTCGTTAGTCTAGATACAGAAGACGGTTGTCCAACGACGTATCTCGTTAGCCTAGATATAGAAGACGGTTGCACAGACGGATCTCGTTAGTCTAGATATAGAAGACGGTTGTATAACGACGGATCTCGTTAGTCTAGATATAGAAGACGGTTGTACAGACGGATCTCGTTAGTCTAGATATAGAAGACGGTTGTACAGACGGATCTCGTGAGTCTAGATATAGAAGACGGTTGTATAGACGGATCTCGTTAGTCTAGATATAGAAGACGGTTGTACAGACGGATCTCGTGAGTCTAGATATAGAAGACGGTTGTCCAACGACGTATCTCGTTAGTCTAGATATAGAAAACGGTTGTACAGACGGATCTCGTTAGACTAGATATAGAAGAGGGTTGTACAACGACGGATCTCGTTAGTCTAGATATAGAAGACGGTTGTACAGACGGATCTCGTTAGTCTAGATATAGAAGACGGTTGTACAGACGGATCTCGTTAGTCTAGATATAGAAGACGGTTGTACAGACGGATCTCGTTAGTCTAGATATAGAAGACGGTTGTATAACGAGAGATCTCGTTAGTCTAGATATAGAAGATGGTTGTACAGACGGATCTCGTTAGTCTAGATATAGAAGACGGTTGTATAACGAGAGATCTCGTTAGTCTAGATATAGAAGATGGTTGTACAGACGGATCTCGTTAGTCTAGATATAGAAGACGGATGTACAGACGGATCTCGTTAGTCTAGATATAGAAGACGGTAGTACAGACGGATCTCGTTAGTCTAGATATAGAAGACGGTTGTATAACGAGAGATCTCGTTAGTCTAGATATAGAAGACGGTTGTACAACGACGGATCTCGTTAGTCTAGATATAGAAGACGGCTGTACAGACGGATATCGTTAGTCTAGATATAGAAGACGGTTGTACAGACGGACCTCGTTAGTCTAGATATTGAAGACGTTTGTCCAACGACGTATCTCGTTAGTCTAGATATAGAAGACGGTTGTACAGACGGATCTCGTTAGTCTAGATATAGAAGACGGTTGTACAGACGGATCTCGTTAGTCTAGATATAGAAGACGGTTGTACAGACGGATCTCGTTAGTCTAGATATAGAAGACGGTGGTACAGACGGATCTCGTTAGTCTAGATATTGAAGACGTTTGTCCAACGACGTAACTCGTTAGTCTAGACATAGAAAACGGTTGTACAGACGGATCTCGTTAGTCTAGATATAGAAGACGGTTGTGCAACGACGGATCTCGTTAGTCTAGATATAGAAGACGGTTATACAGACGGATATCGTTAGTCTAGATATAGAAGACGGTTGTACAGACGGACCTCGTTAGTCTAGATACAGAAGACGGTTGTCCAACGACGTATCTCGTTAGCCTAGATATAGAAGACGGTTGCACAGACGGATCTCGTTAGTCTAGATATAGAAGACGGTTGTATAACGAGAGATCTCGTTAGTCTAGATATAGAAGTTGGTTGTACAGACGGATCTCGTTAGTCTAGATATAGAAGACGGTTGTATAACGAGAGACCTCGTTAGTCTAGATATAGAAGATGGTTGTACAGACGGATCTCGTTAGTCTAGATATAGAAGACGGTTGTACAGACGGATCTCGTTAGTCTAGATATAGAAGACGGTTGTACAGACGGATCTCGTTAGTCTAGATATAGAAGACGGTTGTATAACGAGAGATCTCGTTAGTCTAGATATAGAAGACGGTTGTACAAAACGGATCTCGTTAGTCTAGATATAGAAGACGGCTGTACAGACGGATATCGTTAGTCTAGATATAGAAGACGGTTGTACAGACGGACCTCGTTAGTCTAGATATTGAAGACGTTTGTCCAACGACGTATCTCGTTAGTCTAGATATAGAAGACGGTTGTACAGACGGATCTCGTTAGTCTAGATATAGAAGACGGTTGTACAGACGGATCTCGTTAGTCTAGATATTGAAGACGTTTGTCCATCGACGTATCTCGTTAGTCTAGATATAGAAGACGGTTGTACAGACGGATCTCGTTAGTCTAGATATAGAAGACGGTTGTACAGACGGATCTCGTTAGTCTAGATATAGAAGACGGTTGTACAGACGGATCTCGTTAGTCTAGATATTGAAGACGTTTGTCCAACGACGTACCTCGTTAGTCTAGACATAGAAAACGGTTGTACAGACGGATCTCGTTAGTCTAGATATAGAAGACGGTTGTACAACGACGGATCTCGTTAGTCTAGATATAGAAGACGGTTATACAGACGGATCTCGTTAGTCTAGATATTGAAGACGTTTGTCCATCGACGTATCTCGTTAGTCTAGATACAGAAGACGGTTGTACAGACGGATCTCGTTAGTCTAGATATAGAAGACGGTTGTATAACGAGAGATCTCGTTAGTCTAGATATAGAAGATGGTTGTACAGACGGATCTCGTTAGTCTAGATATAGAAGACGGTTGTACAGACGGATCTCGTTAGTCTAGATATAGAAGACGGTTGTACAGACGAATCTCGTTAGTCTAGATATAGAAGACGGTTGTATAACGAGAGATCTCGTTAGTCTAGATATAGAAGATGGTTGTACAGACGGATCTCGTTAGTCTAGATATAGAAGATGGTTGTACAGACGGATCTCGATAGACTAGATATTGAAGACGTTTGTCCAACGACGTATCTCGTTAGTCTAGATATAGAAGACGGTTGTACAGACGGATTTCGATAGTCTAGATATAGAAGACGGTTGTACAGACGGATCTCGTTAGTCTAGATATAGAAGACGGTTGTACAGACGGATCTCGTGAGTCTAGATATAGAAGACGGTTGTATAGACGGATCTCGTTAGTCTAGATATAGAAGACGGTTGTACAGACGGATCTCGTGAGTCTAGATATAGAAGACGGTTGTCCAACGACGTATCTCGTTAGTCTAGATATAGAAAACGGTTGTACAGACGGATCTCGTTAGACTAGATATAGAAGAGGGTTGTACAACGACGGATCTCGTTAGTCTAGATATAGAAGACGGTTGTACAGACGGATCTCGTTAGTCTAGATATAGAAGACGGTTGTACAGACGGATCTCGTTAGTCTAGATATAGAAGACGGTTGTACAGACGGATCTCGTTAGTCTAGATATAGAAGACGGTTGTACAGACGGATCTCGTTAGTCTAGATATAGAAGACGGTTGTATAACGAGAGATCTCGTTAGTCTAGATATAGAAGATGGTTGTACAGACGGATCTCGTTAGTCTAGATATAGAAGACGGTTGTATAACGAGAGATCTCGTTAGTCTAGATATAGAAGATGGTTGTACAGACGGATCTCGTTAGTCTAGATATAGAAGACGGTTGTACAGACGGATCTCGTTAGTCTAGATATAGAAGACGGTTGTACAGACGGATCTCGTTAGTCTAGATATAGAAGACGGTTGTATAACGAGAGATCTCGTTAGTCTAGATATAGAAGACGGTTGTACAACGACGGATCTCGTTAGTCTAGATATAGAAGACGGCTGTACAGACGGACCTCGTTAGTCTAGATATTGAAGACGTTTGTCCAACGACGTATCTCGTTAGTCTAGATATAGAAGACGGTTGTACAGACGGATCTCGTTAGTCTAGATATAGAAGACGGTTGTACAGACGGATCTCGTTAGTCTAGATATAGAAGACGGTTGTACAGACGGATCTCGTTAGTCTAGATATAGAAGATGGTTGTACAGACGGATCTCGTTAGTCTAGATATAGAAGATGGTTGTACAGACGGATCTCGATAGACTAGATATTGAAGACGTTTGTCCAACGACGGATCTCGTTAGTCTAGATATAGAAGACGGCTGTACAGACGGATATCGTTAGTCTAGATATAGAAGACGGTTGTACAGACGGACCTCGTTAGTCTAGATATTGAAGACGTTTGTCCAACGACGTATCTCGTTAGTCTAGATATAGAAGACGGTTGTACAGACGGATCTCGTTAGTCTAGATATAGAAGACGGTTGTACAGACGGATCTCGTGAGTCTAGATATAGAAGACGGTTGTATAGACGGATCTCGTTAGTCTAGATATAGAAGACGGTTGTACAGACGGATCTCGTGAGTCTAGATATAGAAGACGGTTGTCCAACGACGTATCTCGTTAGTCTAGATATAGAAAACGGTTGTACAGACGGATCTCGTTAGACTAGATATAGAAGAGGGTTGTACAACGACGGATCTCGTTAGTCTAGATATAGAAGACGGTTGTACAGACGGATCTCGTTAGTCTAGATATAGAAGACGGTTGTCCAACGACGTATCTCGTTAGTCTAGATATAGAAAACGGTTGTACAGACGGATCTCGTTAGACTAGATATAGAAGAGGGTTGTACAACGACGGATCTCGTTAGTCTAGATATAGAAGACGGTTGTACAGACGGATCTCGTTAGTCTAGATATAGAAGACGGTTGTACAACGACGGATCTCGTTAGTCTAGATATAGAAGACGGTTGTACAGACGGATCTCGTTAGTCTAGATATAGAAGACGGTTGTACAGACGGATCTCGTTAGTCTAGATATAGAAGACGGTTGTACAGACGGATCTCGTTAGTCTAGATATAGAAGACGGTTGTACAGACGGATCTCGTTAGTCTAGATATAGAAGACGGTTGTACAGACGGATCTCGTTAGTCTAGATATTGAAGACGTTTGTCCAACGACGTACCTCGTTAGTCTAGACATAGAAAACGGTTGTACAGACGGATCTCGTTAGTCTAGATATAGAAGACGGTTGTACAACGACGGATCTCGTTAGTCTAGATATAGAAGACGGTTATACAGACGGATCTCGTTAGTCTAGATATTGAAGACGTTTGTCCATCGACGTATCTCGTTAGTCTAGATACAGAAGACGGTTGTACAGACGGATCTCGTTAGTCTAGATATAGAAGACGGTTGTATAACGAGAGATCTCGTTAGTCTAGATATAGAAGATGGTTGTACAGACGGATCTCGTTAGTCTAGATATAGAAGACGGTTGTACAGACGGATCTCGTTAGTCTAGATATAGAAGACGGTTGTACAGACGAATCTCGTTAGTCTAGATATAGAAGACGGTTGTATAACGAGAGATCTCGTTAGTCTAGATATAGAAGATGGTTGTACAGACGGATCTCGTTAGTCTAGATATAGAAGATGGTTGTACAGACGGATCTCGATAGACTAGATATTGAAGACGTTTGTCCAACGACGTATCTCGTTAGTCTAGATATAGAAGACGGTTGTACAGACGGATTTCGATAGTCTAGATATAGAAGACGGTTGTACAGACGGATCTCGTTAGTCTAGATATAGAAGACGGTTGTACAGACGGATCTCGTGAGTCTAGATATAGAAGACGGTTGTATAGACGGATCTCGTTAGTCTAGATATAGAAGACGGTTGTACAGACGGATCTCGTGAGTCTAGATATAGAAGACGGTTGTCCAACGACGTATCTCGTTAGTCTAGATATAGAAAACGGTTGTACAGACGGATCTCGTTAGACTAGATATAGAAGAGGGTTGTACAACGACGGATCTCGTTAGTCTAGATATAGAAGACGGTTGTACAGACGGATCTCGTTAGTCTAGATATAGAAGACGGTTGTACAGACGGATCTCGTTAGTCTAGATATAGAAGACGGTTGTACAGACGGATCTCGTTAGTCTAGATATAGAAGACGGTTGTACAGACGGATCTCGTTAGTCTAGATATAGAAGACGGTTGTATAACGAGAGATCTCGTTAGTCTAGATATAGAAGATGGTTGTACAGACGGATCTCGTTAGTCTAGATATAGAAGACGGTTGTATAACGAGAGATCTCGTTAGTCTAGATATAGAAGATGGTTGTACAGACGGATCTCGTTAGTCTAGATATAGAAGACGGTTGTACAGACGGATCTCGTTAGTCTAGATATAGAAGACGGTTGTACAGACGGATCTCGTTAGTCTAGATATAGAAGACGGTTGTATAACGAGAGATCTCGTTAGTCTAGATATAGAAGACGGTTGTACAACGACGGATCTCGTTAGTCTAGATATAGAAGACGGCTGTACAGACGGACCTCGTTAGTCTAGATATTGAAGACGTTTGTCCAACGACGTATCTCGTTAGTCTAGATATAGAAGACGGTTGTACAGACGGATCTCGTTAGTCTAGATATAGAAGACGGTTGTACAGACGGATCTCGTTAGTCTAGATATAGAAGACGGTTGTACAGACGGATCTCGTTAGTCTAGATATAGAAGATGGTTGTACAGACGGATCTCGTTAGTCTAGATATAGAAGATGGTTGTACAGACGGATCTCGATAGACTAGATATTGAAGACGTTTGTCCAACGACGGATCTCGTTAGTCTAGATATAGAAGACGGCTGTACAGACGGATATCGTTAGTCTAGATATAGAAGACGGTTGTACAGACGGACCTCGTTAGTCTAGATATTGAAGACGTTTGTCCAACGACGTATCTCGTTAGTCTAGATATAGAAGACGGTTGTACAGACGGATCTCGTTAGTCTAGATATAGAAGACGGTTGTACAGACGGATCTCGTGAGTCTAGATATAGAAGACGGTTGTATAGACGGATCTCGTTAGTCTAGATATAGAAGACGGTTGTACAGACGGATCTCGTGAGTCTAGATATAGAAGACGGTTGTCCAACGACGTATCTCGTTAGTCTAGATATAGAAAACGGTTGTACAGACGGATCTCGTTAGACTAGATATAGAAGAGGGTTGTACAACGACGGATCTCGTTAGTCTAGATATAGAAGACGGTTGTACAGACGGATCTCGTTAGTCTAGATATAGAAGACGGTTGTCCAACGACGTATCTCGTTAGTCTAGATATAGAAAACGGTTGTACAGACGGATCTCGTTAGACTAGATATAGAAGAGGGTTGTACAACGACGGATCTCGTTAGTCTAGATATAGAAGACGGTTGTACAGACGGATCTCGTTAGTCTAGATATAGAAGACGGTTGTACAACGACGGATCTCGTTAGTCTAGATATAGAAGACGGTTGTACAGACGGATCTCGTTAGTCTAGATATAGAAGACGGTTGTACAGACGGATCTCGTTAGTCTAGATATAGAAGACGGTTGTACAGACGGATCTCGTTAGTCTAGATATAGAAGACGGTTGTACAGACGGATCTCGTTAGTCTAGATATAGAAGACGGTTGTATAACGAGAGATCTCGTTAGTCTAGATATAGAAGATGGTTGTACAGACGGATCTCGTTAGTCTAGATATAGAAGACGGTTGTATAACGAGAGATCTCGTTAGTCTAGATATAGAAGATGGTTGTACAGACGGATCTCGTTAGTCTAGATATAGAAGACGGTTGTACAGACGGATCTCGTTAGTCTAGATATAGAAGACGGTTGTACAGACGGATCTCGTTAGTCTAGATATAGAAGACGGTTGTATAACGAGAGATCTCGTTAGTCTAGATATAGAAGACGGTTGTACAACGACGGATCTCGTTAGTCTAGATATAGAAGACGGCTGTACAGACGGACCTCGTTAGTCTAGATATTGAAGACGTTTGTCCAACGACGTATCTCGTTAGTCTAGATATAGAAGACGGTTGTACAGACGGATCTCGTTAGTCTAGATATAGAAGACGGTTGTACAGACGGATCTCGTTAGTCTAGATATAGAAGACGGTTGTACAGACGGATCTCGTTAGTCTAGATATAGAAGATGGTTGTACAGACGGATCTCGTTAGTCTAGATATAGAAGATGGTTGTACAGACGGATCTCGATAGACTAGATATTGAAGACGTTTGTCCAACGACGGATCTCGTTAGTCTAGATATAGAAGACGGCTGTACAGACGGATATCGTTAGTCTAGATATAGAAGACGGTTGTACAGACGGACCTCGTTAGTCTAGATATTGAAGACGTTTGTCCAACGACGTATCTCGTTAGTCTAGATATAGAAGACGGTTGTACAGACGGATCTCGTTAGTCTAGATATAGAAGACGGTTGTACAGACGGATCTCGTTAGTCTAGATATAGAAGACGGTTGTACAGACGGATCTCGTTAGTCTAGATATAGAAGATGGTTGTACAGACGGATCTCGTTAGTCTAGATATAGAAGATGGTTGTACAGACGGATCTCGATAGACTAGATATTGAAGACGTTTGTCCAACGAAGTATCTCGTTAGTCTAGATATAGAAGACGGTTGTACAGACGGATTTCGATAGTCTAGATATAGAAGACGGTTGTACAGACGGATCTCGTTAGTCTAGATATAGAAGACGGTTGTACAGACGGATCTCGTGAGTCTAGATATAGAAGACGGTTGTATAGACGGATCTCGTTAGTCTAGATATAGAAGACGGTTGTACAGACGGATCTCGTGAGTCTAGATATAGAAGACGGTTGTCCAACGACGTATCTCGTTAGTCTAGATATAGAAAACGGTTGTACAGACGGATCTCGTTAGACTAGATATAGAAGAGGGTTGTACAACGACGGATCTCGTTAGTCTAGATATAGAAGACGGTTGTACAGACGGATCTCGTTAGTCTAGATATAGAAGACGGTTGTACAGACGGATCTCGTTAGTCTAGATATAGAAGACGGTTGTACAGACGGATCTCGTTAGTCTAGATATAGAAGACGGTTGTACAGACGGATCTCGTTAGTCTAGATATAGAAGACGGTTGTACAGACGGATCTCGTTAGTCTAGATATAGAAGACGGTTGTATAACGAGAGATCTCGTTAGTCTAGATATAGAAGATGGTTGTACAGACGGATCTCGTTAGTCTAGATATAGAAGACGGTTGTATAACGAGAGATCTCGTTAGTCTAGATATAGAAGATGGTTGTACAGACGGATCTCGTTAGTCTAGATATAGAAGACGGTTGTACAGACGGATCTCGTTAGTCTCGATATAGAAGACGGTTGTATAACGAGAGATCTCGTTAGTCTAGATATAGAAGATGGTTGTACAGACGGATCTCGTTAGTCTAGATATAGAAGACGGTTATACAGACGGATCTCGTTAGTCTAGATATAGAAGACGGTTGTACAGACGGATCTCGTTAGTCTAGATATAGAAGACGGTTGTATAACGAGAAATCTCGTTAGTCTAGATATAGAAGACGGTTGTACAACGACGGATCTCGTTAGTCTAGATATAGAAGACGGCTGTACAGACGGATATCGTTAGTCTAGATATAGAAGACGGTTGTACAGACGGACCTCGTTAGTCTAGATATTGAAGACGTTTGTCCAACGACGTATCTCGTTAGTCTAGATATAGAAGACGGTTGTACAGACGGATCTCGTTAGTCTAGATATAGAAGACGGTTGTACAGACGGATCTCGTTAGTCTAGATATAGAAGACGGTGGTACAGACGGATCTCGTTAGTCTAGATATTGAAGACGTTTGTCCAACGACGTACCTCGTTAGTCTAGACATAGAAAACGGTTGTACAGACGGATCTCGTTAGTCTGGATATAGAAGACGGTTGTACAACGACGGATCTCGTTAGTCTAGATATAGAAGACGGTTGTACAGACGGATCTCGTTAGTCTAGATATAGAAGACGGTGGTACAGACTGATCTCGTTAGTCTAGATATTGAAGACGTTTGTCCAACGACGTACCTCGTTAGTCTAGATATAGAATACGGTTGTACAGACGGATCTCGTTAGTCTAGATATAGAAGACGGTTGTAGAGACGGATCTCGTGAGTCTAGATATAGAAGACGGTTGTCCAACGACGTATCTCGTTAGTCTAGATATAGAAAACGGTTGTACAGACGGATCTCGTTAGTCTAGATATAGAAGACGGTTGTATAACGAGAGATCTCGTTAGTCTAGATATAGAAGACGGTTGTACAGACGGATCTCGTTAGTCTAGATATAGAAGACGGTTGTACAGACGGATCTCGTTAGTCTAGATATAGAAGACGGTTGTACAGACGGATCTCGTTAGTCTAGATATAGAAGACGGTGGTACAGACGGATCTCGTTAGTCTAGATATTGAAGACGTTTGTCCAACGACGTACCTCGTTAGTCTAGACATAGAAAACGGTTGTACAGACGGATCTCGTGAGTCTAGATATAGAAGACCGTTGTATAGACGGATCTCGTTAGTCTAGATATAGAAGACGGTTGTACAGACGGATCTCGTGAGTCTAGATATAGAAGACGGTTGTCCACCGACGTATCTCGTTAGTCTAGATATAGAAAACGGTTGTACAGACGGATCTCGTTAGACTAGATATAGAAGAGGGTTGTACAACGACGGATCTCGTTAGTCTAGATATAGAAGACGGTTGTACAGACGGATCTCGTTAGTCTAGATATAGAAGACGGTTGTACAGACGGATCTCGTTAGTCTAGATATAGAAGACGGTTGTATAACGAGAGATCTCGTTAGTCTAGATATAGAAGATGGTTGTACAGACGGATCTCGTTAGTCTAGATATAGAAGACGGTTGTACAGACGGATCTCGTTAGTCTAGATATTGAAGACGTTTGTCCAACGACGTATCTCGTTAGTCTAGATATAGAAGACGGTTGTACAGACGGATCTCGTTAGTCTAGATATAGAAGACGGTTGTACAGACGGATCTCGATAGTCTAGATATAGAAGACGGTGGTACAGACGGATCTCGTTAGTCTAGATATTGAAGACGTTTGTCCAACGACGTACCTCGTTAGTCTAGACATAGAAAACGGTTGTACAGACGGATCTCGTTAGTCTGGATATAGAAGACGGTTGTACAACGACGGATCTCGTTAGTCTAGATATAGAAGACGGTTATACAGACGGATCTCGTTAGTCTAGATATAGAAGACGGTTGTACAGACGGATCTCGTTAGTCTAGATATAGAAGACGGTTGTACAGACAGATCTCGTTAGTCTAGATATTGAAGACGTTTGTACAGACGGATCTCGTTAGTCTAGATACAGAAGACGGTTGTCCAACGACGTATCTCGTTAGCCTAGATATAGAAGACGGTTGCACAGACGGATCTCGTTAGTCTAGATATAGAAGACGGTTGTATAACGAGAGATCTCGTTAGTCTAGATATAGAAGTTGGTTGTACAGACGGATCTCGTTAGTCTAGATATAGAAGACGGTTGTACAGACGGATCTCGTTAGTCTAGATATAGAAGACGGTTGTACAGACGGATCTCGTTAGTCTAGATATTGAAGACGTTTGTCCAACGACGTATCTCGTTAGTCTAGATATAGAAGACGGTTGTACAGACGGATCTCGTTAGTCTAGATATAGAAGACGGTTGTACAGACGGATCTCGTTAGTCTAGATATTGAAGACGTTTGTCCAACGACGTATCTCGTTAGTCTAGATATAGAAGACGGTTGTACAGACGGATCTCGTTAGTCTAGATATAGAAGACGGTTGTATAACGAGTGATCTCGTTAGTCTAGATATACAAGACGGTTGTACAGACGGATCCCGTTAGTCTAGATATAGAAGACGGTTGTATAACGAGAGATCTCGTTAGTCTAGATATAGAAGATGGTTGTACAGACGGATCTCGTTAGTCTAGATATAGAAGACGGTTGTACAGACGGATCTCGTTAGTCTAGATATAGAAGACGGTTGTACAGACGGATCTCGTTAGTCTAGATATAGAAGACGGTTGTATAACGAGAGATCTCGTTAGTCTAGATATAGAAGACGGTTGTACAACGACGGATCTCGTTAGTCTAGATATAGAAGACGGCTGTACAGACGGATATCGTTAGTCTAGATATAGAAGACGGTTGTACAGACGGATCTCGTTAGTCTAGATATAGAAGACGGTTGTACAGACGGATCTCGTTAATCTAGATATTGAAGACGTTTGTACAGACGGATCTCGTTAGTCTAGATACAGAAGACGGTTGTCCAACGACGTATCTCGTTAGCCTAGATATAGAAGACGGTTGCACAGACGGATCTCGTTAGTCTAGATATAGAAGACGGTTGTATAACGACGGATCTCGTTAGTCTAGATATAGAAGACGGTTGTACAGACGGATCTCGTTAGTCTAGATATAGAAGACGGTTGTACAGACGGATCTCGTGAGTCTAGATATAGAAGACGGTTGTATAGACGGATCTCGTTAGTCTAGATATAGAAGACGGTTGTACAGACGGATCTCGTGAGTCTAGATATAGAAGACGGTTGTCCAACGACGTATCTCGTTAGTCTAGATATAGAAAACGGTTGTACAGACGGATCTCGTTAGACTAGATATAGAAGAGGGTTGTACAACGACGGATCTCGTTAGTCTAGATATAGAAGACGGTTGTACAGACGGATCTCGTTAGTCTAGATATAGAAGACGGTTGTACAGACGGATCTCGTTAGTCTAGATATAGAAGACGGTTGTACAGACGGATCTCGTTAGTCTAGATATAGAAGACGGTTGTATAACGAGAGATCTCGTTAGTCTAGATATAGAAGATGGTTGTACAGACGGATCTCGTTAGTCTAGATATAGAAGACGGTTGTATAACGAGAGATCTCGTTAGTCTAGATATAGAAGATGGTTGTACAGACGGATCTCGTTAGTCTAGATATAGAAGACGGATGTACAGACGGATCTCGTTAGTCTAGATATAGAAGACGGTAGTACAGACGGATCTCGTTAGTCTAGATATAGAAGACGGTTGTATAACGAGAGATCTCGTTAGTCTAGATATAGAAGACGGTTGTACAACGACGGATCTCGTTAGTCTAGATATAGAAGACGGCTGTACAGACGGATATCGTTAGTCTAGATATAGAAGACGGTTGTACAGACGGACCTCGTTAGTCTAGATATTGAAGACGTTTGTCCAACGACGTATCTCGTTAGTCTAGATATAGAAGACGGTTGTACAGACGGATCTCGTTAGTCTAGATATAGAAGACGGTTGTACAGACGGATCTCGTTAGTCTAGATATAGAAGACGGTTGTACAGACGGATCTCGTTAGTCTAGATATAGAAGACGGTGGTACAGACGGATCTCGTTAGTCTAGATATTGAAGACGTTTGTCCAACGACGTAACTCGTTAGTCTAGACATAGAAAACGGTTGTACAGACGGATCTCGTTAGTCTAGATATAGAAGACGGTTGTGCAACGACGGATCTCGTTAGTCTAGATATAGAAGACGGTTATACAGACGGATATCGTTAGTCTAGATATAGAAGACGGTTGTACAGACGGACCTCGTTAGTCTAGATACAGAAGACGGTTGTCCAACGACGTATCTCGTTAGCCTAGATATAGAAGACGGTTGCACAGACGGATCTCGTTAGTCTAGATATAGAAGACGGTTGTATAACGAGAGATCTCGTTAGTCTAGATATAGAAGTTGGTTGTACAGACGGATCTCGTTAGTCTAGATATAGAAGACGGTTGTATAACGAGAGACCTCGTTAGTCTAGATATAGAAGATGGTTGTACAGACGGATCTCGTTAGTCTAGATATAGAAGACGGTTGTACAGACGGATCTCGTTAGTCTAGATATAGAAGACGGTTGTACAGACGGATCTCGTTAGTCTAGATATAGAAGACGGTTGTATAACGAGAGATCTCGTTAGTCTAGATATAGAAGACGGTTGTACAAAACGGATCTCGTTAGTCTAGATATAGAAGACGGCTGTACAGACGGATATCGTTAGTCTAGATATAGAAGACGGTTGTACAGACGGACCTCGTTAGTCTAGATATTGAAGACGTTTGTCCAACGACGTATCTCGTTAGTCTAGATATAGAAGACGGTTGTACAGACGGATCTCGTTAGTCTAGATATAGAAGACGGTTGTACAGACGGATCTCGTTAGTCTAGATATTGAAGACGTTTGTCCATCGACGTATCTCGTTAGTCTAGATATAGAAGACGGTTGTACAGACGGATCTCGTTAGTCTAGATATAGAAGACGGTTGTACAGACGGATCTCGTTAGTCTAGATATAGAAGACGGTTGTACAGACGGATCTCGTTAGTCTAGATATTGAAGACGTTTGTCCAACGACGTACCTCGTTAGTCTAGACATAGAAAACGGTTGTACAGACGGATCTCGTTAGTCTAGATATAGAAGACGGTTGTACAACGACGGATCTCGTTAGTCTAGATATAGAAGACGGTTATACAGACGGATCTCGTTAGTCTAGATATTGAAGACGTTTGTCCATCGACGTATCTCGTTAGTCTAGATACAGAAGACGGTTGTACAGACGGATCTCGTTAGTCTAGATATAGAAGACGGTTGTACAGACGGATCTCGTTAGTCTAGATATAGAAGACGGTTGTACAGACGGATCTCGTTAGTCTAGATATTGAAGACGTTTGTCCAACGACGTACCTCGTTAGTCTAGACATAGAAAACGGTTGTACAGACGGATCTCGTTAGTCTAGATATAGAAGACGGTTGTACAGACGGATCTCGTTAGTCTAGATATTGAAGATGGTTGTACAGACGGATCTCGTTAGTCTAGATATAGAAGATGGTTGTACAGACGGATCTCGATAGACTAGATATTGAAGACGTTTGTCCAACGACGTATCTCGTTAGTCTAGATATAGAAGACGGTTGTACAGACGGATCTCGATAGTCTAGATATAGAAGACGGTTGTACAGACGGATCTCGTTAGTCTAGATATTGAAGACGTTTGTACAGACGGATCTCGTTAGTCTAGATACAGAAGACGTTTGTCCAACGACGTACCTCGTTAGTCTAGACATAGAAAACGGTTGTACAGACGGATCTCGTTAGTCTAGATATAGAAGACGGTTGTACAACGACGGATCTCGTTAGTCTAGATATAGAAGACGGTTATACAGACGGATCTCGTTAGTCTAGATATAGAAGACGGTTGTACAGACGGATCTCGTTAGTCTAGATATAGAAGACGGTTGTACAGACGGATCTCGTTAGTCTAGATATTGAAGACGTTTGTACAGACGGATCTCGTTAGTCTAGATACAGAAGACGGTTGTCCAACGACGTATCTCGTTAGCCTAGATATAGAAGACGGTTGCACAGACGGATCTCGTTAGTCTAGATATAGAAGACGGTTGTATAACGAGAGATCTCGTTAGTCTAGATATAGAAGTTGGTTGTACAGACGGATCTCGTTAGTCTAGATATAGAAGACGGTTGTATAACGAGAGACCTCGTTAGTCTAGATATAGAAGATGGTTGTACAGACGGATCTCGTTAGTCTAGATATAGAAGACGGTTGTACAGACGGATCTCGTTAGTCTAGATATTGAAGACGTTTGTCCAACGACGTACCTCGTTAGTCTAGACATAGAAAACGGTTGTACAGACGGATCTCGTTAGTCTAGATATAGAAGACGGTTGTACAGACGGATCTCGTTAGTCTAGATATTGAAGACGTTTGTACAGACGGATCTCGTTAGTCTAGATATTGAAGACGTTTGTACAGACGGATCTCGTTAGTCTAGATACAGAAGACGGTTGTCCAACGACGTATCTCGTTAGCCTAGATATAGAAGACGGTTGCACAGACGGATCTCGTTAGTCTAGATATAGAAGACGGTTGTATAACGAGAGATCTCGTTAGTCTAGATATAGAAGTTGGTTGTACAGACGGATCTCGTTAGTCTAGATATAGAAGACGGTTGTATAACGAGAGACCTCGTTAGTCTAGATATAGAAGATGGTTGTACAGACGGATCTCGTTAGTCTAGATACAGAAGACGGTTGTCCAACGACGTATCTCGTTAGCCTAGATATAGAAGACGGTTGCACAGACGGATCTCGATAGTCTAGATATAGAAGACGGTTGTATAACGAGAGATCTCGTTAGTCTAGATATAGAAGTTGGTTGTACAGACGGATCTCGTTAGTCTAGATATAGAAGACGGTTGTATAACGAGAGACCTCGTTAGTCTAGATATAGAAGATGGTTGTACAGACGGATCTCGTTAGTCTAGATATAGAAGACGGTTGTACAGACGGATCTCGTTAGTCTAGATATTGAAGACGTTTGTCCAACGACGTACCTCGTTAGTCTAGACATAGAAAACGGTTGTACAGACGGATCTCGTTAGTCTAGATATAGAAGACGGTTGTACAGACGGATCTCGTTAGTCTAGATATTGAAGACGTTTGTACAGACGGATCTCGTTAGTCTAGATACAGAAGACGGTTGTCCAACGACGTATCTCGTTAGCCTAGATATAGAAGACGGTTGCACAGACGGATCTCGTTAGTCTAGATATAGAAGACGGTTGTACAGACGGATCTCGTGAGTCTAGATATAGAAGACGGTTGTCCAACGACGTATCTCGTTAGTCTAGATATAGAAAACGGTTGTACAGACGGATCTCGTTAGACTAGATATAGAAGAGGGTTGTACAACGACGGATATCGTTAGTCTAGATATAGAAGACGGTTGTACAGACGGACCTCGTTAGTCTAGATACAGAAGACGGTTGTCCAACGACGTATCTCGTTAGCCTAGATATAGAAGACGGTTGCACAGACGGATCTCGTTAGTCTAGATATAGAAGACGGTTGTACAGACGGATCTCGTGAGTCTAGATATAGAAGACCGTTGTATAGACGGATCTCGTTAGTCTAGATATAGAAGACGGTTGTACAGACGGATCTCGTGAGTCTAGATATAGAAGACGGTTGTCCACCGACGTATCTCGTTAGTCTAGATATAGAAAACGGTTGTACAGACGGATCTCGTTAGACTAGATATAGAAGAGGGTTGTACAACGACGGATCTCGTTAGTCTAGATATAGAAGACGGTTGTACAGACGGATCTCGTTAGTCTAGATATAGAAGACGGTTGTACAGACGGATCTCGTTAGTCTAGATATAGAAGACGGTTGTATAACGAGAGATCTCGTTAGTCTAGATATAGAAGATGGTTGTACAGACGGATCTCGTTAGTCTAGATATAGAAGACGGTTGTATAACGAGAGATCTCGTTAGTCTAGATATAGAAGACGGTTGTACAGACGGATATCGTTAGTCTAGATATAGAAGACGGTTGTACAGACGGACCTCGTTAGTCTAGATATTGAAGACGTTTGTCCAACGACGTATCTCGTTAGTCTAGATATAGAAGACGGTTGTACAGACGGATCTCGTTAGTCTAGATATAGAAGACGGTGGTACAGACGGATCTCGTTAGTCTAGATATTGAAGACGTTTGTACAGACGGATCTCGTTAGTCTAGATACAGAAGACGGTTGTCCAACGACGTATCTCGTTAGCCTAGATATAGAAGACGGTTGCACAGACGGATCTCGTTAGTCTAGATATAGAAGACGGTTGTACAGACGGATCTCGTGAGTCTAGATATAGAAGACCGTTGTATAGACGGATCTCGTTAGTCTAGATATAGAAGACGGTTGTACAGACGGATCTCGTGAGTCTAGATATAGAAGACGGTTGTCCACCGACGTATCTCGTTAGTCTAGATATAGAAAACGGTTGTACAGACGGATCTCGTTAGACTAGATATAGAAGAGGGTTGTACAACGACGGATCTCGTTAGTCTAGATATAGAAGACGGTTGTACAGACGGATCTCGTTAGTCTAGATATAGAAGACGGTTGTACAGACGGATATCGTTAGTCTAGATATAGAAGACGGTTGTATAACGAGAGATCTCGTTAGTCTAGATATAGAAGACGGTTGCACAGACGGATCTCGTTAGTCTAGATATAGAAGACGGTTGTACAGACGGATCTCGTGAGTCTAGATATAGAAGACCGTTGTACAGACGGATCTCGTTAGTCTAGATATAGAAGACGGTTGTATAACGAGAGATCTCGTTAGTCTAGATATAGAAGATGGTTGTACAGACGGATCTCGTTAGTCTAGATATAGAAGACGGTTGTATAACGAGAGATCTCGTTAGTCTAGATATAGAAGATGGTTGTACAGACGGATCTCGTTAGTCTAGATATAGAAGACGGTTGTACAGACGGATCTCGTTAGTCTAGATATAGAAGACGGTTGTACAGACGAATCTCGTTAGTCTAGATATAGAAGACGGTTGTATAACGAGAGATCTCGTTAGTCTAGATATAGAAGATGGTTGTACAGACGGATCTCGTTAGTCTAGATATAGAAGATGGTTGTACAGACGGATCTCGATAGACTAGATATTGAAGACGTTTGTCCAACGACGTATCTCGTTAGTCTAGATATAGAAGACGGTTGTACAGACGGATTTCGATAGTCTAGATATAGAAGACGGTTGTACAGACGGATCTCGTTAGTCTAGATATAGAAGACGGTTGTACAGACGGATCTCGTGAGTCTAGATATAGAAGACGGTTGTATAGACAGATCTCGTTAGTCTAGATATAGAAGACGGTTGTACAGACGGATCTCGTGAGTCTAGATATAGAAGACGGTTGTCCAACGACGTATCTCGTTAGTCTAGATATAGAAAACGGTTGTACAGACGGATCTCGTTAGACTAGATATAGAAGAGGGTTGTACAACGACGGATCTCGTTAGTCTAGATATAGAAGACGGTTGTACAGACGGATCTCGTTAGTCTAGATATAGAAGACGGTTGTACAGACGGATCTCGTTAGTCTAGATATAGAAGACGGTTGTACAGACGGATCTCGTTAGTCTAGATATAGAAGACGGTTGTACAGACGGATCTCGTTAGTCTAGATATAGAAGACGGTTGTATAACGAGAGATCTCGTTAGTCTAGATATAGAAGATGGTTGTACAGACGGATCTCGTTAGTCTAGATATAGAAGACGGTTGTATAACGAGAGATCTCGTTAGTCTAGATATAGAAGATGGTTGTACAGACGGATCTCGTTAGTCTAGATATAGAAGACGGTTGTACAGACGGATCTCGTTAGTCTAGATATAGAAGACGGTTGTACAGACGGATCTCGTTAGTCTAGATATAGAAGACGGTTGTATAACGAGAGATCTCGTTAGTCTAGATATAGAAGACGGTTGTACAACGACGGATCTCGTTAGTCTAGATATAGAAGACGGCTGTACAGACGGACCTCGTTAGTCTAGATATTGAAGACGTTTGTCCAACGACGTATCTCGTTAGTCTAGATATAGAAGACGGTTGTACAGACGGATCTCGTTAGTCTAGATATAGAAGACGGTTGTACAGACGGATCTCGTTAGTCTAGATATAGAAGACGGTTGTACAGACGGATCTCGTTAGTCTAGATATAGAAGATGGTTGTACAGACGGATCTCGTTAGTCTAGATATAGAAGATGGTTGTACAGACGGATCTCGATAGACTAGATATTGAAGACGTTTGTCCAACGACGGATCTCGTTAGTCTAGATATAGAAGACGGCTGTACAGACGGATATCGTTAGTCTAGATATAGAAGACGGTTGTACAGACGGACCTCGTTAGTCTAGATATTGAAGACGTTTGTCCAACGACGTATCTCGTTAGTCTAGATATAGAAGACGGTTGTACAGACGGATCTCGTTAGTCTAGATATAGAAGACGGTTGTACAGACGGATCTCGTTAGTCTAGATATAGAAGACGGTTGTACAGACGGATCTCGTTAGTCTAGATATAGAAGATGGTTGTACAGACGGATCTCGTTAGTCTAGATATAGAAGATGGTTGTACAGACGGATCTCGATAGACTAGATATTGAAGACGTTTGTCCAACGACGTATCTCGTTAGTCTAGATATAGAAGACGGTTGTACAGACGGATTTCGATAGTCTAGATATAGAAGACGGTTGTACAGACGGATCTCGTTAGTCTAGATATAGAAGACGGTTGTACAGACGGATCTCGTGAGTCTAGATATAGAAGACGGTTGTATAGACGGATCTCGTTAGTCTAGATATAGAAGACGGTTGTACAGACGGATCTCGTGAGTCTAGATATAGAAGACGGTTGTCCAACGACGTATCTCGTTAGTCTAGATATAGAAAACGGTTGTACAGACGGATCTCGTTAGACTAGATATAGAAGAGGGTTGTACAACGACGGATCTCGTTAGTCTAGATATAGAAGACGGTTGTACAGACGGATCTCGTTAGTCTAGATATAGAAGACGGTTGTACAGACGGATCTCGTTAGTCTAGATATAGAAGACGGTTGTACAGACGGATCTCGTTAGTCTAGATATAGAAGACGGTTGTATAACGAGAGATCTCGTTAGTCTAGATATAGAAGATGGTTGTACAGACGGATCTCGTTAGTCTAGATATAGAAGACGGTTGTATAACGAGAGATCTCGTTAGTCTAGATATAGAAGATGGTTGTACAGACGGATCTCGTTAGTCTAGATATAGAAGACGGTTGTACAGACGGATCTCGTTAGTCTCGATATAGAAGACGGTTGTATAACGAGAGATCTCGTTAGTCTAGATATAGAAGATGGTTGTACAGACGGATCTCGTTAGTCTAGATATAGAAGACGGTTATACAGACGGATCTCGTTAGTCTAGATATAGAAGACGGTTGTACAGACGGATCTCGTTAGTCTAGATATAGAAGACGGTTGTACAGACGGATCTCGTTAGTCTAGATATAGAAGACGGTTGTATAACGAGAGATCTCGTTAGTCTAGATATAGAAGACGGTTGTACAGACGGATCTCGTTAGTCTAGATATAGAAGACGGTTGTATAACGAGAAATCTCGTTAGTCTAGATATAGAAGACGGTTGTACAACGACGGATCTCGTTAGTCTAGATATAGAAGACGGCTGTACAGACGGATATCGTTAGTCTAGATATAGAAGACGGTTGTACAGACGGACCTCGTTAGTCTAGATATTGAAGACGTTTGTCCAACGACGTATCTCGTTAGTCTAGATATAGAAGACGGTTGTACAGACGGATCTCGTTAGTCTAGATATAGAAGACGGTTGTACAGACGGATCTCGTTAGTCTAGATATAGAAGACGGTGGTACAGACGGATCTCGTTAGTCTAGATATTGAAGACGTTTGTCCAACGACGGATCTCGTTAGTCTAGATATAGAAGACGGTTGTACAGACGGATCTCGTTAGTCTAGATATAGAAGACGGTGGTACAGACGGATCTCGTTAGTCTAGATATTGAAGACGTTTGTCCAACGACGTACCTCGTTAGTCTAGATATAGAATACGGTTGTACAGACGGATCTCGTTAGTCTAGATATAGAAGACGGTTGTACAGACGGATCTCGTGAGTCTAGATATAGAAGACGGTTGTCCAACGACGTATCTCGTTAGTCTAGATATAGAAAACGGTTGTACAGACGGATCTCGTTAGTCTAGATATAGAAGACGGTTGTATAACGAGAGATCTCGTTAGTCTAGATATAGAAGACGGTTGTACAGACGGATCTCGTTAGTCTAGATATAGAAGACGGTTGTACAGACGGATCTCGTTAGTCTAGATATAGAAGACGGTTGTACAGACGGATCTCGTTAGTCTAGATATAGAAGACGGTGGTACAGACGGATCTCGTTAGTCTAGATATTGAAGACGTTTGTCCAACGACGTACCTCGTTAGTCTAGACATAGAAAACGGTTGTACAGACGGATCTCGTGAGTCTAGATATAGAAGACCGTTGTATAGACGGATCTCGTTAGTCTAGATATAGAAGACGGTTGTACAGACGGATCTCGTGAGTCTAGATATAGAAGACGGTTGTCCACCGACGTATCTCGTTAGTCTAGATATAGAAAACGGTTGTACAGACGGATCTCGTTAGACTAGATATAGAAGAGGGTTGTACAACGACGGATCTCGTTAGTCTAGATATAGAAGACGGTTGTACAGACGGATCTCGTTAGTCTAGATATAGAAGACGGTTGTACAGACGGATCTCGTTAGTCTAGATATAGAAGACGGTTGTATAACGAGAGATCTCGTTAGTCTAGATATAGAAGATGGTTGTACAGACGGATCTCGTTAGTCTAGATATAGAAGACGGTTGTACAGACGGATCTCGTTAGTCTAGATATTGAAGACGTTTGTCCAACGACGTATCTCGTTAGTCTAGATATAGAAGACGGTTGTACAGACGGATCTCGTTAGTCTAGATATAGAAGACGGCTGTACAGACGGATATCGTTAGTCTAGATATAGAAGACGGTTGTACAGACGGACCTCGTTAGTCTAGATATTGAAGACGTTTGTCCAACGACGTATCTCGTTAGTCTAGATATAGAAGACGGTTGTACAGACGGATCTCGTTAGTCTAGATATAGAAGACGGTTGTACAGACGGATCTCGTTAGTCTAGATATTGAAGACGTTTGTCCATCGACGTATGTCGTTAGTCTAGATATAGAAGACGGTTGTACAGACGGATCTCGTTAGTCTAGATATAGAAGACGGTTGTACAGACGGATCTCGATAGTCTAGATATAGAAGACGGTGGTACAGACGGATCTCGTTAGTCTAGATATTGAAGACGTTTGTCCAACGACGTACCTCGTTAGTCTAGACATAGAAAACGGTTGTACAGACGGATCTCGTTAGTCTGGATATAGAAGACGGTTGTACAACGACGGATCTCGTTAGTCTAGATATAGAAGACGGTTATACAGACGGATCTCGTTAGTCTAGATATAGAAGACGGTTGTACAGACGGATCTCGTTAGTCTAGATATAGAAGACGGTTGTACAGACAGATCTCGTTAGTCTAGATATTGAAGACGTTTGTACAGACGGATCTCGTTAGTCTAGATACAGAAGACGGTTGTCCAACGACGTATCTCGTTAGCCTAGATATAGAAGACGGTTGCACAGACGGATCTCGTTAGTCTAGATATAGAAGACGGTTGTATAACGAGAGATCTCGTTAGTCTAGATATAGAAGTTGGTTGTACAGACGGATCTCGTTAGTCTAGATATAGAAGACGGTTGTACAGACGGATCTCGTTAGTCTAGATATAGAAGACGGTTGTACAGACGGATCTCGTTAGTCTAGATATTGAAGACGTTTGTCCAACGACGTATCTCGTTAGTCTAGATATAGAAGACGGTTGTACAGACGGATCTCGTTAGTCTAGATATAGAAGACGGTTGTACAGACGGATCTCGTTAGTCTAGATATTGAAGACGTTTGTCCAACGACGTATCTCGTTAGTCTAGATATAGAAGACGGTTGTACAGACGGATCTCGTTAGTCTAGATATAGAAGACGGTTGTACAGACGGATCTCGTTAGTCTAGATATTGAAGACGTTTGTCCAACGACGTATCTCGTTAGTCTAGATATAGAAGACGGTTGTACAGACGGATCTCGTTAGTCTAGATATAGAAGACGGTTGTATAACGAGTGATCTCGTTAGTCTAGATATACAAGACGGTTGTACAGACGGATCCCGTTAGTCTAGATATAGAAGACGGTTGTATAACGAGAGATCTCGTTAGTCTAGATATAGAAGATGGTTGTACAGACGGATCTCGTTAGTCTAGATATAGAAGACGGTTGTACAGACGGATCTCGTTAGTCTAGATATAGAAGACGGTTGTACAGACGGATCTCGTTAGTCTAGATATAGAAGACGGTTGTATAACGAGAGATCTCGTTAGTCTAGATATAGAAGACGGTTGTACAACGACGGATCTCGTTAGTCTAGATATAGAAGACGGCTGTACAGACGGATATCGTTAGTCTAGATATAGAAGACGGTTGTACAGACGGATCTCGTTAGTCTAGATATAGAAGACGGTTGTACAGACGGATCTCGTTAATCTAGATATTGAAGACGTTTGTACAGACGGATCTCGTTAGTCTAGATACAGAAGACGGTTGTCCAACGACGTATCTCGTTAGCCTAGATATAGAAGACGGTTGCACAGACGGATCTCGTTAGTCTAGATATAGAAGACGGTTGTATAACGACGGATCTCGTTAGTCTAGATATAGAAGACGGTTGTACAGACGGATCTCGTTAGTCTAGATATAGAAGACGGTTGTACAGACGGATCTCGTGAGTCTAGATATAGAAGACGGTTGTATAGACGGATCTCGTTAGTCTAGATATAGAAGACGGTTGTACAGACGGATCTCGTGAGTCTAGATATAGAAGACGGTTGTCCAACGACGTATCTCGTTAGTCTAGATATAGAAAACGGTTGTACAGACGGATCTCGTTAGACTAGATATAGAAGAGGGTTGTACAACGACGGATCTCGTTAGTCTAGATATAGAAGACGGTTGTACAGACGGATCTCGTTAGTCTAGATATAGAAGACGGTTGTACAGACGGATCTCGTTAGTCTAGATATAGAAGACGGTTGTACAGACGGATCTCGTTAGTCTAGATATAGAAGACGGTTGTATAACGAGAGATCTCGTTAGTCTAGATATAGAAGATGGTTGTACAGACGGATCTCGTTAGTCTAGATATAGAAGACGGTTGTATAACGAGAGATCTCGTTAGTCTAGATATAGAAGATGGTTGTACAGACGGATCTCGTTAGTCTAGATATAGAAGACGGATGTACAGACGGATCTCGTTAGTCCAGATATAGAAGACGGTAGTACAGACGGATCTCGTTAGTCTAGATATAGAAGACGGTTGTATAACGAGAGATCTCGTTAGTCTAGATATAGAAGACGGTTGTACAACGACGGATCTCGTTAGTCTAGATATAGAAGACGGCTGTACAGACGGATATCGTTAGTCTAGATATAGAAGACGGTTGTACAGACGGACCTCGTTAGTCTAGATATTGAAGACGTTTGTCCAACGACGTATCTCGTTAGTCTAGATATAGAAGACGGTTGTACAGACGGATCTCGTTAGTCTAGATATAGAAGACGGTTGTACAGACGGATCTCGTTAGTCTAGATATAGAAGACGGTTGTACAGACGGATCTCGTTAGTCTAGATATAGAAGACGGTGGTACAGACGGATCTCGTTAGTCTAGATATTGAAGACGTTTGTCCAACGACGTAACTCGTTAGTCTAGACATAGAAAACGGTTGTACAGACGGATCTCGTTAGTCTAGATATAGAAGACGGTTGTGCAACGACGGATCTCGTTAGTCTAGATATAGAAGACGGTTATACAGACGGATATCGTTAGTCTAGATATAGAAGACGGTTGTACAGACGGACCTCGTTAGTCTAGATACAGAAGACGGTTGTCCAACGACGTATATCGTTAGCCTAGATATAGAAGACGGTTGCACAGACGGATCTCGTTAGTCTAGATATAGAAGACGGTTGTATAACGAGAGATCTCGTTAGTCTAGATATAGAAGTTGGTTGTACAGACGGATCTCGTTAGTCTAGATATAGAAGACGGTTGTATAACGAGAGACCTCGTTAGTCTAGATATAGAAGATGGTTGTACAGACGGATCTCGTTAGTCTAGATATAGAAGACGGTTGTACAGACGGATCTCGTTAGTCTAGATATAGAAGACGGTTGTACAGACGGATCTCGTTAGTCTAGATATAGAAGACGGTTGTATAACGAGAGATCTCGTTAGTCTAGATATAGAAGACGGTTGTACAAAACGGATCTCGTTAGTCTAGATATAGAAGACGGCTGTACAGACGGATATCGTTAGTCTAGATATAGAAGACGGTTGTACAGACGGACCTCGTTAGTCTAGATATTGAAGACGTTTGTCCAACGACGTATCTCGTTAGTCTAGATATAGAAGACGGTTGTACAGACGGATCTCGTTAGTCTAGATATAGAAGACGGTTGTACAGACGGATCTCGTTAGTCTAGATATTGAAGACGTTTGTCCAACGACGTACCTCGTTAGTCTAGACATAGAAAACGGTTGTACAGACGGATCTCGTTAGTCTAGATATAGAAGACGGTTGTACAACGACGGATCTCGTTAGTCTAGATATAGAAGACGGTTATACAGACGGATCTCGTTAGTCTAGATATTGAAGACGTTTGTCCATCGACGTATCTCGTTAGTCTAGATACAGAAGACGGTTGTACAGACGGATCTCGTTAGTCTAGATATAGAAGACGGTTGTACAGACGGATCTCGTTAGTCTAGATATAGAAGACGGTTGTACAGACGGATCTCGTTAGTCTAGATATTGAAGACGTTTGTCCAACGACGTACCTCGTTAGTCTAGACATAGAAAACGGTTGTACAGACGGATCTCGTTAGTCTAGATATAGAAGACGGTTGTACAGACGGATCTCGTTAGTCTAGATATTGAAGATGGTTGTACAGACGGATCTCGTTAGTCTAGATATAGAAGATGGTTGTACAGACGGATCTCGATAGACTAGATATTGAAGACGTTTGTCCAACGACGTATCTCGTTAGTCTAGATATAGAAGACGGTTGTACAGACGGATCTCGATAGTCTAGATATAGAAGACGGTTGTACAGACGGATCTCGTTAGTCTAGATATTGAAGACGTTTGTACAGACGGATCTCGTTAGTCTAGATACAGAAGACGTTTGTCCAACGACGTACCTCGTTAGTCTAGACATAGAAAACGGTTGTACAGACGGATCTCGTTAGTCTAGATATAGAAGACGGTTGTACAACGACGGATCTCGTTAGTCTAGATATAGAAGACGGTTATACAGACGGATCTCGTTAGTCTAGATATAGAAGACGGTTGTACAGACGGATCTCGTTAGTCTAGATATAGAAGACGGTTGTACAGACGGATCTCGTTAGTCTAGATATTGAAGACGTTTGTACAGACGGATCTCGTTAGTCTAGATACAGAAGACGGTTGTCCAACGACGTATCTCGTTAGCCTAGATATAGAAGACGGTTGCACAGACGGATCTCGTTAGTCTAGATATAGAAGACGGTTGTATAACGAGAGATCTCGTTAGTCTAGATATAGAAGTTGGTTGTACAGACGGATCTCGTTAGTCTAGATATAGAAGACGGTTGTATAACGAGAGACCTCGTTAGTCTAGATATAGAAGATGGTTGTACAGACGGATCTCGTTAGTCTAGATATAGAAGACGGTTGTACAGACGGATCTCGTTAGTCTAGATATTGAAGACGTTTGTCCAACGACGTACCTCGTTAGTCTAGACATAGAAAACGGTTGTACAGACGGATCTCGTTAGTCTAGATATAGAAGACGGTTGTACAGACGGATCTCGTTAGTCTAGATATTGAAGACGTTTGTACAGACGGATCTCGTTAGTCTAGATATTGAAGACGTTTGTACAGACGGATCTCGTTAGTCTAGATACAGAAGACGGTTGTACAGACGGATCTCGTTAGTCTAGATATAGAAGACGGTTGTACAGACGGATCTCGTTAGTCTAGATATAGAAGACGGTTGTACAGACGGATCTCGTTAGTCTAGATATAGAAGACGGTTGTACAGACGGATCTCGTTAGTCTAGATATAGAAGACGGTTGTATAACGAGAGATCTCGTTAGTCTAGATATAGAAGATGGTTGTACAGACGGATCTCGTTAGTCTAGATATAGAAGACGGTTGTATAACGAGAGACCTCGTTAGTCTAGATATAGAAGATGGTTGTACAGACGGATCTCGTTAGTCTAGATATAGAAGACGGTTGTACAGACGGATCTCGTTAGTCTAGATATAGAAGACGGTTGTACAGACGGATCTCGTTAGTCTAGATATAGAAGACGGTTGTATAACGAGAGATCTCGTTAGTCTAGATATAGAAGACGGTTGTACAACGACGGATCTCGTTAGTCTAGATATAGAAGACGGCTGTACAGACGGACCTCGTTAGTCTAGATATTGAAGACGTTTGTCCAACGACGTATCTCGTTAGTCTAGATATAGAAGACGGTTGTACAGACGGATCTCGTTAGTCTAGATATAGAAGACGGTTGTACAGACGGATCTCGTTAGTCTAGATATAGAAGACGGTTGTACAGACGGATCTCGTTAGTCTAGATATAGAAGATGGTTGTACAGACGGATCTCGTTAGTCTAGATATAGAAGATGGTTGTACAGACGGATCTCGATAGACTAGATATTGAAGACGTTTGTCCAACGACGGATCTCGTTAGTCTAGATATAGAAGACGGCTGTACAGACGGATATCGTTAGTCTAGATATAGAAGACGGTTGTACAGACGGACCTCGTTAGTCTAGATATTGAAGACGTTTGTCCAACGACGTATCTCGTTAGTCTAGATATAGAAGACGGTTGTACAGACGGATCTCGTTAGTCTAGATATAGAAGACGCTTGTACAGACGGATCTCGTTAGTCTAGATATAGAAGACGGTTGTACAGACGGATCTCGTTAGTCTAGATATAGAAGATGGTTGTACAGACGGATCTCGTTAGTCTAGATATAGAAGATGGTTGTACAGACGGATCTCGATAGACTAGATATTGAAGACGTTTGTCCAACGACGTATCTCGTTAGTCTAGATATAGAAGACGGTTGTACAGACGGATTTCGATAGTCTAGATATAGAAGACGGTTGTACAGACGGATCTCGTTAGTCTAGATATAGAAGACGGTTGTACAGACGGATCTCGTGAGTCTAGATATAGAAGACGGTTGTATAGACGGATCTCGTTAGTCTAGATATAGAAGACGGTTGTACAGACGGATCTCGTGAGTCTAGATATAGAAAACGGTTGTCCAACGACGTATCTCGTTAGTCTAGATATAGAAAACGGTTGTACAGACGGATCTCGTTAGACTAGATATAGAAGAGGGTTGTACAACGACGGATCTCGTTAGTCTAGATATAGAAGACGGTTGTACAGACGGATCTCGTTAGTCTAGATATAGAAGACGGTTGTACAGACGGATCTCGTTAGTCTAGATATAGAAGACGGTTGTACAGACGGATCTCGTTAGTCTAGATATAGAAGACGGTTGTATAACGAGAGATCTCGTTAGTCTAGATATAGAAGATGGTTGTACAGACGGATCTCGTTAGTCTAGATATAGAAGACGGTTGTATAACGAGAGATCTCGTTAGTCTAGATATAGAAGATGGTTGTACAGACGGATCTCGTTAGTCTAGATATAGAAGACGGTTGTACAGACGGATCTCGTTAGTCTCGATATAGAAGACGGTTGTATAACGAGAGATCTCGTTAGTCTAGATATAGAAGATGGTTGTACAGACGGATCTCGTTAGTCTAGATATAGAAGACGGTTATACAGACGGATCTCGTTAGTCTAGATATAGAAGACGGTTGTACAGACGGATCTCGTTAGTCTAGATATAGAAGACGGTTGTATAACGAGAAATCTCGTTAGTCTAGATATAGAAGACGGTTGTACAACGACGGATCTCGTTAGTCTAGATATAGAAGACGGCTGTACAGACGGATATCGTTAGTCTAGATATAGAAGACGGTTGTACAGACGGACCTCGTTAGTCTAGATATTGAAGACGTTTGTCCAACGACGTATCTCGTTAGTCTAGATATAGAAGACGGTTGTACAGACGGATCTCGTTAGTCTAGATATAGAAGACGGTTGTACAGACGGATCTCGTTAGTCTAGATATAGAAGACGGTGGTACAGACGGATCTCGTTAGTCTAGATATTGAAGACGTTTGTCCAACGACGTACCTCGTTAGTCTAGACATAGAAAACGGTTGTACAGACGGATCTCGTTAGTCTGGATATAGAAGACGGTTGTACAACGACGGATCTCGTTAGTCTAGATATAGAAGACGGTTGTACAGACGGATCTCGTTAGTCTAGATATAGAAGACGGTGGTACAGACGGATCTCGTTAGTCTAGATATTGAAGACGTTTGTCCAACGACGTACCTCGTTAGTCTAGATATAGAATACGGTTGTACAGACGGATCTCGTTAGTCTAGATATAGAAGACGGTTGTACAGACGGATCTCGTGAGTCTAGATATAGAAGACGGTTGTCCAACGACGTATCTCGTTAGTCTAGATATAGAAAACGGTTGTACAGACGGATCTCGTTAGTCTAGATATTGAAGACGTTTGTCCAACGACGTACCTCGTTAGTCTAGACATAGAAAACGGTTGTACAGACGGATCTCGTGAGTCTAGATATAGAAGACCGTTGTATAGACGGATCTCGTTAGTCTAGATATAGAAGACGGTTGTACAGACGGATCTCGTGAGTCTAGATATAGAAGACGGTTGTCCACCGACGTATCTCGTTAGTCTAGATATAGAAAACGGTTGTACAGACGGATCTCGTTAGACTAGATATAGAAGAGGGTTGTACAACGACGGATCTCGTTAGTCTAGATATAGAAGACGGTTGTACAGACGGATCTCGTTAGTCTAGATATAGAAGACGGTTGTACAGACGGATCTCGTTAGTCTAGATATAGAAGACGGTTGTATAACGAGAGATCTCGTTAGTCTAGATATAGAAGATGGTTGTACAGACGGATCTCGTTAGTCTAGATATAGAAGACGGTTGTACAGACGGATCTCGTTAGTCTAGATATTGAAGACGTTTGTCCAACGACGTATCTCGTTAGTCTAGATATAGAAGACGGTTGTACAGACGGATCTCGTTAGTCTAGATATAGAAGACGGCTGTACAGACGGATATCGTTAGTCTAGATATAGAAGACGGTTGTACAGACGGACCTCGTTAGTCTAGATATTGAAGACGTTTGTCCAACGACGTATCTCGTTAGTCTAGATATAGAAGACGGTTGTACAGACGGATCTCGTTAGTCTAGATATAGAAGACGGTTGTACAGACGGATCTCGTTAGTCTAGATATTGAAGACGTTTGTCCATCGACGTATGTCGTTAGTCTAGATATAGAAGACGGTTGTACAGACGGATCTCGTTAGTCTAGATATAGAAGACGGTTGTACAGACGGATCTCGATAGTCTAGATATAGAAGACGGTGGTACAGACGGATCTCGTTAGTCTAGATATTGAAGACGTTTGTCCAACGACGTACCTCGTTAGTCTAGACATAGAAAACGGTTGTACAGACGGATCTCGTTAGTCTGGATATAGAAGACGGTTGTACAACGACGGATCTCGTTAGTCTAGATATAGAAGACGGTTATACAGACGGATCTCGTTAGTCTAGATATAGAAGACGGTTGTACAGACGGATCTCGTTAGTCTAGATATAGAAGACGGTTGTACAGACAGATCTCGTTAGTCTAGATATTGAAGACGTTTGTACAGACGGATCTCGTTAGTCTAGATACAGAAGACGGTTGTCCAACGACGTATCTCGTTAGCCTAGATATAGAAGACGGTTGCACAGACGGATCTCGTTAGTCTAGATATAGAAGACGGTTGTATAACGAGAGATCTCGTTAGTCTAGATATAGAAGTTGGTTGTACAGACGGATCTCGTTAGTCTAGATATAGAAGACGGTTGTACAGACGGATCTCGTTAGTCTAGATATAGAAGACGGTTGTACAGACGGATCTCGTTAGTCTAGATATTGAAGACGTTTGTCCAACGACGTATCTCGTTAGTCTAGATATAGAAGACGGTTGTACAGACGGATCTCGTTAGTCTAGATATAGAAGACGGTTGTACAGACGGATCTCGTTAGTCTAGATATTGAAGACGTTTGTCCAACGACGTATCTCGTTAGTCTAGATATAGAAGACGGTTGTACAGACGGATCTCGTTAGTCTAGATATAGAAGACGGTTGTATAACGAGTGATCTCGTTAGTCTAGATATACAAGACGGTTGTACAGACGGATCCCGTTAGTCTAGATATAGAAGACGGTTGTATAACGAGAGATCTCGTTAGTCTAGATATAGAAGATGGTTGTACAGACGGATCTCGTTAGTCTAGATATAGAAGACGGTTGTACAGACGGATCTCGTTAGTCTAGATATAGAAGACGGTTGTACAGACGGATCTCGTTAGTCTAGATATAGAAGACGGTTGTATAACGAGAGATCTCGTTAGTCTAGATATAGAAGACGGTTGTACAACGACGGATCTCGTTAGTCTAGATATAGAAGACGGCTGTACAGACGGATATCGTTAGTCTAGATATAGAAGACGGTTGTACAGACGGATCTCGTTAGTCTAGATATAGAAGACGGTTGTACAGACGGATCTCGTTAATCTAGATATTGAAGACGTTTGTACAGACGGATCTCGTTAGTCTAGATACAGAAGACGGTTGTCCAACGACGTATCTCGTTAGCCTAGATATAGAAGACGGTTGCACAGACGGATCTCGTTAGTCTAGATATAGAAGACGGTTGTATAACGACGGATCTCGTTAGTCTAGATATAGAAGACGGTTGTACAGACGGATCTCGTTAGTCTAGATATAGAAGACGGTTGTACAGACGGATCTCGTGAGTCTAGATATAGAAGACGGTTGTATAGACGGATCTCGTTAGTCTAGATATAGAAGACGGTTGTACAGACGGATCTCGTGAGTCTAGATATAGAAGACGGTTGTCCAACGACGTATCTCGTTAGTCTAGATATAGAAAACGGTTGTACAGACGGATCTCGTTAGACTAGATATAGAAGAGGGTTGTACAACGACGGATCTCGTTAGTCTAGATATAGAAGACGGTTGTACAGACGGATCTCGTTAGTCTAGATATAGAAGACGGTTGTACAGACGGATCTCGTTAGTCTAGATATAGAAGACGGTTGTACAGACGGATCTCGTTAGTCTAGATATAGAAGACGGTTGTATAACGAGAGATCTCGTTAGTCTAGATATAGAAGATGGTTGTACAGACGGATCTCGTTAGTCTAGATATAGAAGACGGTTGTATAACGAGAGATCTCGTTAGTCTAGATATAGAAGATGGTTGTACAGACGGATCTCGTTAGTCTAGATATAGAAGACGGATGTACAGACGGATCTCGTTAGTCTAGATATAGAAGACGGTAGTACAGACGGATCTCGTTAGTCTAGATATAGAAGACGGTTGTATAACGAGAGATCTCGTTAGTCTAGATATAGAAGACGGTTGTACAACGACGGATCTCGTTAGTCTAGATATAGAAGACGGCTGTACAGACGGATATCGTTAGTCTAGATATAGAAGACGGTTGTACAGACGGACCTCGTTAGTCTAGATATTGAAGACGTTTGTCCAACGACGTATCTCGTTAGTCTAGATATAGAAGACGGTTGTACAGACGGATCTCGTTAGTCTAGATATAGAAGACGGTTGTACAGACGGATCTCGTTAGTCTAGATATAGAAGACGGTTGTACAGACGGATCTCGTTAGTCTAGATATAGAAGACGGTGGTACAGACGGATCTCGTTAGTCTAGATATTGAAGACGTTTGTCCAACGACGTAACTCGTTAGTCTAGACATAGAAAACGGTTGTACAGACGGATCTCGTTAGTCTAGATATAGAAGACGGTTGTACAGACGGATCTCGTTAGTCTAGATATAGAAGACGGTTGTACAGACGGATCTCGTTAGTCTAGATATAGAAGACGGTTGTACAGACGGATCTCGTTAGTCTAGATATAGAAGACGGTGGTACAGACGGATCTCGTTAGTCTAGATATTGAAGACGTTTGTCCAACGACGTAACTCGTTAGTCTAGACATAGAAAACGGTTGTACAGACGGATCTCGTTAGTCTAGATATAGAAGACGGTTGTGCAACGACGGATCTCGTTAGTCTAGATATAGAAGACGGTTATACAGACGGATATCGTTAGTCTAGATATAGAAGACGGTTGTACAGACGGACCTCGTTAGTCTAGATACAGAAGACGGTTGTCCAACGACGTATCTCGTTAGCCTAGATATAGAAGACGGTTGCACAGACGGATCTCGTTAGTCTAGATATAGAAGACGGTTGTATAACGAGAGATCTCGTTAGTCTAGATATAGAAGTTGGTTGTACAGACGGATCTCGTTAGTCTAGATATAGAAGACGGTTGTACAGACGGATCTCGTTAGTCTAGATATAGAAGATGGTTGTACAGACGGATCTCGATAGACTAGATATTGAAGACGTTTGTCCAACGACGGATCTCGTTAGTCTAGATATAGAAGACGGCTGTACAGACGGATATCGTTAGTCTAGATATAGAAGACGGTTGTACAGACGGACCTCGTTAGTCTAGATATTGAAGACGTTTGTCCAACGACGTATCTCGTTAGTCTAGATATAGAAGACGGTTGTACAGACGGTTCTCGTTAGTCTAGATATAGAAGACGGTTGTACAGACGGATCTCGTTAGTCTAGATATAGAAGACGGTTGTACAGACGGATCTCGTTAGTCTAGATATAGAAGATGGTTGTACAGACGGATCTCGTTAGTCTAGATATAGAAGATGGTTGTACAGACGGATCTCGATAGACTAGATATTGAAGACGTTTGTCCAACGACGTATCTCGTTAGTCTAGATATAGAAGACGGTTGTACAGACGGATTTCGATAGTCTAGATATAGAAGACGGTTGTACAGACGGATCTCGTTAGTCTAGATATAGAAGACGGTTGTACAGACGGATCTCGTGAGTCTAGATATAGAAGACGGTTGTATAGACGGATCTCGTTAGTCTAGATATAGAAGACGGTTGTACAGACGGATCTCGTGAGTCTAGATATAGAAGACGGTTGTCCAACGACGTATCTCGTTAGTCTAGATATAGAAAACGGTTGTACAGACGGATCTCGTTAGACTAGATATAGAAGAGGGTTGTACAACGACGGATCTCGTTAGTCTAGATATAGAAGACGGTTGTACAGACGGATCTCGTTAGTCTAGATATAGAAGACGGTTGTACAGACGGATCTCGTTAGTCTAGATATAGAAGACGGTTGTACAGACGGATCTCGTTAGTCTAGATATAGAAGACGGTTGTATAACGAGAGATCTCGTTAGTCTAGATATAGAAGATGGTTGTACAGACGGATCTCGTTAGTCTAGATATAGAAGACGGTTGTATAACGAGAGATCTCGTTAGTCTAGATATAGAAGATGGTTGTACAGACGGATCTCGTTAGCCTAGATATAGAAGACGGTTGTACAGACGGATCTCGTTAGTCTCGATATAGAAGACGGTTGTATAACGAGAGATCTCGTTAGTCTAGATATAGAAGATGGTTGTACAGACGGATCTCGTTAGTCTAGATATAGAAGACGGTTATACAGACGGATCTCGTTAGTCTAGATATAGAAGACGGTTGTACAGACGGATCTCGTTAGTCTAGATATAGAAGACGGTTGTATAACGAGAAATCTCGTTAGTCTAGATATAGAAGACGGTTGTACAACGACGGATCTCGTTAGTCTAGATATAGAAGACGGCTGTACAGACGGATATCGTTAGTCTAGATATAGAAGACGGTTGTATAACGACGTACCTCGTTAGTCTAGACATAGAAAACGGTTGTACAGACGGATCTCGTTAGTCTGGATATAGAAGACGGTTGTACAACGACGGATCTCGTTAGTCTAGATATAGAAGACGGTTGTACAGACGGATCTCGTTAGTCTAGATATAGAAGACGGTGGTACAGACGGATCTCGTTAGTCTAGATATTGAAGACGTTTGTCCAACGACGTACCTCGTTAGTCTAGACATAGAAAACGGTTGTACAGACGGATCTCGTTAGTCTAGATATAGAAGACGGTGGTACAGACGGATCTCGTTAGTCTAGATATTGAAGACGTTTGTCCAACGACGTACCTCGTTAGTCTAGATATAGAATACGGTTGTACAGACGGATCTCGTTAGTCTAGATATAGAAGACGGTTGTACAGACGGATCTCGTGAGTCTAGATATAGAAGACGGTTGTCCAACGACGTATCTCGTTAGTCTAGATATAGAAAACGGTTGTACAGACGGATCTCGTTAGTCTAGATATAGAAGACGGTTGTATAACGAGAGATCTCGTTAGTCTAGATATAGAAGACGGTTGTACAGACGGATCTCGTTAGTCTAGATATAGAAGACGGTTGTACAGACGGATATCGTTAGTCTAGATATAGAAGACGGTTGTACAGACGGATCTCGTTAGTCTAGATATAGAAGACGGTGGTACAGACGGATCTCGTTAGTCTAGATATTGAAGACGTTTGTCCAACGACGTACCTCGTTAGTCTAGACATAGAAAACGGTTGTACAGACGGATCTCGTGAGTCTAGATATAGAAGACCGTTGTATAGACGGATCTCGTTAGTCTAGATATAGAAGACGGTTGTACAGACGGATCTCGTGAGTCTAGATATAGAAGACGGTTGTCCACCGACGTATCTCGTTAGTCTAGATATAGAAAACGGTTGTACAGACGGATCTCGTTAGACTAGATATAGAAGAGTGTTGTACAACGACGGATCTCGTTAGTCTAGATATAGAAGACGGTTGTACAGACGGATCTCGTTAGTCTAGATATAGAAGACGGTTGTACAGACGGATCTCGTTAGTCTAGATATAGAAGACGGTTGTATAACGAGAGATCTCGTTAGTCTAGATATAGAAGATGGTTGTACAGACGGATCTCGTTAGTCTAGATGTAGAAGACGGTTGTACAGACGGATCTCGTTAGTCTAGATATTGAAGACGTTTGTCCAACGACGTATCTCGTTAGTCTAGATATAGAAGACGGTTGTACAGACGGATCTCGTTAGTCTAGATATAGAAGACGGCTGTACAGACGGATATCGTTAGTCTAGATATAGAAGACGGTTGTACAGACGGACCTCGTTAGTCTAGATATTGAAGACGTTTGTCCAACGACGTATCTCGTTAGTCTAGATATAGAAGACGGTTGTACAGACGGATCTCGTTAGTCTAGATATAGAAGACGGTTGTACAGACGGATCTCGTTAGTCTAGATATTGAAGACGTTTGTCCATCGACGTATGTCGTTAGTCTAGATATAGAAGACGGTTGTACAGACGGATCTCGTTAGTCTAGATATAGAAGACGGTTGTACAGACGGATCTCGATAGTCTAGATATAGAAGACGGTGGTACAGACGGATCTCGTTAGTCTAGATATTGAAGACGTTTGTCCAACGACGTACCTCGTTAGTCTAGACATAGAAAACGGTTGTACAGACGGATCTCGTTAGTCTGGATATAGAAGACGGTTGTACAACGACGGATCTCGTTAGTCTAGATATAGAAGACGGTTATACAGACGGATCTCGTTAGTCTAGATATAGAAGACGGTTGTACAGACGGATCTCGTTAGTCTAGATATAGAAGACGGTTGTACAGACAGATCTCGTTAGTCTAGATATTGAAGACGTTTGTACAGACGGATCTCGTTAGTCTAGATACAGAAGACGGTTGTCCAACGACGTATCTCGTTAGCCTAGATATAGAAGACGGTTGCACAGACGGATCTCGTTAGTCTAGATATAGAAGACGGTTGTATAACGAGAGATCTCGTTAGTCTAGATATAGAAGTTGGTTGTACAGACGGATCTCGTTAGTCTAGATATAGAAGACGGTTGTACAGACGGATCTCGTTAGTCTAGATATAGAAGACGGTTGTATAACGAGAGATCTCGTTAGTCTAGATATAGAAGATGGTTGTACAGACGGATCTCGTTAGTCTAGATATAGAAGACGGTTGTACAGACGGATCTCGTTAGTCTCGATATAGAAGACGGTTGTATAACGAGAGATCTCGTTAGTCTAGATATAGAAGATGGTTGTACAGACGGATCTCGTTAGTCTAGATATAGAAGACGGTTGTACAGACGGATCTCGTTAGTCTAGATATAGAAGACGGTTGTACAGACGGATCTCGTTAGTCTAGATATAGAAGACGGTGGTACAGACGGATCTCGTTAGTCTAGATATTGAAGACGTTTGTCCAACGACGTAACTCGTTAGTCTAGACATAGAAAACGGTTGTACAGACGGATCTCGTTAGTCTAGATATAGAAGACGGTTGTGCAACGACGGATCTCGTTAGTCTAGATATAGAAGACGGTTATACAGACGGATATCGTTAGTCTAGATATAGAAGACGGTTGTACAGACGGACCTCGTTAGTCTAGATACAGAAGACGGTTGTCCAACGACGTATATCGTTAGCCTAGATATAGAAGACGGTTGCACAGACGGATCTCGTTAGTCTAGATATAGAAGACGGTTGTATAACGAGAGATCTCGTTAGTCTAGATATAGAAGTTGGTTGTACAGACGGATCTCGTTAGTCTAGATATAGAAGACGGTTGTATAACGAGAGACCTCGTTAGTCTAGATATAGAAGATGGTTGTACAGACGGATCTCGTTAGTCTAGATATAGAAAACGGTTGTACAGACGGATCTCGTTAGTCTAGATATAGAAGACGGTTGTACAGACGGATCTCGTTAGTCTAGATATAGAAGACGGTTGTATAACGAGAGATCTCGTTAGTCTAGATATAGAAGACGGTTGTACAAAACGGATCTCGTTAGTCTAGATATAGAAGACGGCTGTACAGACGGATATCGTTAGTCTAGATATAGAAGACGGTTGTACAGACGGACCTCGTTAGTCTAGATATTGAAGACGTTTGTCCAACGACGTATCTCGTTAGTCTAGATATAGAAGACGGTTGTACAGACGGATCTCGTTAGTCTAGATATAGAAGACGGTTGTACAGACGGATCTCGTTAGTCTAGATATTGAAGACGTTTGTCCAACGACGTACCTCGTTAGTCTAGACATAGAAAACGGTTGTACAGACGGATCTCGTTAGTCTAGATATAGAAGACGGTTGTACAACGACGGATCTCGTTAGTCTAGATATAGAAGACGGTTATACAGACGGATCTCGTTAGTCTAGATATTGAAGACGTTTGTCCATCGACGTATCTCGTTAGTCTAGATACAGAAGACGGTTGTACAGACGGATCTCGTTAGTCTAGATATAGAAGACGGTTGTACAGACGGATCTCGTTAGTCTAGATATAGAAGACGGTTGTACAGACGGATCTCGTTAGTCTAGATATTGAAGACGTTTGTCCAACGACGTACCTCGTTAGTCTAGACATAGAAAACGGTTGTACAGACGGATCTCGTTAGTCTAGATATAGAAGACGGTTGTACAGACGGATCTCGTTAGTCTAGATATTGAAGATGGTTGTACAGACGGATCTCGTTAGTCTAGATATAGAAGATGGTTGTACAGACGGATCTCGATAGACTAGATATTGAAGACGTTTGTCCAACGACGTATCTCGTTAGTCTAGATATAGAAGACGGTTGTACAGACGGATCTCGATAGTCTAGATATAGAAGACGGTTGTACAGACGGATCTCGTTAGTCTAGATATTGAAGACGTTTGTACAGACGGATCTCGTTAGTCTAGATACAGAAGACGTTTGTCCAACGACGTACCTCGTTAGTCTAGACATAGAAAACGGTTGTACAGACGGATCTCGTTAGTCTAGATATAGAAGACGGTTGTACAACGACGGATCTCGTTAGTCTAGATATAGAAGACGGTTATACAGACGGATCTCGTTAGTCTAGATATAGAAGACGGTTGTACAGACGGATCTCGTTAGTCTAGATATAGAAGACGGTTGTACAGACGGATCTCGTTAGTCTAGATATTGAAGACGTTTGTACAGACGGATCTCGTTAGTCTAGATACAGAAGACGGTTGTCCAACGACGTATCTCGTTAGCCTAGATATAGAAGACGGTTGCACAGACGGATCTCGTTAGTCTAGATATAGAAGACGGTTGTATAACGAGAGATCTCGTTAGTCTAGATATAGAAGTTGGTTGTACAGACGGATCTCGTTAGTCTAGATATAGAAGACGGTTGTATAACGAGAGACCTCGTTAGTCTAGATATAGAAGATGGTTGTACAGACGGATCTCGTTAGTCTAGATATAGAAGACGGTTGTACAGACGGATCTCGTTAGTCTAGATATTGAAGACGTTTGTCCAACGACGTACCTCGTTAGTCTAGACATAGAAAACGGTTGTACAGACGGATCTCGTTAGTCTAGATATAGAAGACGGTTGTACAGACGGATCTCGTTAGTCTAGATATTGAAGACGTTTGTACAGACGGATCTCGTTAGTCTAGATATTGAAGACGTTTGTACAGACGGATCTCGTTAGTCTAGATACAGAAGACGGTTGTACAGACGGATCTCGTTAGTCTAGATATAGAAGACGGTTGTACAGACGGATCTCGTTAGTCTAGATATAGAAGACGGTTGTACAGACGGATCTCGTTAGTCTAGATATAGAAGACGGTTGTACAGACGGATCTCGTTAGTCTAGATATAGAAGACGGTTGTATAACGAGAGATCTCGTTAGTCTAGATATAGAAGATGGTTGTACAGACGGATCTCGTTAGTCTAGATATAGAAGACGGTTGTATAACGAGAGATCTCGTTAGTCTAGATATAGAAGATGGTTGTACAGACGGATCTCGTTAGTCTAGATATAGAAGACGGTTGTACAGACGGATCTCGTTAGTCTAGATATAGAAGACGGTTGTACAGACGGATCTCGTTAGTCTAGATATAGAAGACGGTTGTATAACGAGAGATCTCGTTAGTCTAGATATAGAAGACGGTTGTACAACGACGGATCTCGTTAGTCTAGATATAGAAGACGGCTGTACAGACGGACCTCGTTAGTCTAGATATTGAAGACGTTTGTCCAACGACGTATCTCGTTAGTCTAGATATAGAAGACGGTTGTACAGACGGATCTCGTTAGTCTAGATATAGAAGACGGTTGTACAGACGGATCTCGTTAGTCTAGATATAGAAGACGGTTGTACAGACGGATCTCGTTAGTCTAGATATAGAAGATGGTTGTACAGACGGATCTCGTTAGTCTAGATATAGAAGATGGTTGTACAGACGGATCTCGATAGACTAGATATTGAAGACGTTTGTCCAACGACGGATCTCGTTAGTCTAGATATAGAAGACGGCTGTACAGACGGATATCGTTAGTCTAGATATAGAAGACGGTTGTACAGACGGACCTCGTTAGTCTAGATATTGAAGACGTTTGTCCAACGACGTATCTCGTTAGTCTAGATATAGAAGACGGTTGTACAGACGGATCTCGTTAGTCTAGATATAGAAGACGCTTGTACAGACGGATCTCGTTAGTCTAGATATAGAAGACGGTTGTACAGACGGATCTCGTTAGTCTAGATATAGAAGATGGTTGTACAGACGGATCTCGTTAGTCTAGATATAGAAGATGGTTGTACAGACGGATCTCGATAGACTAGATATTGAAGACGTTTGTCCAACGACGTATCTCGTTAGTCTAGATATAGAAGACGGTTGTACAGACGGATTTCGATAGTCTAGATATAGAAGACGGTTGTACAGACGGATCTCGTTAGTCTAGATATAGAAGACGGTTGTACAGACGGATCTCGTGAGTCTAGATATAGAAGACGGTTGTATAGACGGATCTCGTTAGTCTAGATATAGAAGACGGTTGTACAGACGGATCTCGTGAGTCTAGATATAGAAGACGGTTGTCCAACGACGTATCTCGTTAGTCTAGATATAGAAAACGGTTGTACAGACGGATCTCGTTAGACTAGATATAGAAGAGGGTTGTACAACGACGGATCTCGTTAGTCTAGATATAGAAGACGGTTGTACAGACGGATCTCGTTAGTCTAGATATAGAAGACGGTTGTACAGACGGATCTCGTTAGTCTAGATATAGAAGACGGTTGTACAGACGGATCTCGTTAGTCTAGATATAGAAGACGGTTGTATAACGAGAGATCTCGTTAGTCTAGATATAGAAGATGGTTGTACAGACGGATCTCGTTAGTCTAGATATAGAAGACGGTTGTATAACGAGAGATCTCGTTAGTCTAGATATAGAAGATGGTTGTACAGACGGATCTCGTTAGTCTAGATATAGAAGACGGTTGTACAGACGGATCTCGTTAGTCTCGATATAGAAGACGGTTGTATAACGAGAGATCTCGTTAGTCTAGATATAGAAGATGGTTGTACAGACGGATCTCGTTAGTCTAGATATAGAAGACGGTTATACAGACGGATCTCGTTAGTCTAGATATAGAAGACGGTTGTACAGACGGATCTCGTTAGTCTAGATATAGAAGACGGTTGTATAACGAGAAATCTCGTTAGTCTAGATATAGAAGACGGTTGTACAACGACGGATCTCGTTAGTCTAGATATAGAAGACGGCTGTACAGACGGATATCGTTAGTCTAGATATAGAAGACGGTTGTACAGACGGACCTCGTTAGTCTAGATATTGAAGACGTTTGTCCAACGACGTATCTCGTTAGTCTAGATATAGAAGACGGTTGTACAGACGGATCTCGTTAGTCTAGATATAGAAGACGGTTGTACAGACGGATCTCGTTAGTCTAGATATAGAAGACGGTGGTACAGACGGATCTCGTTAGTCTAGATATTGAAGACGTTTGTCCAACGACGTACCTCGTTAGTCTAGACATAGAAAACGGTTGTACAGACGGATCTCGTTAGTCTGGATATAGAAGACGGTTGTACAACGACGGATCTCGTTAGTCTAGATATAGAAGACGGTTGTACAGACGGATCTCGTTAGTCTAGATATAGAAGACGGTGGTACAGACGGATCTCGTTAGTCTAGATATTGAAGACGTTTGTCCAACGACGTACCTCGTTAGTCTAGATATAGAATACGGTTGTACAGACGGATCTCGTTAGTCTAGATATAGAAGACGGTTGTACAGACGGATCTCGTGAGTCTAGATATAGAAGACGGTTGTCCAACGACGTATCTCGTTAGTCTAGATATAGAAAACGGTTGTACAGACGGATCTCGTTAGTCTAGATATTGAAGACGTTTGTCCAACGACGTACCTCGTTAGTCTAGACATAGAAAACGGTTGTACAGACGGATCTCGTGAGTCTAGATATAGAAGACCGTTGTATAGACGGATCTCGTTAGTCTAGATATAGAAGACGGTTGTACAGACGGATCTCGTGAGTCTAGATATAGAAGACGGTTGTCCACCGACGTATCTCGTTAGTCTAGATATAGAAAACGGTTGTACAGACGGATCTCGTTAGACTAGATATAGAAGAGGGTTGTACAACGACGGATCTCGTTAGTCTAGATATAGAAGACGGTTGTACAGACGGATCTCGTTAGTCTAGATATAGAAGACGGTTGTACAGACGGATCTCGTTAGTCTAGATATAGAAGACGGTTGTATAACGAGAGATCTCGTTAGTCTAGATATAGAAGATGGTTGTACAGACGGATCTCGTTAGTCTAGATATAGAAGACGGTTGTACAGACGGATCTCGTTAGTCTAGATATTGAAGACGTTTGTCCAACGACGTATCTCGTTAGTCTAGATATAGAAGACGGTTGTACAGACGGATCTCGTTAGTCTAGATATAGAAGACGGCTGTACAGACGGATATCGTTAGTCTAGATATAGAAGACGGTTGTACAGACGGACCTCGTTAGTCTAGATATTGAAGACGTTTGTCCAACGACGTATCTCGTTAGTCTAGATATAGAAGACGGTTGTACAGACGGATCTCGTTAGTCTAGATATAGAAGACGGTTGTACAGACGGATCTCGTTAGTCTAGATATTGAAGACGTTTGTCCATCGACGTATGTCGTTAGTCTAGATATAGAAGACGGTTGTACAGACGGATCTCGTTAGTCTAGATATAGAAGACGGTTGTACAGACGGATCTCGATAGTCTAGATATAGAAGACGGTGGTACAGACGGATCTCGTTAGTCTAGATATTGAAGACGTTTGTCCAACGACGTACCTCGTTAGTCTAGACATAGAAAACGGTTGTACAGACGGATCTCGTTAGTCTGGATATAGAAGACGGTTGTACAACGACGGATCTCGTTAGTCTAGATATAGAAGACGGTTATACAGACGGATCTCGTTAGTCTAGATATAGAAGACGGTTGTACAGACGGATCTCGTTAGTCTAGATATAGAAGACGGTTGTACAGACAGATCTCGTTAGTCTACATATTGAAGACGTTTGTACAGACGGATCTCGTTAGTCTAGATACAGAAGACGGTTGTCCAACGACGTATCTCGTTAGCCTAGATATAGAAGACGGTTGCACAGACGGATCTCGTTAGTCTAGATATAGAAGACGGTTGTATAACGAGAGATCTCGTTAGTCTAGATATAGAAGTTGGTTGTACAGACGGATCTCGTTAGTCTAGATATAGAAGACGGTTGTACAGACGGATCTCGTTAGTCTAGATATAGAAGACGGTTGTACAGACGGATCTCGTTAGTCTAGATATTGAAGACGTTTGTCCAACGACGTATCTCGTTAGTCTAGATATAGAAGACGGTTGTACAGACGGATCTCGTTAGTCTAGATATAGAAGACGGTTGTACAGACGGATCTCGTTAGTCTAGATATTGAAGACGTTTGTCCAACGACGTATCTCGTTAGTCTAGATATAGAAGACGGTTGTACAGACGGATCTCGTTAGTCTAGATATAGAAGACGGTTGTATAACGAGTGATCTCGTTAGTCTAGATATACAAGACGGTTGTACAGACGGATCCCGTTAGTCTAGATATAGAAGACGGTTGTATAACGAGAGATCTCGTTAGTCTAGATATAGAAGATGGTTGTACAGACGGATCTCGTTAGTCTAGATATAGAAGACGGTTGTACAGACGGATCTCGTTAGTCTAGATATAGAAGACGGTTGTACAGACGGATCTCGTTAGTCTAGATATAGAAGACGGTTGTATAACGAGAGATCTCGTTAGTCTAGATATAGAAGACGGTTGTACAACGACGGATCTCGTTAGTCTAGATATAGAAGACGGCTGTACAGACGGATATCGTTAGTCTAGATATAGAAGACGGTTGTACAGACGGATCTCGTTAGTCTAGATATAGAAGACGGTTGTACAGACGGATCTCGTTAATCTAGATATTGAAGACGTTTGTACAGACGGATCTCGTTAGTCTAGATACAGAAGACGGTTGTCCAACGACGTATCTCGTTAGCCTAGATATAGAAGACGGTTGCACAGACGGATCTCGTTAGTCTAGATATAGAAGACGGTTGTATAACGACGGATCTCGTTAGTCTAGATATAGAAGACGGTTGTACAGACGGATCTCGTTAGTCTAGATATAGAAGACGGTTGTACAGACGGATCTCGTGAGTCTAGATATAGAAGACGGTTGTATAGACGGATCTCGTTAGTCTAGATATAGAAGACGGTTGTACAGACGGATCTCGTGAGTCTAGATATAGAAGACGGTTGTCCAACGACGTATCTCGTTAGTCTAGATATAGAAAACGGTTGTACAGACGGATCTCGTTAGACTAGATATAGAAGAGGGTTGTACAACGACGGATCTCGTTAGTCTAGATATAGAAGACGGTTGTACAGACGGATCTCGTTAGTCTAGATATAGAAGACGGTTGTACAGACGGATCTCGTTAGTCTAGATATAGAAGACGGTTGTACAGACGGATCTCGTTAGTCTAGATATAGAAGACGGTTGTATAACGAGAGATCTCGTTAGTCTAGATATAGAAGATGGTTGTACAGACGGATCTCGTTAGTCTAGATATAGAAGACGGTTGTATAACGAGAGATCTCGTTAGTCTAGATATAGAAGATGGTTGTACAGACGGATCTCGTTAGTCTAGATATAGAAGACGGATGTACAGACGGATCTCGTTAGTCTAGATATAGAAGACGGTAGTACAGACGGATCTCGTTAGTCTAGATATAGAAGACGGTTGTATAACGAGAGATCTCGTTAGTCTAGATATAGAAGACGGTTGTACAACGACGGATCTCGTTAGTCTAGATATAGAAGACGGCTGTACAGACGGATATCGTTAGTCTAGATATAGAAGACGGTTGTACAGACGGACCTCGTTAGTCTAGATATTGAAGACGTTTGTCCAACGACGTATCTCGTTAGTCTAGATATAGAAGACGGTTGTACAGACGGATCTCGTTAGTCTAGATATAGAAGACGGTTGTACAGACGGATCTCGTTAGTCTAGATATTGAAGACGGTTGTCCAACGACGTATCTCGTTAGCCTAGATATAGAAGACGGTTGCACAGACGGATCTCGTTAGTCTAGATATAGAAGACGGTTGTATAACGAGAGATCTCGTTAGTCTAGATATAGAAGTTGGTTGTACAGACGGATCTCGTTAGTCTAGATATTGAAGACGTTTGTCCAACGACGTATCTCGTTAGTCTAGATATAGAAGACGGTTGTACAGACGGATCTCGTTAGTCTAGATATAGAAGACGGTTGTACAGACGGATCTCGTTAGTCTAGATATTGAAGACGTTTGTCCAACGACGTATCTCGTTAGTCTAGATATAGAAGACGGTTGTACAGACGGATCTCGTTAGTCTAGATATAGAAGACGGTTGTACAGACGGATCTCGTTAATCTAGATATTGAAGACGTTTGTACAGACGGATCTCGTTAGTCTAGATACAGAAGACGGTTGTCCAACGACGTATCTCGTTAGCCTAGATATAGAAGACGGTTGCACAGACGGATCTCGTTAGTCTAGATATAGAAGACGGTTGTATAACGACGGATCTCGTTAGTCTAGATATAGAAGACGGTTGTACAGACGGATCTCGTTAGTCTAGATATAGAAGACGGTTGTACAGACGGATCTCGTGAGTCTAGATATAGAAGACGGTTGTATAGACGGATCTCGTTAGTCTAGATATAGAAGACGGTTGTACAGACGGATCTCGTGAGTCTAGATATAGAAGACGGTTGTCCAACGACGTATCTCGTTAGTCTAGATATAGAAAACGGTTGTACAGACGGATCTCGTTAGACTAGATATAGAAGAGGGTTGTACAACGACGGATCTCGTTAGTCTAGATATAGAAGACGGTTGTACAGACGGATCTCGTTAGTCTAGATATAGAAGACGGTTGTACAGACGGATCTCGTTAGTCTAGATATAGAAGACGGTTGTACAGACGGATCTCGTTAGTCTAGATATAGAAGACGGTTGTATAACGAGAGATCTCGTTAGTCTAGATATAGAAGATGGTTGTACAGACGGATCTCGTTAGTCTAGATATAGAAGACGGTTGTATAACGAGAGATCTCGTTAGTCTAGATATAGAAGATGGTTGTACAGACGGATCTCGTTAGTCTAGATATAGAAGACGGATGTACAGACGGATCTCGTTAGTCTAGATATAGAAGACGGTAGTACAGACGGATCTCGTTAGTCTAGATATAGAAGACGGTTGTATAACGAGAGATCTCGTTAGTCTAGATATAGAAGACGGTTGTACAACGACGGATCTCGTTAGTCTAGATATAGAAGACGGCTGTACAGACGGATATCGTTAGTCTAGATATAGAAGACGGTTGTACAGACGGACCTCGTTAGTCTAGATATTGAAGACGTTTGTCCAACGACGTATCTCGTTAGTCTAGATATAGAAGACGGTTGTACAGACGGATCTCGTTAGTCTAGATATAGAAGACGGTTGTACAGACGGATCTCGTTAGTCTAGATATTGAAGACGGTTGTCCAACGACGTATCTCGTTAGCCTAGATATAGAAGACGGTTGCACAGACGGATCTCGTTAGTCTAGATATAGAAGACGGTTGTATAACGAGAGATCTCGTTAGTCTAGATATAGAAGTTGGTTGTACAGACGGATCTCGTTAGTCTAGATATTGAAGACGTTTGTCCAACGACGTATCTCGTTAGTCTAGATATAGAAGACGGTTGTACAGACGGATCTCGTTAGTCTAGATATAGAAGACGGTTGTACAGACGGATCTCGTTAGTCTAGATATTGAAGACGTTTGTCCAACGACGTATCTCGTTAGTCTAGATATAGAAGACGGTTGTACAGACGGATCTCGTTAGTCTAGATATAGAAGACGGTTGTACAGACGGATCTCGTTAGTCTAGATATTGAAGACGTTTGTCCAACGACGTATCTCGTTAGTCTAGATATAGAAGACGGTTGTACAGACGGATCTCGTTAGTCTAGATATAGAAGACGGTTGTATAACGAGTGATCTCGTTAGTCTAGATATACAAGACGGTTGTACAGACGGATCCCGTAGGTCTAGATATAGAAGACGGTTGTATAACGAGAGATCTCGTTAGTCTAGATATAGAAGATGGTTGTACAGACGGATCTCGTTAGTCTAGATATAGAAGACGGTTGTACAGACGGATCTCGTTAGTCTAGATATAGAAGATGGTTGTACAGACGGATCTCGTTAGTCTAGATATAGAAGACGGATGTACAGACGGATCTCGTTAGTCTAGATATAGAAGACGGTAGTACAGACGGATCTCGTTAGTCTAGATATAGAAGACGGTTGTATAACGAGAGATCTCGTTAGTCTAGATATAGAAGACGGTTGTACAACGACGGATCTCGTTAGTCTAGATATAGAAGACGGCTGTACAGACGGATATCGTTAGTCTAGATATAGAAGACGGTTGTACAGACGGACCTCGTTAGTCTAGATATTGAAGACGTTTGTCCAACGACGTATCTCGTTAGTCTAGATATAGAAGACGGTTGTACAGACGGATCTCGTTAGTCTAGATATAGAAGACGGTTGTACAGACGGATCTCGTTAGTCTAGATATTGAAGACGGTTGTCCAACGACGTATCTCGTTAGCCTAGATATAGAAGACGGTTGCACAGACGGATCTCGTTAGTCTAGATATAGAAGACGGTTGTATAACGAGAGATCTCGTTAGTCTAGATATAGAAGTTGGTTGTACAGACGGATCTCGTTAGTCTAGATATTGAAGACGTTTGTCCAACGACGTATCTCGTTAGTCTAGATATAGGAGACGGTTGTACAGACGGATCTCGTTAGTCTAGATATAGAAGACGGTTGTACAGACGGATCTCGTTAGTCTAGATATTGAAGACGTTTGTCCAACGACGTATCTCGTTAGTCTAGATATAGAAGACGGTTGTACAGACGGATCTCGTTAGTCTAGATATAGAAGACGGTTGTACAGACGGATCTCGTTAGTCTAGATATTGAAGACGTTTGTCCAACGACGTATCTCGTTAGTCTAGATATAGAAGACGGTTGTACAGACGGATCTCGTTAGTCTAGATATAGAAGACGGTTGTATAACGAGTGATCTCGTTAGTCTAGATATACAAGACGGTTGTACAGACGGATCCCGTAGGTCTAGATATAGAAGACGGTTGTATAACGAGAGATCTCGTTAGTCTAGATATAGAAGATGGTTGTACAGACGGATCTCGTTAGTCTAGATATAGAAGACGGTTGTACAGACGGATCTCGTTAGTCTAGATATAGAAGACGGTTGTACAGACGGATCTCGTTAGTCTAGATATAGAAGACGGTTGTATAACGAGAGATCTCGTTAGTCTAGATATAGAAGACGGTTGTACAACGACGGATCTCGTTAGTCTAGATATAGAAGACGGCTGTACAGACGGATATCGTTAGTCTAGATATAGAAGACGGTTGTACAGACGGATCTCGTTAGTCTAGATATAGAAGACGGTTGTACAGACGGATCTCGTTAATCTAGATATTGAAGACGTTTGTACAGACGGATCTCGTTAGTCTAGATACAGAAGACGGTTGTCCAACGACGTATCTCGTTAGCCTAGATATAGAAGACGGTTGCACAGACGGATCTCGTGAGTCTAGATATAGAAGACGGTTGTATAGACGGATCTCGTTAGTCTAGATATAGAAGACGGTTGTATAGACGGATCTCGTTAGTCTAGATATAGAAGACGGTTGTACAGACGGATCTCGTGAGTCTAGATATAGAAGACGGTTGTCCAACGACGTATCTCGTTAGTCTAGATATAGAAAACGGTTGTACAGACGGATCTCGTTAGACTAGATATAGAAGAGGGTTGTACAACGACGGATCTCGTTAGTCTAGATATAGAAGACGGTTGTACAGACGGATCTCGTTAGTCTAGATATAGAAGACGGTTGTACAGACGGATCTCGTTAGTCTAGATATAGAAGACGGTTGTACAGACGGATCTCGTTAGTCTAGATATAGAAGACGGTTGTATAACGAGAGATCTCGTTAGTCTAGATATAGAAGATGGTTGTACAGACGGATCTCGTTAGTCTAGATATAGAAGACGGTTGTATAACGAGAGATCTCGTTAGTCTAGATATAGAAGATGGTTGTACAGACGGATCTCGTTAGTCTAGATATAGAAGACGGATGTACAGACGGATCTCGTTAGTCCAGATATAGAAGACGGTAGTACAGACGGATCTCGTTAGTCTAGATATAGAAGACGGTTGTATAACGAGAGATCTCGTTAGTCTAGATATAGAAGACGGTTGTACAACGACGGATCTCGTTAGTCTAGATATAGAAGACGGCTGTACAGACGGATATCGTTAGTCTAGATATAGAAGACGGTTGTACAGACGGACCTCGTTAGTCTAGATATTGAAGACGTTTGTCCAACGACGTATCTCGTTAGTCTAGATATAGAAGACGGTTGTACAGACGGATCTCGTTAGTCTAGATATAGAAGACGGTTGTACAGACGGATCTCGTTAGTCTAGATATAGAAGACGGTTGTACAGACGGATCTCGTTAGTCTAGATATAGAAGACGGTGGTACAGACGGATCTCGTTAGTCTAGATATTGAAGACGTTTGTCCAACGACGTAACTCGTTAGTCTAGACATAGAAAACGGTTGTACAGACGGATCTCGTTAGTCTAGATATAGAAGACGGTTGTGCAACGACGGATCTCGTTAGTCTAGATATAGAAGACGGTTATACAGACGGATATCGTTAGTCTAGATATAGAAGACGGTTGTACAGACGGACCTCGTTAGTCTAGATACAGAAGACGGTTGTCCAACGACGTATATCGTTAGCCTAGATATAGAAGACGGTTGCACAGACGGATCTCGTTAGTCTAGATATAGAAGACGGTTGTATAACGAGAGATCTCGTTAGTCTAGATATAGAAGTTGGTTGTACAGACGGATCTCGTTAGTCTAGATATAGAAGACGGTTGTATAACGAGAGACCTCGTTAGTCTAGATATAGAAGATGGTTGTACAGACGGATCTCGTTAGTCTAGATATAGAAGACGGTTGTACAGACGGATCTCGTTAGTCTAGATATAGAAGACGGTTGTACAGACGGATCTCGTTAGTCTAGATATAGAAGACGGTTGTATAACGAGAGATCTCGTTAGTCTAGATATAGAAGACGGTTGTACAAAACGGATCTCGTTAGTCTAGATATAGAAGACGGCTGTACAGACGGATATCGTTAGTCTAGATATAGAAGACGGTTGTACAGACGGACCTCGTTAGTCTAGATATTGAAGACGTTTGTCCAACGACGTATCTCGTTAGTCTAGATATAGAAGACGGTTGTACAGACGGATCTCGTTAGTCTAGATATAGAAGACGGTTGTACAGACGGATCTCGTTAGTCTAGATATTGAAGACGTTTGTCCAACGACGTACCTCGTTAGTCTAGACATAGAAAACGGTTGTACAGACGGATCTCGTTAGTCTAGATATAGAAGACGGTTGTACAACGACGGATCTCGTTAGTCTAGATATAGAAGACGGTTATACAGACGGATCTCGTTAGTCTAGATATTGAAGACGTTTGTCCATCGACGTATCTCGTTAGTCTAGATACAGAAGACGGTTGTACAGACGGATCTCGTTAGTCTAGATATAGAAGACGGTTGTACAGACGGATCTCGTTAGTCTAGATATAGAAGACGGTTGTACAGACGGATCTCGTTAGTCTAGATATTGAAGACGTTTGTCCAACGACGTACCTCGTTAGTCTAGACATAGAAAACGGTTGTACAGACGGATCTCGTTAGTCTAGATATAGAAGACGGTTGTACAGACGGATCTCGTTAGTCTAGATATTGAAGATGGTTGTACAGACGGATCTCGTTAGTCTAGATATAGAAGATGGTTGTACAGACGGATCTCGATAGACTAGATATTGAAGACGTTTGTCCAACGACGTATCTCGTTAGTCTAGATATAGAAGACGGTTGTACAGACGGATCTCGATAGTCTAGATATAGAAGACGGTTGTACAGACGGATCTCGTTAGTCTAGATATTGAAGACGTTTGTACAGACGGATCTCGTTAGTCTAGATACAGAAGACGTTTGTCCAACGACGTACCTCGTTAGTCTAGACATAGAAAACGGTTGTACAGACGGATCTCGTTAGTCTAGATATAGAAGACGGTTGTACAACGACGGATCTCGTTAGTCTAGATATAGAAGACGGTTATACAGACGGATCTCGTTAGTCTAGATATAGAAGACGGTTGTACAGACGGATCTCGTTAGTCTAGATATAGAAGACGGTTGTACAGACGGATCTCGTTAGTCTAGATATTGAAGACGTTTGTACAGACGGATCTCGTTAGTCTAGATACAGAAGACGGTTGTCCAACGACGTATCTCGTTAGCCTAGATATAGAAGACGGTTGCACAGACGGATCTCGTTAGTCTAGATATAGAAGACGGTTGTATAACGAGAGATCTCGTTAGTCTAGATATAGAAGTTGGTTGTACAGACGGATCTCGTTAGTCTAGATATTGAAGACGTTTGTCCAACGACGTACCTCGTTAGTCTAGACATAGAAAACGGTTGTACAGACGGATCTCGTTAGTCTAGATATAGAAGACGGTTGTACAACGACGGATCTCGTTAGTCTAGATATAGAAGACGGTTATACAGACGGATCTCGTTAGTCTAGATATTGAAGACGTTTGTCCATCGACGTATCTCGTTAGTCTAGATACAGAAGACGGTTGTACAGACGGATCTCGTTAGTCTAGATATAGAAGACGGTTGTACAGACGGATCTCGTTAGTCTAGATATAGAAGACGGTTGTACAGACGGATCTCGTTAGTCTAGATATTGAAGACGTTTGTCCAACGACGTACCTCGTTAGTCTAGACATAGAAAACGGTTGTACAGACGGATCTCGTTAGTCTAGATATAGAAGACGGTTGTACAGACGGATCTCGTTAGTCTAGATATTGAAGATGGTTGTACAGACGGATCTCGTTAGTCTAGATATAGAAGATGGTTGTACAGACGGATCTCGATAGACTAGATATTGAAGACGTTTGTCCAACGACGTATCTCGTTAGTCTAGATATAGAAGACGGTTGTACAGACGGATCTCGATAGTCTAGATATAGAAGACGGTTGTACAGACGGATCTCGTTAGTCTAGATATTGAAGACGTTTGTACAGACGGATCTCGTTAGTCTAGATACAGAAGACGTTTGTCCAACGACGTACCTCGTTAGTCTAGACATAGAAAACGGTTGTACAGACGGATCTCGTTAGTCTAGATATAGAAGACGGTTGTACAACGACGGATCTCGTTAGTCTAGATATAGAAGACGGTTATACAGACGGATCTCGTTAGTCTAGATATAGAAGACGGTTGTACAGACGGATCTCGTTAGTCTAGATATAGAAGACGGTTGTACAGACGGATCTCGTTAGTCTAGATATTGAAGACGTTTGTACAGACGGATCTCGTTAGTCTAGATACAGAAGACGGTTGTCCAACGACGTATCTCGTTAGCCTAGATATAGAAGACGGTTGCACAGACGGATCTCGTTAGTCTAGATATAGAAGACGGTTGTATAACGAGAGATCTCGTTAGTCTAGATATAGAAGTTGGTTGTACAGACGGATCTCGTTAGTCTAGATATAGAAGACGGTTGTATAACGAGAGACCTCGTTAGTCTAGATATAGAAGATGGTTGTACAGACGGATCTCGTTAGTCTAGATATAGAAGACGGTTGTACAGACGGATCTCGTTAGTCTAGATATTGAAGACGTTTGTCCAACGACGTACCTCGTTAGTCTAGACATAGAAAACGGTTGTACAGACGGATCTCGTTAGTCTAGATATAGAAGACGGTTGTACAGACGGATCTCGTTAGTCTAGATATTGAAGACGTTTGTACAGACGGATCTCGTTAGTCTAGATATTGAAGACGTTTGTACAGACGGATCTCGTTAGTCTAGATACAGAAGACGGTTGTACAGACGGATCTCGTTAGTCTAGATATAGAAGACGGTTGTACAGACGGATCTCGTTAGTCTAGATATAGAAGACGGTTGTACAGACGGATCTCGTTAGTCTAGATATAGAAGACGGTTGTACAGACGGATCTCGTTAGTCTAGATATAGAAGACGATTGTATAACGAGAGATCTCGTTAGTCTAGATATAGAAGATGGTTGTACAGACGGATCTCGTTAGTCTAGATATAGAAGACGGTTGTATAACGAGAGATCTCGTTAGTCTAGATATAGAAGATGGTTGTACAGACGGATCTCGTTAGTCTAGATATAGAAGACGGTTGTACAGACGGATCTCGTTAGTCTAGATATAGAAGACGGTTGTACAGACGGATCTCGTTAGTCTAGATATAGAAGACGGTTGTATAACGAGAGATCTCGTTAGTCTAGATATAGAAGACGGTTGTACAACGACGGATCTCGTTAGTCTAGATATAGAAGACGGCTGTACAGACGGACCTCGTTAGTCTAGATATTGAAGACGTTTGTCCAACGACGTATCTCGTTAGTCTAGATATAGAAGACGGTTGTACAGACGGATCTCGTTAGTCTAGATATAGAAGACGGTTGTACAGACGGATCTCGTTAGTCTAGATATAGAAGACGGTTGTACAGACGGATCTCGTTAGTCTAGATATAGAAGATGGTTGTACAGACGGATCTCGTTAGTCTAGATATTGAAGATGGTTGTACAGACGGATCTCGATAGACTAGATATTGAAGACGTTTGTCCAACGACGGATCTCGTTAGTCTAGATATAGAAGACGGCTGTACAGACGGATATCGTTAGTCTAGATATAGAAGACGGTTGTACAGACGGACCTCGTTAGTCTAGATATTGAAGACGTTTGTCCAACGACGTATCTCGTTAGTCTAGATATAGAAGACGGTTGTACAGACGGATCTCGTTAGTCTAGATATAGAAGACGCTTGTACAGACGGATCTCGTTAGTCTAGATATAGAAGACGGTTGTACAGACGGATCTCGTTAGTCTAGATATAGAAGATGGTTGTACAGACGGATCTCGTTAGTCTAGATATAGAAGATGGTTGTACAGACGGATCTCGATAGACTAGATATTGAAGACGTTTGTCCAACGACGTATCTCGTTAGTCTAGATATAGAAGACGGTTGTACAGACGGATTTCGATAGTCTAGATATAGAAGACGGTTGTACAGACGGATCTCGTTAGTCTAGATATAGAAGACGGTTGTACAGACGGATCTCGTGAGTCTAGATATAGAAGACGGTTGTATAGACGGATCTCGTTAGTCTAGATATAGAAGACGGTTGTACAGACGGATCTCGTGAGTCTAGATATAGAAGACGGTTGTCCAACGACGTATCTCGTTAGTCTAGATATAGAAAACGGTTGTACAGACGGATCTCGTTAGACTAGATATAGAAGAGGGTTGTACAACGACGGATCTCGTTAGTCTAGATATAGAAGACGGTTGTACAGACGGATCTCGTTAGTCTAGATATAGAAGACGGTTGTACAGACGGATCTCGTTAGTCTAGATATAGAAGACGGTTGTACAGACGGATCTCGTTAGTCTAGATATAGAAGACGGTTGTATAACGAGAGATCTCGTTAGTCTAGATATAGAAGATGGTTGTACAGACGGATCTCGTTAGTCTAGATATAGAAGACGGTTGTATAACGAGAGATCTCGTTAGTCTAGATATAGAAGATGGTTGTACAGACGGATCTCGTTAGTCTAGATATAGAAGACGGTTGTACAGACGGATCTCGTTAGTCTCGATATAGAAGACGGTTGTATAACGAGAGATCTCGTTAGTCTAGATATAGAAGATGGTTGTACAGACGGATCTCGTTAGTCTAGATATAGAAGACGGTTATACAGACGGATCTCGTTAGTCTAGATATAGAAGACGGTTGTACAGACGGATCTCGTTAGTCTAGATATAGAAGACGGTTGTATAACGAGAAATCTCGTTAGTCTAGATATAGAAGACGGTTGTACAACGACGGATCTCGTTAGTCTAGATATAGAAGACGGCTGTACAGACGGATATCGTTAGTCTAGATATAGAAGACGGTTGTACAGACGGACCTCGTTAGTCTAGATATTGAAGACGTTTGTCCAACGACGTATCTCGTTAGTCTAGATATAGAAGACGGTTGTACAGACGGATCTCGTTAGTCTAGATATTGAAGACGTTTGTCCAACGACGTATCTCGTTAGTCTAGATATAGAAGACGGTTGTACAGACGGATCTCGTTAGTCTAGATATAGAAGACGGTTGTACAGACGGATCTCGTTAGTCTAGATATTGAAGACGTTTGTCCAACGACGTATCTCGTTAGTCTAGATATAGAAGACGGTTGTACAGACGGATCTCGTTAGTCTAGATATAGAAGACGGTTGTATAACGAGTGATCTCGTTAGTCTAGATATACAAGACGGTTGTACAGACGGATCCCGTAGGTCTAGATATAGAAGACGGTTGTATAACGAGAGATCTCGTTAGTCTAGATATAGAAGATGGTTGTACAGACGGATCTCGTTAGTCTAGATATAGAAGACGGTTGTACAGACGGATCTCGTTAGTCTAGATATAGAAGACGGTTGTACAGACGGATCTCGTTAGTCTAGATATAGAAGACGGTTGTATAACGAGAGATCTCGTTAGTCTAGATATAGAAGACGGTTGTACAACGACGGATCTCGTTAGTCTAGATATAGAAGACGGCTGTACAGACGGATATCGTTAGTCTAGATATAGAAGACGGTTGTACAGACGGATCTCGTTAGTCTAGATATAGAAGACGGTTGTACAGACGGATCTCGTTAATCTAGATATTGAAGACGTTTGTACAGACGGATCTCGTTAGTCTAGATACAGAAGACGGTTGTCCAACGACGTATCTCGTTAGCCTAGATATAGAAGACGGTTGCACAGACGGATCTCGTGAGTCTAGATATAGAAGACGGTTGTATAGACGGATCTCGTTAGTCTAGATATAGAAGACGGTTGTATAGACGGATCTCGTTAGTCTAGATATAGAAGACGGTTGTACAGACGGATCTCGTGAGTCTAGATATAGAAGACGGTTGTCCAACGACGTATCTCGTTAGTCTAGATATAGAAAACGGTTGTACAGACGGATCTCGTTAGACTAGATATAGAAGAGGGTTGTACAACGACGGATCTCGTTAGTCTAGATATAGAAGACGGTTGTACAGACGGATCTCGTTAGTCTAGATATAGAAGACGGTTGTACAGACGGATCTCGTTAGTCTAGATATAGAAGACGGTTGTACAGACGGATCTCGTTAGTCTAGATATAGAAGACGGTTGTATAACGAGAGATCTCGTTAGTCTAGATATAGAAGATGGTTGTACAGACGGATCTCGTTAGTCTAGATATAGAAGACGGTTGTATAACGAGAGATCTCGTTAGTCTAGATATAGAAGATGGTTGTACAGACGGATCTCGTTAGTCTAGATATAGAAGACGGATGTACAGACGGATCTCGTTAGTCCAGATATAGAAGACGGTAGTACAGACGGATCTCGTTAGTCTAGATATAGAAGACGGTTGTATAACGAGAGATCTCGTTAGTCTAGATATAGAAGACGGTTGTACAACGACGGATCTCGTTAGTCTAGATATAGAAGACGGCTGTACAGACGGATATCGTTAGTCTAGATATAGAAGACGGTTGTACAGACGGACCTCGTTAGTCTAGATATTGAAGACGTTTGTCCAACGACGTATCTCGTTAGTCTAGATATAGAAGACGGTTGTACAGACGGATCTCGTTAGTCTAGATATAGAAGACGGTTGTACAGACGGATCTCGTTAGTCTAGATATAGAAGACGGTTGTACAGACGGATCTCGTTAGTCTAGATATAGAAGACGGTGGTACAGACGGATCTCGTTAGTCTAGATATTGAAGACGTTTGTCCAACGACGTAACTCGTTAGTCTAGACATAGAAAACGGTTGTACAGACGGATCTCGTTAGTCTAGATATAGAAGACGGTTGTGCAACGACGGATCTCGTTAGTCTAGATATAGAAGACGGTTATACAGACGGATATCGTTAGTCTAGATATAGAAGACGGTTGTACAGACGGACCTCGTTAGTCTAGATACAGAAGACGGTTGTCCAACGACGTATATCGTTAGCCTAGATATAGAAGACGGTTGCACAGACGGATCTCGTTAGTCTAGATATAGAAGACGGTTGTATAACGAGAGATCTCGTTAGTCTAGATATAGAAGTTGGTTGTACAGACGGATCTCGTTAGTCTAGATATAGAAGACGGTTGTATAACGAGAGACCTCGTTAGTCTAGATATAGAAGATGGTTGTACAGACGGATCTCGTTAGTCTAGATATAGAAGACGGTTGTACAGACGGATCTCGTTAGTCTAGATATAGAAGACGGTTGTACAGACGGATCTCGTTAGTCTAGATATAGAAGACGGTTGTATAACGAGAGATCTCGTTAGTCTAGATATAGAAGACGGTTGTACAAAACGGATCTCGTTAGTCTAGATATAGAAGACGGCTGTACAGACGGATATCGTTAGTCTAGATATAGAAGACGGTTGTACAGACGGACCTCGTTAGTCTAGATATTGAAGACGTTTGTCCAACGACGTATCTCGTTAGTCTAGATATAGAAGACGGTTGTACAGACGGATCTCGTTAGTCTAGATATAGAAGACGGTTGTACAGACGGATCTCGTTAGTCTAGATATTGAAGACGTTTGTCCAACGACGTACCTCGTTAGTCTAGACATAGAAAACGGTTGTACAGACGGATCTCGTTAGTCTAGATATAGAAGACGGTTGTACAACGACGGATCTCGTTAGTCTAGATATAGAAGACGGTTATACAGACGGATCTCGTTAGTCTAGATATTGAAGACGTTTGTCCATCGACGTATCTCGTTAGTCTAGATACAGAAGACGGTTGTACAGACGGATCTCGTTAGTCTAGATATAGAAGACGGTTGTACAGACGGATCTCGTTAGTCTAGATATAGAAGACGGTTGTACAGACGGATCTCGTTAGTCTAGATATTGAAGACGTTTGTCCAACGACGTACCTCGTTAGTCTAGACATAGAAAACGGTTGTACAGACGGATCTCGTTAGTCTAGATATAGAAGACGGTTGTACAGACGGATCTCGTTAGTCTAGATATTGAAGATGGTTGTACAGACGGATCTCGTTAGTCTAGATATAGAAGATGGTTGTACAGACGGATCTCGATAGACTAGATATTGAAGACGTTTGTCCAACGACGTATCTCGTTAGTCTAGATATAGAAGACGGTTGTACAGACGGATCTCGATAGTCTAGATATAGAAGACGGTTGTACAGACGGATCTCGTTAGTCTAGATATTGAAGACGTTTGTACAGACGGATCTCGTTAGTCTAGATACAGAAGACGTTTGTCCAACGACGTACCTCGTTAGTCTAGACATAGAAAACGGTTGTACAGACGGATCTCGTTAGTCTAGATATAGAAGACGGTTGTACAACGACGGATCTCGTTAGTCTAGATATAGAAGACGGTTATACAGACGGATCTCGTTAGTCTAGATATAGAAGACGGTTGTACAGACGGATCTCGTTAGTCTAGATATAGAAGACGGTTGTACAGACGGATCTCGTTAGTCTAGATATTGAAGACGTTTGTACAGACGGATCTCGTTAGTCTAGATACAGAAGACGGTTGTCCAACGACGTATCTCGTTAGCCTAGATATAGAAGACGGTTGCACAGACGGATCTCGTTAGTCTAGATATAGAAGACGGTTGTATAACGAGAGATCTCGTTAGTCTAGATATAGAAGTTGGTTGTACAGACGGATCTCGTTAGTCTAGATATAGAAGACGGTTGTATAACGAGAGACCTCGTTAGTCTAGATATAGAAGATGGTTGTACAGACGGATCTCGTTAGTCTAGATATAGAAGACGGTTGTACAGACGGATCTCGTTAGTCTAGATATTGAAGACGTTTGTCCAACGACGTACCTCGTTAGTCTAGACATAGAAAACGGTTGTACAGACGGATCTCGTTAGTCTAGATATAGAAGACGGTTGTACAGACGGATCTCGTTAGTCTAGATATTGAAGACGTTTGTACAGACGGATCTCGTTAGTCTAGATATTGAAGACGTTTGTACAGACGGATCTCGTTAGTCTAGATACAGAAGACGGTTGTACAGACGGATCTCGTTAGTCTAGATATAGAAGACGGTTGTACAGACGGATCTCGTTAGTCTAGATATAGAAGACGGTTGTACAGACGGATCTCGTTAGTCTAGATATAGAAGACGGTTGTACAGACGGATCTCGTTAGTCTAGATATAGAAGACGATTGTATAACGAGAGATCTCGTTAGTCTAGATATAGAAGATGGTTGTACAGACGGATCTCGTTAGTCTAGATATAGAAGACGGTTGTATAACGAGAGATCTCGTTAGTCTAGATATAGAAGATGGTTGTACAGACGGATCTCGTTAGTCTAGATATAGAAGACGGTTGTACAGACGGATCTCGTTAGTCTAGATATAGAAGACGGTTGTACAGACGGATCTCGTTAGTCTAGATATAGAAGACGGTTGTATAACGAGAGATCTCGTTAGTCTAGATATAGAAGACGGTTGTACAACGACGGATCTCGTTAGTCTAGATATAGAAGACGGCTGTACAGACGGACCTCGTTAGTCTAGATATTGAAGACGTTTGTCCAACGACGTATCTCGTTAGTCTAGATATAGAAGACGGTTGTACAGACGGATCTCGTTAGTCTAGATATAGAAGACGGTTGTACAGACGGATCTCGTTAGTCTAGATATAGAAGACGGTTGTACAGACGGATCTCGTTAGTCTAGATATAGAAGATGGTTGTACAGACGGATCTCGTTAGTCTAGATATTGAAGATGGTTGTACAGACGGATCTCGATAGACTAGATATTGAAGACGTTTGTCCAACGACGGATCTCGTTAGTCTAGATATAGAAGACGGCTGTACAGACGGATATCGTTAGTCTAGATATAGAAGACGGTTGTACAGACGGACCTCGTTAGTCTAGATATTGAAGACGTTTGTCCAACGACGTATCTCGTTAGTCTAGATATAGAAGACGGTTGTACAGACGGATCTCGTTAGTCTAGATATAGAAGACGCTTGTACAGACGGATCTCGTTAGTCTAGATATAGAAGACGGTTGTACAGACGGATCTCGTTAGTCTAGATATAGAAGATGGTTGTACAGACGGATCTCGTTAGTCTAGATATAGAAGATGGTTGTACAGACGGATCTCGATAGACTAGATATTGAAGACGTTTGTCCAACGACGTATCTCGTTAGTCTAGATATAGAAGACGGTTGTACAGACGGATTTCGATAGTCTAGATATAGAAGACGGTTGTACAGACGGATCTCGTTAGTCTAGATATAGAAGACGGTTGTACAGACGGATCTCGTGAGTCTAGATATAGAAGACGGTTGTATAGACGGATCTCGTTAGTCTAGATATAGAAGACGGTTGTACAGACGGATCTCGTGAGTCTAGATATAGAAGACGGTTGTCCAACGACGTATCTCGTTAGTCTAGATATAGAAAACGGTTGTACAGACGGATCTCGTTAGACTAGATATAGAAGAGGGTTGTACAACGACGGATCTCGTTAGTCTAGATATAGAAGACGGTTGTACAGACGGATCTCGTTAGTCTAGATATAGAAGACGGTTGTACAGACGGATCTCGTTAGTCTAGATATAGAAGACGGTTGTACAGACGGATCTCGTTAGTCTAGATATAGAAGACGGTTGTATAACGAGAGATCTCGTTAGTCTAGATATAGAAGATGGTTGTACAGACGGATCTCGTTAGTCTAGATATAGAAGACGGTTGTATAACGAGAGATCTCGTTAGTCTAGATATAGAAGATGGTTGTACAGACGGATCTCGTTAGTCTAGATATAGAAGACGGTTGTACAGACGGATCTCGTTAGTCTCGATATAGAAGACGGTTGTATAACGAGAGATCTCGTTAGTCTAGATATAGAAGATGGTTGTACAGACGGATCTCGTTAGTCTAGATATAGAAGACGGTTATACAGACGGATCTCGTTAGTCTAGATATAGAAGACGGTTGTACAGACGGATCTCGTTAGTCTAGATATAGAAGACGGTTGTATAACGAGAAATCTCGTTAGTCTAGATATAGAAGACGGTTGTACAACGACGGATCTCGTTAGTCTAGATATAGAAGACGGCTGTACAGACGGATATCGTTAGTCTAGATATAGAAGACGGTTGTACAGACGGACCTCGTTAGTCTAGATATTGAAGACGTTTGTCCAACGACGTATCTCGTTAGTCTAGATATAGAAGACGGTTGTACAGACGGATCTCGTTAGTCTAGATATAGAAGACGGTTGTACAGACGGATCTCGTTAGTCTAGATATAGAAGACGGTGGTACAGACGGATCTCGTTAGTCTAGATATTGAAGACGTTTGTCCAACGACGTACCTCGTTAGTCTAGACATAGAAAACGGTTGTACAGACGGATCTCGTTAGTCTGGATATAGAAGACGGTTGTACAACGACGGATCTCGTTAGTCTAGATATAGAAGACGGTTGTACAGACGGATCTCGTTAGTCTAGATATAGAAGACGGTGGTACAGACGGATCTCGTTAGTCTAGATATTGAAGACGTTTGTCCAACGACGTACCTCGTTAGTCTAGATATAGAATACGGTTGTACAGACGGATCTCGTTAGTCTAGATATAGAAGACGGTTGTACAGACGGATCTCGTGAGTCTAGATATAGAAGACGGTTGTCCAACGACGTATCTCGTTAGTCTAGATATAGAAAACGGTTGTACAGACGGATCTCGTTAGTCTAGATATTGAAGACGTTTGTCCAACGACGTACCTCGTTAGTCTAGACATAGAAAACGGTTGTACAGACGGATCTCGTGAGTCTAGATATAGAAGACCGTTGTATAGACGGATCTCGTTAGTCTAGATATAGAAGACGGTTGTACAGACGGATCTCGTGAGTCTAGATATAGAAGACGGTTGTCCACCGACGTATCTCGTTAGTCTAGATATAGAAAACGGTTGTACAGACGGATCTCGTTAGACTAGATATAGAAGAGGGTTGTACAACGACGGATCTCGTTAGTCTAGATATAGAAGACGGTTGTACAGACGGATCTCGTTAGTCTAGATATAGAAGACGGTTGTACAGACGGATCTCGTTAGTCTAGATATAGAAGACGGTTGTATAACGAGAGATCTCGTTAGTCTAGATATAGAAGATGGTTGTACAGACGGATCTCGTTAGTCTAGATATAGAAGACGGTTGTACAGACGGATCTCGTTAGTCTAGATATTGAAGACGTTTGTCCAACGACGTATCTCGTTAGTCTAGATATAGAAGACGGTTGTACAGACGGATCTCGTTAGTCTAGATATAGAAGACGGCTGTACAGACGGATATCGTTAGTCTAGATATAGAAGACGGTTGTACAGACGGACCTCGTTAGTCTAGATATTGAAGACGTTTGTCCAACGACGTATCTCGTTAGTCTAGATATAGAAGACGGTTGTACAGACGGATCTCGTTAGTCTAGATATAGAAGACGGTTGTACAGACGGATCTCGTTAGTCTAGATATTGAAGACGTTTGTCCATCGACGTATGTCGTTAGTCTAGATATAGAAGACGGTTGTACAGACGGATCTCGTTAGTCTAGATATAGAAGACGGTTGTACAGACGGATCTCGATAGTCTAGATATAGAAGACGGTGGTACAGACGGATCTCGTTAGTCTAGATATTGAAGACGTTTGTCCAACGACGTACCTCGTTAGTCTAGACATAGAAAACGGTTGTACAGACGGATCTCGTTAGTCTGGATATAGAAGACGGTTGTACAACGACGGATCTCGTTAGTCTAGATATAGAAGACGGTTATACAGACGGATCTCGTTAGTCTAGATATAGAAGACGGTTGTACAGACGGATCTCGTTAGTCTAGATATAGAAGACGGTTGTACAGACAGATCTCGTTAGTCTACATATTGAAGACGTTTGTACAGACGGATCTCGTTAGTCTAGATACAGAAGACGGTTGTCCAACGACGTATCTCGTTAGCCTAGATATAGAAGACGGTTGCACAGACGGATCTCGTTAGTCTAGATATAGAAGACGGTTGTATAACGAGAGATCTCGTTAGTCTAGATATAGAAGTTGGTTGTACAGACGGATCTCGTTAGTCTAGATATAGAAGACGGTTGTACAGACGGATCTCGTTAGTCTAGATATAGAAGACGGTTGTACAGACGGATCTCGTTAGTCTAGATATTGAAGACGTTTGTCCAACGACGTATCTCGTTAGTCTAGATATAGAAGACGGTTGTACAGACGGATCTCGTTAGTCTAGATATAGAAGACGGTTGTACAGACGGATCTCGTTAGTCTAGATATTGAAGACGTTTGTCCAACGACGTATCTCGTTAGTCTAGATATAGAAGACGGTTGTACAGACGGATCTCGTTAGTCTAGATATAGAAGACGGTTGTATAACGAGTGATCTCGTTAGTCTAGATATACAAGACGGTTGTACAGACGGATCCCGTTAGTCTAGATATAGAAGACGGTTGTATAACGAGAGATCTCGTTAGTCTAGATATAGAAGATGGTTGTACAGACGGATCTCGTTAGTCTAGATATAGAAGACGGTTGTACAGACGGATCTCGTTAGTCTAGATATAGAAGACGGTTGTACAGACGGATCTCGTTAGTCTAGATATAGAAGACGGTTGTATAACGAGAGATCTCGTTAGTCTAGATATAGAAGACGGTTGTACAACGACGGATCTCGTTAGTCTAGATATAGAAGACGGCTGTACAGACGGATATCGTTAGTCTAGATATAGAAGACGGTTGTACAGACGGATCTCGTTAGTCTAGATATAGAAGACGGTTGTACAGACGGATCTCGTTAATCTAGATATTGAAGACGTTTGTACAGACGGATCTCGTTAGTCTAGATACAGAAGACGGTTGTCCAACGACGTATCTCGTTAGCCTAGATATAGAAGACGGTTGCACAGACGGATCTCGTTAGTCTAGATATAGAAGACGGTTGTATAACGACGGATCTCGTTAGTCTAGATATAGAAGACGGTTGTACAGACGGATCTCGTTAGTCTAGATATAGAAGACGGTTGTACAGACGGATCTCGTGAGTCTAGATATAGAAGACGGTTGTATAGACGGATCTCGTTAGTCTAGATATAGAAGACGGTTGTACAGACGGATCTCGTGAGTCTAGATATAGAAGACGGTTGTCCAACGACGTATCTCGTTAGTCTAGATATAGAAAACGGTTGTACAGACGGATCTCGTTAGACTAGATATAGAAGAGGGTTGTACAACGACGGATCTCGTTAGTCTAGATATAGAAGACGGTTGTACAGACGGATCTCGTTAGTCTAGATATAGAAGACGGTTGTACAGACGGATCTCGTTAGTCTAGATATAGAAGACGGTTGTACAGACGGATCTCGTTAGTCTAGATATAGAAGACGGTTGTATAACGAGAGATCTCGTTAGTCTAGATATAGAAGATGGTTGTACAGACGGATCTCGTTAGTCTAGATATAGAAGACGGTTGTATAACGAGAGATCTCGTTAGTCTAGATATAGAAGATGGTTGTACAGACGGATCTCGTTAGTCTAGATATAGAAGACGGATGTACAGACGGATCTCGTTAGTCTAGATATAGAAGACGGTAGTACAGACGGATCTCGTTAGTCTAGATATAGAAGACGGTTGTATAACGAGAGATCTCGTTAGTCTAGATATAGAAGACGGTTGTACAACGACGGATCTCGTTAGTCTAGATATAGAAGACGGCTGTACAGACGGATATCGTTAGTCTAGATATAGAAGACGGTTGTACAGACGGACCTCGTTAGTCTAGATATTGAAGACGTTTGTCCAACGACGTATCTCGTTAGTCTAGATATAGAAGACGGTTGTACAGACGGATCTCGTTAGTCTAGATATAGAAGACGGTTGTACAGACGGATCTCGTTAGTCTAGATATAGAAGACGGTTGTACAGACGGATCTCGTTAGTCTAGATATAGAAGACGGTGGTACAGACGGATCTCGTTAGTCTAGATATTGAAGACGTTTGTCCAACGACGTAACTCGTTAGTCTAGACATAGAAAACGGTTGTACAGACGGATCTCGTTAGTCTAGATATAGAAGACGGTTGTGCAACGACGGATCTCGTTAGTCTAGATATAGAAGACGGTTATACAGACGGATATCGTTAGTCTAGATATAGAAGACGGTTGTACAGACGGACCTCGTTAGTCTAGATACAGAAGACGGTTGTCCAACGACGTATCTCGTTAGCCTAGATATAGAAGACGGTTGCACAGACGGATCTCGTTAGTCTAGATATAGAAGACGGTTGTATAACGAGAGATCTCGTTAGTCTAGATATAGAAGTTGGTTGTACAGACGGATCTCGTTAGTCTAGATATAGAAGACGGTTGTACAGACGGATCTCGTTAGTCTAGATATAGAAGATGGTTGTACAGACGGATCTCGATAGACTAGATATTGAAGACGTTTGTCCAACGACGGATCTCGTTAGTCTAGATATAGAAGACGGCTGTACAGACGGATATCGTTAGTCTAGATATAGAAGACGGTTGTACAGACGGACCTCGTTAGTCTAGATATTGAAGACGTTTGTCCAACGACGTATCTCGTTAGTCTAGATATAGAAGACGGTTGTACAGACGGTTCTCGTTAGTCTAGATATAGAAGACGGTTGTACAGACGGATCTCGTTAGTCTAGATATAGAAGACGGTTGTACAGACGGATCTCGTTAGTCTAGATATAGAAGATGGTTGTACAGACGGATCTCGTTAGTCTAGATATAGAAGATGGTTGTACAGACGGATCTCGATAGACTAGATATTGAAGACGTTTGTCCAACGACGTATCTCGTTAGTCTAGATATAGAAGACGGTTGTACAGACGGATTTCGATAGTCTAGATATAGAAGACGGTTGTACAGACGGATCTCGTTAGTCTAGATATAGAAGACGGTTGTACAGACGGATCTCGTGAGTCTAGATATAGAAGACGGTTGTATAGACGGATCTCGTTAGTCTAGATATAGAAGACGGTTGTACAGACGGATCTCGTGAGTCTAGATATAGAAGACGGTTGTCCAACGACGTATCTCGTTAGTCTAGATATAGAAAACGGTTGTACAGACGGATCTCGTTAGACTAGATATAGAAGAGGGTTGTACAACGACGGATCTCGTTAGTCTAGATATAGAAGACGGTTGTACAGACGGATCTCGTTAGTCTAGATATAGAAGACGGTTGTACAGACGGATCTCGTTAGTCTAGATATAGAAGACGGTTGTACAGACGGATCTCGTTAGTCTAGATATAGAAGACGGTTGTATAACGAGAGATCTCGTTAGTCTAGATATAGAAGATGGTTGTACAGACGGATCTCGTTAGTCTAGATATAGAAGACGGTTGTATAACGAGAGATCTCGTTAGTCTAGATATAGAAGATGGTTGTACAGACGGATCTCGTTAGTCTAGATATAGAAGACGGTTGTACAGACGGATCTCGTTAGTCTCGATATAGAAGACGGTTGTATAACGAGAGATCTCGTTAGTCTAGATATAGAAGATGGTTGTACAGACGGATCTCGTTAGTCTAGATATAGAAGACGGTTATACAGACGGATCTCGTTAGTCTAGATATAGAAGACGGTTGTACAGACGGATCTCGTTAGTCTAGATATAGAAGACGGTTGTATAACGAGAAATCTCGTTAGTCTAGATATAGAAGACGGTTGTACAACGACGGATCTCGTTAGTCTAGATATAGAAGACGGCTGTACAGACGGATATCGTTAGTCTAGATATAGAAGACGGTTGTACAGACGGACCTCGTTAGTCTAGATATTGAAGACGTTTGTCCAACGACGTATCTCGTTAGTCTAGATATAGAAGACGGTTGTACAGACGGATCTCGTTAGTCTAGATATAGAAGACGGTTGTACAGACGGATCTCGTTAGTCTAGATATAGAAGACGGTGGTACAGACGGATCTCGTTAGTCTAGATATTGAAGACGTTTGTCCAACGACGTACCTCGTTAGTCTAGACATAGAAAACGGTTGTACAGACGGATCTCGTTAGTCTGGATATAGAAGACGGTTGTACAACGACGGATCTCGTTAGTCTAGATATAGAAGACGGTTGTACAGACGGATCTCGTTAGTCTAGATATAGAAGACGGTGGTACAGACGGATCTCGTTAGTCTAGATATTGAAGACGTTTGTCCAACGACGTACCTCGTTAGTCTAGATATAGAATACGGTTGTACAGACGGATCTCGTTAGTCTAGATATAGAAGACGGTTGTACAGACGGATCTCGTGAGTCTAGATATAGAAGACGGTTGTCCAACGACGTATCTCGTTAGTCTAGATATAGAAAACGGTTGTACAGACGGATCTCGTTAGTCTAGATATAGAAGACGGTTGTATAACGAGAGATCTCGTTAGTCTAGATATAGAAGACGGTTGTACAGACGGATCTCGTTAGTCTAGATATAGAAGACGGTTGTACAGACGGATATCGTTAGTCTAGATATAGAAGACGGTTGTACAGACGGATCTCGTTAGTCTAGATATAGAAGACGGTGGTACAGACGGATCTCGTTAGTCTAGATATTGAAGACGTTTGTCCAACGACGTACCTCGTTAGTCTAGACATAGAAAACGGTTGTACAGACGGATCTCGTGAGTCTAGATATAGAAGACCGTTGTATAGACGGATCTCGTTAGTCTAGATATAGAAGACGGTTGTACAGACGGATCTCGTGAGTCTAGATATAGAAGACGGTTGTCCACCGACGTATCTCGTTAGTCTAGATATAGAAAACGGTTGTACAGACGGATCTCGTTAGACTAGATATAGAAGAGTGTTGTACAACGACGGATCTCGTTAGTCTAGATATAGAAGACGGTTGTACAGACGGATCTCGTTAGTCTAGATATAGAAGACGGTTGTACAGACGGATCTCGTTAGTCTAGATATAGAAGACGGTTGTATAACGAGAGATCTCGTTAGTCTAGATATAGAAGATGGTTGTACAGACGGATCTCGTTAGTCTAGATGTAGAAGACGGTTGTACAGACGGATCTCGTTAGTCTAGATATTGAAGACGTTTGTCCAACGACGTATCTCGTTAGTCTAGATATAGAAGACGGTTGTACAGACGGATCTCGTTAGTCTAGATATAGAAGACGGCTGTACAGACGGATATCGTTAGTCTAGATATAGAAGACGGTTGTACAGACGGACCTCGTTAGTCTAGATATTGAAGACGTTTGTCCAACGACGTATCTCGTTAGTCTAGATATAGAAGACGGTTGTACAGACGGATCTCGTTAGTCTAGATATAGAAGACGGTTGTACAGACGGATCTCGTTAGTCTAGATATTGAAGACGTTTGTCCATCGACGTATGTCGTTAGTCTAGATATAGAAGACGGTTGTACAGACGGATCTCGTTAGTCTAGATATAGAAGACGGTTGTACAGACGGATCTCGATAGTCTAGATATAGAAGACGGTGGTACAGACGGATCTCGTTAGTCTAGATATTGAAGACGTTTGTCCAACGACGTACCTCGTTAGTCTAGACATAGAAAACGGTTGTACAGACGGATCTCGTTAGTCTGGATATAGAAGACGGTTGTACAACGACGGATCTCGTTAGTCTAGATATAGAAGACGGTTATACAGACGGATCTCGTTAGTCTAGATATAGAAGACGGTTGTACAGACGGATCTCGTTAGTCTAGATATAGAAGACGGTTGTACAGACAGATCTCGTTAGTCTAGATATTGAAGACGTTTGTACAGACGGATCTCGTTAGTCTAGATACAGAAGACGGTTGTCCAACGACGTATCTCGTTAGCCTAGATATAGAAGACGGTTGCACAGACGGATCTCGTTAGTCTAGATATAGAAGACGGTTGTATAACGAGAGATCTCGTTAGTCTAGATATAGAAGTTGGTTGTACAGACGGATCTCGTTAGTCTAGATATAGAAGACGGTTGTACAGACGGATCTCGTTAGTCTAGATATAGAAGACGGTTGTACAGACGGATCTCGTTAGTCTAGATATTGAAGACGTTTGTCCAACGACGTATCTCGTTAGTCTAGATATAGAAGACGGTTGTACAGACGGATCTCGTTAGTCTAGATATAGAAGACGGTTGTACAGACGGATCTCGTTAGTCTAGATATTGAAGACGTTTGTCCAACGACGTATCTCGTTAGTCTAGATATAGAAGACGGTTGTACAGACGGATCTCGTTAGTCTAGATATAGAAGACGGTTGTATAACGAGTGATCTCGTTAGTCTAGATATACAAGACGGTTGTACAGACGGATCCCGTTAGTCTAGATATAGAAGACGGTTGTATAACGAGAGATCTCGTTAGTCTAGATATAGAAGATGGTTGTACAGACGGATCTCGTTAGTCTAGATATAGAAGACGGTTGTACAGACGGATCTCGTTAGTCTAGATATAGAAGACGGTTGTACAGACGGATCTCGTTAGTCTAGATATAGAAGACGGTTGTATAACGAGAGATCTCGTTAGTCTAGATATAGAAGACGGTTGTACAACGACGGATATCGTTAGTCTAGATATAGAAGACGGCTGTACAGACGGATATCGTTAGTCTAGATATAGAAGACGGTTGTACAGACGGATCTCGTTAGTCTAGATATAGAAGACGGTTGTACAGACGGATCTCGTTAATCTAGATATTGAAGACGTTTGTACAGACGGATCTCGTTAGTCTAGATACAGAAGACGGTTGTCCAACGACGTATCTCGTTAGCCTAGATATAGAAGACGGTTGCACAGACGGATCTCGTTAGTCTAGATATAGAAGACGGTTGTATAACGACGGATCTCGTTAGTCTAGATATAGAAGACGGTTGTACAGACGGATCTCGTTAGTCTAGATATAGAAGACGGTTGTACAGACGGATCTCGTGAGTCTAGATATAGAAGACGGTTGTATAGACGGATCTCGTTAGTCTAGATATAGAAGACGGTTGTACAGACGGATCTCGTGAGTCTAGATATAGAAGACGGTTGTCCAACGACGTATCTCGTTAGTCTAGATATAGAAAACGGTTGTACAGACGGATCTCGTTAGACTAGATATAGAAGAGGGTTGTACAACGACGGATCTCGTTAGTCTAGATATAGAAGACGGTTGTACAGACGGATCTCGTTAGTCTAGATATAGAAGACGGTTGTACAGACGGATCTCGTTAGTCTAGATATAGAAGACGGTTGTACAGACGGATCTCGTTAGTCTAGATATAGAAGACGGTTGTATAACGAGAGATCTCGTTAGTCTAGATATAGAAGATGGTTGTACAGACGGATCTCGTTAGTCTAGATATAGAAGACGGTTGTATAACGAGAGATCTCGTTAGTCTAGATATAGAAGATGGTTGTACAGACGGATCTCGTTAGTCTAGATATAGAAGACGGATGTACAGACGGATCTCGTTAGTCTAGATATAGAAGACGGTAGTACAGACGGATCTCGTTAGTCTAGATATAGAAGACGGTTGTATAACGAGAGATCTCGTTAGTCTAGATATAGAAGACGGTTGTACAACGACGGATCTCGTTAGTTTAGATATAGAAGACGGCTGTACAGACGGATATCGTTAGTCTAGATATAGAAGACGGTTGTACAGACGGATCTCGTGAGTCTAGATATAGAAGACGGTTGTATAGACGGATCTCGTTAGTCTAGACATAGAAAACGGTTGTACAGACGGATCTCGTTAGTCTGGATATAGAAGACGGTTGTACAACGACGGATCTCGTTAGTCTAGATATAGAAGACGGTTGTACAGACGGATCTCGTTAGTCTAGATATAGAAGACGGTGGTACAGACGGATCTCGTTAGTCTAGATATTGAAGACGTTTGTCCAACGACGTACCTCGTTAGTCTAGATATAGAATACGGTTGTACAGACGGATCTCGTTAGTCTAGATATAGAAGACGGTTGTACAGACGGATCTCGTGAGTCTAGATATAGAAGACGGTTGTCCAACGACGTATCTCGTTAGTCTAGATATAGAAAACGGTTGTACAGACGGATCTCGTTAGTCTAGATATTGAAGACGTTTGTCCAACGACGTACCTCGTTAGTCTAGACATAGAAAACGGTTGTACAGACGGATCTCGTGAGTCTAGATATAAAAGACCGTTGTATAGACGGATCTCGTTAGTCTAGATATAGAAGACGGTTGTACAGACGGATCTCGTGAGTCTAGATATAGAAGACGGTTGTCCACCGACGTATCTCGTTAGTCTAGATATAGAAAACGGTTGTACAGACGGATCTCGTTAGACTAGATATAGAAGAGGGTTGTACAACGACGGATCTCGTTAGTCTAGATATAGAAGACGGTTGTACAGACGGATCTCGTTAGTCTAGATATAGAAGACGGTTGTACAGACGGATCTCGTTAGTCTAGATATAGAAGACGGTTGTATAACGAGAGATCTCGTTAGTCTAGATATAGAAGATGGTTGTACAGACGGATCTCGTTAGTCTAGATATAGAAGACGGTTGTACAGACGGATCTCGTTAGTCTAGATATTGAAGACGTTTGTCCAACGACGTATCTCGTTAGTCTAGATATAGAAGACGGTTGTACAGACGGATCTCGTTAGTCTAGATATAGAAGACGGCTGTACAGACGGATATCGTTAGTCTAGATATAGAAGACGGTTGTACAGACGGACCTCGTTAGTCTAGATATTGAAGACGTTTGTCCAACGACGTATCTCGTTAGTCTAGATATAGAAGACGGTTGTACAGACGGATCTCGTTAGTCTAGATATAGAAGACGGTTGTACGGACGGATCTCGTTAGTCTAGATATTGAAGACGTTTGTCCATCGACGTATGTCGTTAGTCTAGATATAGAAGACGGTTGTACAGACGGATCTCGTTAGTCTAGATATAGAAGACGGTTGTACAGACGGATCTCGATAGTCTAGATATAGAAGACGGTGGTACAGACGGATCTCGTTAGTCTAGATATTGAAGACGTTTGTCCAACGACGTACCTCGTTAGTCTAGACATAGAAAACGGTTGTACAGACGGATCTCGTTAGTCTGGATATAGAAGACGGTTGTACAACGACGGATCTCGTTAGTCTAGATATAGAAGACGGTTATACAGACGGATCTCGTTAGTCTAGATATAGAAGACGGTTGTACAGACGGATCTCGTTAGTCTAGATATAGAAGACGGTTGTACAGACAGATCTCGTTAGTCTAGATATTGAAGACGTTTGTACAGACGGATCTCGTTAGTCTAGATACAGAAGACGGTTGTCCAACGACGTATCTCGTTAGCCTAGATATAGAAGACGGTTGCACAGACGGATCTCGTTAGTCTAGATATAGAAGACGGTTGTATAACGAGAGATCTCGTTAGTCTAGATATAGAAGTTGGTTGTACAGACGGATCTCGTTAGTCTAGATATAGAAGACGGTTGTACAGACGGATCTCGTTAGTCTAGATATAGAAGACGGTTGTACAGACGGATCTCGTTAGTCTAGATATAGAAGACGGTTGTACAGACGGATCTCGTTAGTCTAGATATAGAAGACGGTTGTATAACGAGAGATCTCGTTAGTCTAGATATAGAAGACGGTTGTACAACGACGGATCTCGTTAGTCTAGATATAGAAGACGGCTGTACAGACGGATATCGTTAGTCTAGATATAGAAGACGGTTGTACAGACGGATCTCGTTAGTCTAGATATAGAAGACGGTTGTATAACGAGTGATCTCGTTAGTCTAGATATACAAGACGGTTGTACAGACGGATCCCGTTAGTCTAGATATAGAAGACGGTTGTATAACGAGAGATCTCGTTAGTCTAGATATAGAAGATGGTTGTACAGACGGATCTCGTTAGTCTAGATATAGAAGACGGTTGTACAGACGGATCTCGTTAGTCTAGATATAGAAGACGGTTGTACAGACGGATCTCGTTAGTCTAGATATAGAAGACGGTTGTATAACGAGAGATCTCGTTAGTCTAGATATAGAAGACGGTTGTACAACGACGGATCTCGTTAGTCTAGATATAGAAGACGGCTGTACAGACGGATATCGTTAGTCTAGATATAGAAGACGGTTGTACAGACGGATCTCGTTAGTCTAGATATAGAAGACGGTTGTACAGACGGATCTCGTTAATCTAGATATTGAAGACGTTTGTACAGACGGATCTCGTTAGTCTAGATACAGAAGACGGTTGTCCAACGACGTATCTCGTTAGCCTAGATATAGAAGACGGTTGCACAGACGGATCTCGTGAGTCTAGATATAGAAGACGGTTGTCCAACGACGTATCTCGTTAGTCTAGATATAGAAAACGGTTGTACAGACGGATCTCGTTAGTCTAGATATAGAAGACGGTTGTATAACGAGAGATCTCGTTAGTCTAGATATAGAAGACGGTTGTACAGACGGATCTCGTTAGTCTAGATATAGAAGACGGTTGTACAGACGGATATCGTTAGTCTAGATATAGAAGACGGTTGTACAGACGGATCTCGTTAGTCTAGATATAGAAGACGGTGGTACAGACGGATCTCGTTAGTCTAGATATTGAAGACGTTTGTCCAACGACGTACCTCGTTAGTCTAGACATAGAAAACGGTTGTACAGACGGATCTCGTGAGTCTAGATATAGAAGACCGTTGTATAGACGGATCTCGTTAGTCTAGATATAGAAGACGGTTGTACAGACGGATCTCGTGAGTCTAGATATAGAAGACGGTTGTCCACCGACGGATATCGTTAGTCTAGATATAGAAGACGGTTGTACAGACGGACCTCGTTAGTCTAGATATTGAAGACGTTTGTCCAACGACGTATCTCGTTAGTCTAGATATAGAAGACGGTTGTATAACGACGGATCTCGTTAGTCTAGATATAGAAGACGGTTGTACAGACGGATCTCGTTAGTCTAGATATAGAAGACGGTTGTACAGACGGATCTAGTGAGTCTAGATATAGAAGACGGTTGTATAGACGGATCTCGTTAGTCTAGATATAGAAGACGGTTGTACAGACGGATCTCGTGAGTCTAGATATAGAAGACGGTTGTCCAACGACGTATCTCGTTAGTCTAGATATAGAAAACGGTTGTACAGACGGATCTCGTTAGACTAGATATAGAAGAGGGTTGTACAGACGGATCTCGTTAGTCTGGATATAGAAGACGGTTGTACAACGACGGATCTCGTTAGTCTAGATATAGAAGACGGTTGTACAGACGGATCTCGTTAGTCTAGATATAGAAGACGGTGGTACAGACGGATCTCGTTAGTCTAGATATTGAAGACGTTTGTCCAACGACGTACCTCGTTAGTCTAGATATAGAATACGGTTGTACAGACGGATCTCGTTAGTCTAGATATAGAAGACGGTTGTACAGACGGATCTCGTGAGTCTAGATATAGAAGACGGTTGTCCAACGACGTATCTCGTTAGTCTAGATATAGAAAACGGTTGTACAGACGGATCTCGTTAGTCTAGATATAGAAGACGGTTGTATAACGAGAGATCTCGTTAGTCTAGATATAGAAGACGGTTGTACAGACGGATCTCGTTAGTCTAGATATAGAAGACGGTTGTACAGACGGATATCGTTAGTCTAGATATAGAAGACGGTTGTACAGACGGATCTCGTTAGTCTAGATATAGAAGACGGTGGTACAGACGGATCTCGTTAGTCTAGATATTGAAGACGTTTGTCCAACGACGTACCTCGTTAGTCTAGACATAGAAAACGGTTGTACAGACGGATCTCGTGAGTCTAGATATAGAAGACCGTTGTATAGACGGATCTCGTTAGTCTAGATATAGAAGACGGTTGTACAGACGGATCTCGTGAGTCTAGATATAGAAGACGGTTGTCCACCGACGGATATCGTTAGTCTAGATATAGAAGACGGTTGTACAGACGGACCTCGTTAGTCTAGATATTGAAGACGTTTGTCCAACGACGTATCTCGTTAGTCTAGATATAGAAGACGGTTGTACAGACGGATCTCGTTAGTCTAGATATAGAAGACGGTGGTACAGACGGATCTCGTTAGTCTAGATATTGAAGACGTTTGTACAGACGGATCTCGTTAGTCTAGATACAGAAGACGGTTGTCCAACGACGTATCTCGTTAGCCTAGATATAGAAGACGGTTGCACAGACGGATCTCGTTAGTCTAGATATAGAAGACGGTTGTACAGACGGATCTCGTGAGTCTAGATATAGAAGACCGTTGTATAGACGGATCTCGTTAGTCTAGATATAGAAGACGGTTGTACCGACGGATCTCGTGAGTCTAGATATAGAAGACGGTTGTCCACCGACGTATCTCGTTAGTCTAGATATAGAAAACGGTTGTACAGACGGATCTCGTTAGACTAGATATAGAAGAGGGTTGTACAACGACGGATCTCGTTAGTCTAGATATAGAAGACGGTGGTACAGACGGATCTCGTTAGTCTAGATATAGAAGACGGTTGTACAGACGGATATCGTTAGTCTAGATATAGAAGACGGTTGTATAACGAGAGATCACGTTAGTCTAGATATAGAAGATGGTTGTACAGACGGATCTCGTTAGTCTAGATATAGAAGACGGTTGTATAACGAGAGATCTCGTTAGTCTAGATATAGAAGACGGCTGTACAGACGGATATCGTTAGTCTAGATATAGAAGACGGTTGTACAGACGGATCCCGTTAGTCTAGATATAGAAGACGGTTGTATAACGAGAGATCTCGTTAGTCTAGATATAGAAGATGGTTTTACAGACGGATCTCGTTAGTCTAGATATAGAAGACGGTTGTACAGACGGATCTCGTTAGTCTAGATATAGAAGACGGTTGTACAGACGAATCTCGTTAGTCTAGATATAGAAGACGGTTGTATAACGAGAGATCTCGTTAGTCTAGATATAGAAGATGGTTGTACAGACGGATCTCGTTAGTCTAGATATAGAAGACGGTTGTATAACGAGAGATCTCGTTAGTCTAGATATAGAAGACGGTTGTACAGACGGATATCGTTAGTCTAGATATAGAAGACGGTTGTACAGACGGACCTCGTTAGTCTAGATATTGAAGACGTTTGTCCAACGACGTATCTCGTTAGTCTAGATATAGAAGACGGTTGTACAGACGGATCTCGTTAGTCTAGATATAGAAGACGGTGGTACAGACGGATCTCGTTAGTCTAGATATTGAAGACGTTTGTACAGACGGATCTCGTTAGTCTAGATACAGAAGACGGTTGTCCAACGACGTATCTCGTTAGCCTAGATATAGAAGACGGTTGCACAGACGGATCTCGTTAGTCTAGATATAGAAGACGGTTGTACAGACGGATCTCGTGAGTCTAGATATAGAAGACCGTTGTATAGACGGATCTCGTTAGTCTAGATATAGAAGACGGTTGTACCGACGGATCTCGTGAGTCTAGATATAGAAGACGGTTGTCCACCGACGTATCTCGTTAGTCTAGATATAGAAAACGGTTGTACAGACGGATCTCGTTAGACTAGATATAGAAGAGGGTTGTACAACGACGGATCTCGTTAGTCTAGATATAGAAGACGGTTGTACAGACGGATCTCGTTAGTCTAGATATAGAAGACGGTTGTACAGACGGATATCGTTAGTCTAGATATAGAAGACGGTTGTATAACGAGAGATCTCGTTAGTCTAGATATAGAAGATGGTTGTACAGACGGATCTCGTTAGTCTAGATATAGAAGACGGTTGTATAACGAGAGATCTCGTTAGTCTAGATATAGAAGACGGCTGTACAGACGGATATCGTTAGTCTAGATATAGAAGACGGTTGTACAGACGGACCTCGTTAGTCTAGATATTGAAGACGTTTGTCCAACGACGTATCTCGTTAGTCTAGATATAGAAGACGGTTGTACAGACGGATCTCGTTAGTCTAGATATAGAAGACGATTGTACAGACGGATCTCGTTAGTCTAGATATTGAAGACGTTTGTCCATCGACGTACCTCGTTAGTCTAGACATAGAAAACGGTTGTACAGACGGATCTCGTTAGTCTGGATATAGAAGACGGTTGTACAACGACGGATCTCGTTAGTCTAGATATAGAAGACGGTTATACAGACGGATCTCGTTAGTCTAGATATAGAAGACGGGTGTACAGACGGATCTTGTTAGTCTAGATATAGAAGACGGTTGTACAGACGGATCTCGTTAGTCTAGATATTGAAGACGTTTGTACAGACGGATCTCGTTAGTCTAGATACAGAAGACGGTTGTCCAACGACGTATCTCGTTAGCCTAGATATAGAAGACGGTTGCACAGACGGATCTCGTTAGTCTAGATATAGAAGACGGTTGTATAACGAGAGATCTCGTTAGTCTAGATATAGAAGTTGGTTGTACAGACGGATCTCGTTAGTCTAGATATAGAAGACGGTTGTATAACGAGAGACCTCGTTAGTCTAGATATAGAAGATGGTTGTACAGACGGATCTCGTTAGTCTAGATATAGAAGACGGTTGTACAGACGGATCTCGTTAGTCTAGATATAGAATACGGTTGTACAGACGGATCTCGTTAGTCTAGATATAGAAGACGGTTGTACAGACGGATCTCGTTAGTCTAGATATTGAAGACGTTTGTCCAACGACGTATCTCGTTAGTCTAGATATAGAAGACGGTTGTACAGACGGATCTCGTTAGTCTAGATATTGAAGACGTTTGTCCAACGACGTATCTCGTTAGTCTAGATATAGAAGACGGTTGTACAGACGGATCTCGTTAGTCTAGATATAGAAGACGGTTGTATAACGAGAGATCTCGTTAGTCTAGATATAGAAGACGGTTGTACAGACGGATCCCGTTAGTCTAGATATAGAAGACGGTTGTATAACGAGAGATCTCGTTAGTCTAGATATAGAAGATGGTTTTACAGACGGATCTCGTTAGTCTAGATATAGAAGACGGTTGTACAGACGGATCTCGTTAGTCTAGATATAGAAGACGGTTGTACAGACGAATCTCGTTAGTCTAGATATAGAAGACGGTTGTATAACGAGAGATCTCGTTAGTCTAGATATAGAAGACGGTTGTACAACGACGGATCTCGTTAGTCTAGATATAGAAGACGGCTGTACAGACGGATATCGTTAGTCTAGATATAGAAGACGGTTGTACAGACGGATCTCGTTAGTCTAGATATAGAAGACGGTTGTACAGACGGATCTGGTTAGTCTAGATATTGAAGACGTTTGTACAGACGGATCTCGTTAGTCTAGATACAGAAGACGGTTGTCCAACGACTTATCTCGTTAGCCTAGATATAGAAGACGGTTGCACAGACGGATCTCGTTAGTCTAGATATAGAAGACGGTTGTATAACGACGGATCTCGTTAGTCTAGATATAGAAGACGGTTGTACAGACGGATCTCGTTAGTCTAGATATAGAAGACGGTTGTACAGACGGATCTCGTTAGTCTAGATATAGAAGATGGTTGTACAGACGGATCTCGTTAGTCTAGATATAGAAGATGGTTGTACAGACGGATCTCGATAGACTAGATATTGAAGACGTTTGTCCAACGACGTATCTCGTTAGTCTAGATATAGAAGACGGTTGTACAGACGGATTTCGATAGTCTAGATATAGAAGACGGTTGTACAGACGGATCTCGTTAGTCTAGATATAGAAGACGGTTGTACAGACGGATCTCGTGAGTCTAGATATAGAAGACGGTTGTATAGACGGATCTCGTTAGTCTAGATATAGAAGACGGTTGTACAGACGGATATCGTTAGTCTAGATATAGAAGACGGTTGTACAGACGGATCTCGTTAGTCTAGATATAGAAGACGGTTGTATAACGAGAGATCTCGTTAGTCTAGATATAGAAGATGGTTGTACAGACGGATCTCGTTAGTCTAGATATAGAAGACGGTTGTATAACGAGAGATCTCGTTAGTCTAGATATAGAAGATGGTTGTACAGACGGATCTCGTTAGTCTAGATATAGAAGACGGTTGTACAGACGGATCTCGTTAGTCTAGATATAGAAGACGGTTGTACAGACGAATCTCGTTAGTCTAGATATAGAAGACGGTTGTATAACGAGAGATCTCGTTAGTCTAGATATAGAAGATGGTTGTACAGACGGATCTCGTTAGTCTAGATATAGAAGATGGTTGTACAGACGGATCTCGATAGACTAGATATTGAAGACGTTTGTCCAACGACGTATCTCGTTAGTCTAGATATAGAAGACGGTTGTACAGACGGATTTCGATAGTCTAGATATAGAAGACGGTTGTACAGACGGATCTCGTTAGTCTAGATATAGAAGACGGTTGTACAGACGGATCTCGTGAGTCTAGATATAGAAGACGGTTGTACAGACGGATCTCGTTAGTCTAGATATAGAAGACGGTTGTACAGACGGATCTCGTTAGTCTAGATATAGAAGACCGTTGTACAGACGAATCTCGTTAGTCTAGATATAGAAGACGGTTGTATAACGAGAGATCTCGTTAGTCTAGATATAGAAGATGGTTGTACAGACGGATCTCGTTAGTCTAGATATAGAAGACGGTTGTATAACGAGAGATCTCGTTAGTCTAGATATAGAAGATGGTTGTACAGACGGATCTCGTTAGTCTAGATATAGAAGACGGTTGTACAGACGGATCTCGTTAGTCTAGATATAGAAGACGGTTGTACAGACGGATCTCGTTAGTCTAGATATAGAAGACGGTTGTATAACGAGAGATCTCGTTAGTCTAGATATAGAAGACGGTTGTACAACGACGGATCTCGTTAGTCTAGATATAGAAGACGGCTGTACAGACGGACCTCGTTAGTCTAGATATTGAAGACGTTTGTCCAACGACGTATCTCGTTAGTCTAGATATAGAAGACGGTTGTACAGACGGATCTCGTTAGTCTAGATATAGAAGACGGTTGTACAGACGGATCTCGTTAGTCTAGATATAGAAGACGGTTGTACAGACGGATCTCGTTAGTCTAGATATAGAAGATGGTTGTACAGACGGATCTCGTTAGTCTAGATATAGAAGACGGTTGTATAGACGGATCTCGTTAGTCTAGATATAGAAGACGGTTGTACAGACGGATCTCGTGAGTCTAGATATAGAAGACGGTTGTCCAACGACGTATCTCGTTAGTCTAGATATAGAAAACGGTTGTACAGACGGATCTCGTTAGACTAGATATAGAAGAGGGTTGTACAACGACGGATCTCGTTAGTCTAGATATAGAAGACGGTTGTACAGACGGATCTCGTTAGTCTAGATATAGAAGACGGTTGTACAGACGGATCTCGTGAGTCTAGATATAGAAGACGGTTGTATAGACGGATCTCGTTAGTCTAGATATAGAAGACGGTTGTACAGACGGATCTCGTGAGTCTAGATATAGAAGACGGTTGTCCAACGACGTATCTCGTTAGTCTAGATATAGAAAACGGTTGTACAGACGGATCTCGTTAGACTAGATATAGAAGAGGGTTGTACAACGACGGATCTCGTTAGTCTAGATATAGAAGACGGTTGTACAGACGGATCTCGTTAGTCTAGATATAGAAGACGGTTGTACAGACGGATCTCGTTAGTCTAGATATAGAAGACGGTTGTACAGACGGATCTCGTTAGTCTAGATATAGAAGACGGTTGTATAACGAGAGATCTCGTTAGTCTAGATATAGAAGATGGTTGTACAGACGGATCTCGTTAGTCTAGATATAGAAGACGGTTGTACAGACGGATCTCGTTAGTCTAGATATAGAAGACGGTTGTACAGACGGATCTCGTTAGTCTAGATATAGAAGACGGTTGTATAACGAGAGATCTCGTTAGTCTAGATATAGAAGACGGTTGTACAACGACGGATCTCGTTAGTCTAGATATAGAAGACGGCTGTACAGACGGACCTCGTTAGTCTAGATATTGAAGACGTTTGTCCAACGACGTATCTCGTTAGTCTAGATATAGAAGACGGTTGTACAGACGGATCTCGTTAGTCTAGATATAGAAGACGGTTGTACAGACGGATCTCGTTAGTCTAGATATAGAAGACGGTTGTACAGACGGATCTCGTTAGTCTAGATATAGAAGATGGTTGTACAGACGGATCTCGTTAGTCTAGATATAGAAGATGGTTGTACAGACGGATCTCGATAGACTAGATATTGAAGACGTTTGTCCAACGACGGATCTCGTTAGTCTAGATATAGAAGACGGCTGTACAGACGGATATCGTTAGTCTAGATATAGAAGACGGTTGTACAGACGGACCTCGTTAGTCTAGATATTGAAGACGTTTGTCCAACGACGTATCTCGTTAGTCTAGATATAGAAGACGGTTGTACAGACGGATCTCGTTAGTCTAGATATAGAAGACGGTTGTACAGACGGATCTCGTTAGTCTAGATATAGAAGACGGTTGTACAGACGGATCTCGTTAGTCTAGATATAGAAGATGGTTGTACAGACGGATCTCGTTAGTCTAGATATAGAAGATGGTTGTACAGACGGATCTCGATAGACTAGATATTGAAGACGTTTGTCCAACGACGTATCTCGTTAGTCTAGATATAGAAGACGGTTGTACAGACGGATTTCGATAGTCTAGATATAGAAGACGGTTGTACAGACGGATCTCGTTAGTCTAGATATAGAAGACGGTTGTACAGACGGATCTCGTGAGTCTAGATATAGAAGACGGTTGTATAGACGGATCTCGTTAGTCTAGATATAGAAGACGGTTGTACAGACGGATCTCGTGAGTCTAGATATAGAAGACGGTTGTCCAACGACGTATCTCGTTAGTCTAGATATAGAAAACGGTTGTACAGACGGATCTCGTTAGACTAGATATAGAAGAGGGTTGTACAACGACGGATCTCGTTAGTCTAGATATAGAAGACGGTTGTACAGACGGATCTCGTTAGTCTAGATATAGAAGACGGTTGTACAGACGGACCTCGTTAGTCTAGATATTGAAGACGTTTGTCCAACGACGTATCTCGTTAGTCTAGATATAGAAGACGGTTGTACAGACGGATCTCGTTAGTCTAGATATAGAAGACGGTTGTACAGACGGATCTCGTTAGTCTAGATATAGAAGACGGTGGTACAGACGGATCTCGTTAGTCTAGATATTGAAGACGTTTGTCCAACGACGTACCTCGTTAGTCTAGACATAGAAAACGGTTGTACAGACGGATCTCGTTAGTCTGGATATAGAAGACGGTTGTACAACGACGGATCTCGTTAGTCTAGATATAGAAGACGGTTGTACAGACGGATCTCGTTAGTCTAGATATAGAAGACGGTGGTACAGACGGATCTCGTTAGTCTAGATATTGAAGACGTTTGTCCAACGACGTACCTCGTTAGTCTAGATATAGAATACGGTTGTACAGACGGATCTCGTTAGTCTAGATATAGAAGACGGTTGTACAGACGGATCTCGTGAGTCTAGATATAGAAGACGGTTGTCCAACGACGTATCTCGTTAGTCTAGATATAGAAAACGGTTGTACAGACGGATCTCGTTAGACTAGATATAGAAGAGGGTTGTACAACGACGGATATCGTTAGTCTAGATATAGAAGACGGTTGTACAGACGGACCTCGTTAGTCTAGATACAGAAGACGGTTGTCCAACGACGTATCTCGTTAGCCTAGATATAGAAGACGGTTGCACAGACGGATCTCGTTAGTCTAGATATAGAAGACGGTTGTACAGACGGATCTCGTGAGTCTAGATATAGAAGACCGTTGTATAGACGGATCTCGTTAGTCTAGATATAGAAGACGGTTGTACAGACGGATCTCGTGAGTCTAGATATAGAAGACGGTTGTCCACCGACGTATCTCGTTAGTCTAGATATAGAAAACGGTTGTACAGACGGATCTCGTTAGTCTAGATATAGAAGACGGTGGTACAGACGGATCTCGTTAGTCTAGATATTGAAGACGTTTGTACAGACGGATCTCGTTAGTCTAGATACAGAAGACGGTTGTCCAACGACGTATCTCGTTAGCCTAGATATAGAAGACGGTTGCACAGACGGATCTCGTTAGTCTAGATATAGAAGAGGGTTGTACAGCGACGGATCTCGTTAGTCTAGATATAGAAGACGGTTGTACAGACGGATCTCGTTAGTCTAGATATAGAAGACGGTTGTACAGACGGATCTCGTTAGTCTAGATATAGAAGACGGTTGTATAACGAGAGATCTCGTTAGTCTAGATATAGAAGATGGTTGTACAGACGGATCTCGTTAGTCTAGATATAGAAGACGGTTGTATAACGAGAGATCTCGTTAGTCTAGATATAGAAGACGGTTGTACAGACGGATATCGTTAGTCTAGATATAGAAGACGGTTGTACAGACGGACCTCGTTAGTCTAGATATTGAAGACGTTTGTCCAACGACGTATCTCGTTAGTCTAGATATAGAAGACGGTTGTACAGACGGATCTCGTTAGTCTAGATATAGAAGACGGTGGTACAGACGGATCTCGTTAGTCTAGATATTGAAGACGTTTGTACAGACGGATCTCGTTAGTCTAGATACAGAAGACGGTTGTCCAACGACGTATCTCGTTAGCCTAGATATAGAAGACGGTTGCACAGACGGATCTCGTTAGTCTAGATATAGAAGACGGTTGTACAGACGGATCTCGTGAGTCTAGATATAGAAGACCGTTGTATAGACGGATCTCGTTAGTCTAGATATAGAAGACGGTTGTACAGACGGATCTCGTGAGTCTAGATATAGAAGACGGTTGTCCACCGACGTATCTCGTTAGTCTAGATATAGAAAACGGTTGTACAGACGGATCTCGTTAGACTAGATATAGAAGAGGGTTGTACAACGACGGATCTCGTTAGTCTAGATATAGAAGACGGTTGTACAGACGGATCTCGTTAGTCTAGATATAGAAGACGGTTGTACAGACGGATATCGTTAGTCTAGATATAGAAGACGGTTGTATAACGAGAGATCTCGTTAGTCTAGATATAGAAGATGGTTGTACAGACGGATCTCGTTAGTCTAGATATAGAAGACGGTTGTATAACGAGAGATCTCGTTAGTCTAGATATAGAAGACGGCTGTACAGACGGATATCGTTAGTCTAGATATAGAAGACGGTTGTACAGACGGACCTCGTTAGTCTAGATATTGAAGACGTTTGTCCAACGACGTATCTCGTCAGTCTAGATATAGAAGACGGTTGTACAGACGGATCTCGTTAGTCTAGATATAGAAGACGATTGTACAGACGGATCTCGTTAGTCTAGATATTGAAGACGGTTGTACAGACGGATCTCGTTAGTCTAGATATAGAAGACGGTTGTACAGACGAATCTCGTTAGTCTAGATATAGAAGACGGTTGTATAACGAGAGATCTCGTTAGTCTAGATATAGAAGACGGTTGTACAACGACGGATCTCGTTAGTCTAGATATAGAAGACGGTTGTACAGACGGATCTCGTTAGTCTAGATATAGAAGACGGTTGTACAGACGAATCTCGTTAGTCTAGATATAGAAGACGGTTGTATAACGAGAGATCTCGTTAGTCTAGATATAGAAGACGGTTGTACAACGACGGATCTCGTTAGTCTAGATATAGAAGACGGCTGTACAGACGGATATCGTTAGTCTAGATATAGAAGACGGTTGTACAGACGGATCTCGTTAGTCTAGATATAGAAGACGGTTGTACAGACGGATCTGGTTAGTCTAGATATTGAAGACGTTTGTACAGACGGATCTCGTTAGTCTAGATACAGAAGACGGTTGTCCAACGACTTATCTCGTTAGCCTAGATATAGAAGACGGTTGCACAGACGGATCTCGTTAGTCTAGATATAGAAGACGGTTGTATAACGACGGATCTCGTTAGTCTAGATATAGAAGACGGTTGTACAGACGGATCTCGTTAGTCTAGATATAGAAGACGGTTGTACAGACGGATCTCGTTAGTCTAGATATAGAAGATGGTTGTACAGACGGATCTCGTTAGTCTAGATATAGAAGATGGTTGTACAGACGGATCTCGATAGACTAGATATTGAAGACGTTTGTCCAACGACGTATCTCGTTAGTCTAGATATAGAAGACGGTTGTACAGACGGATTTCGATAGTCTAGATATAGAAGACGGTTGTACAGACGGACCTCGTTAGTCTAGATATTGAAGACGTTTGTCCAACGACGTATCTCGTTAGTCTAGATATAGAAGACGGTTGTACAGACGGATTTCGATAGTCTAGATATAGAAGACGGTGGTACAGACGGATCTCGTTAGTCTAGATATTGAAGACGTTTGTACAGACGGATCTCGTTAGTCTAGATACAGAAGACGGTTGTCCAACGACGTATCTCGTTAGCCTAGATATAGAAGACGGTTGCACAGACGGATCTCGTTAGTCTAGATATAGAAGACGGTTGTACAGACGGATCTCGTGAGTCTAGATATAGAAGACCGTTGTATAGACGGATCTCGTTAGTCTAGATATAGAAGACGGTTGTACAGACGGATCTCGTGAGTCTAGATATAGAAGACGGTTGTCCACCGACGTATCTCGTTAGTCTAGATATAGAAAACGGTTGTACAGACGGATCTCGTTAGACTAGATATAGAAGAGGGTTGTACAACGACGGATCTCGTTAGTCTAGATATAGAAGACGGTTGTACAGACGGATCTCGTTAGTCTAGATATAGAAGACGGTTGTACAGACGGATATCGTTAGTCTAGATATAGAAGACGGTTGTATAACGAGAGATCTCGTTAGTCTAGATATAGAAGACGGTTGCACAGACGGATCTCGTTAGTCTAGATATAGAAGACGGTTGTACAGACGGATCTCGTGAGTCTAGATATAGAAGACCGTTGTACAGACGGATCTCGTTAGTCTAGATATAGAAGACGGTTGTATAACGAGAGATCTCGTTAGTCTAGATATAGAAGATGGTTGTACAGACGGATCTCGTTAGTCTAGATATAGAAGACGGTTGTATAACGAGAGATCTCGTTAGTCTAGATATAGAAGACGGTTGTACAGACGGATATCGTTACTCTAGATATAGAAGACGGTTGTACAGACGGACCTCGTTAGTCTAGATATTGAAGACGTTTGTCCAACGACGTATCTCGTTAGTCTAGATATAGAAGACGGTTGCACAGACGGATCTCGTTAGTCTAGATATAGAAGACGGTGGTACAGACGGATCTCGTTAGTCTAGATATTGAAGACGTTTGTACAGACGGATCTCGTTAGTCTAGATACAGAAGACGGTTGTCCAACGACGTATCTCGTTAGCCTAGATATAGAAGACGGTTGCACAGACGGATCTCGTTAGTCTAGATATAGAAGACGGTTGTACAGACGGATCTCGTGAGTCTAGATATAGAAGACCGTTGTATAGACGGATCTCGTTAGTCTAGATATAGAAGACGGTTGTACAGACGGATCTCGTGAGTCTAGATATAGAAGACGGTTGTCCACCGACGTATCTCGTTAGTCTAGATATAGAAAACGGTTGTACAGACGGATCTCGTTAGACTAGATATAGAAGAGGGTTGTACAACGACGGATCTCGTTAGTCTAGATATAGAAGACGGTTGTACAGACGGATCTCGTTAGTCTAGATATAGAAGACGGTTGTACAGACGGATATCGTTAGTCTAGATATAGAAGACGGTTGTATAACGAGAGATCTCGTTAGTCTAGATATAGAAGATGGTTGTACAGACGGATCTCGTTAGTCTAGATATAGAAGACGGTTGTATAACGAGAGATCTCGTTAGTCTAGATATAGAAGACGGCTGTACAGACGGATATCGTTAGTCTAGATATTGAAGACGGTTGTACAGACGGATCTCGTTAGTCTAGATATAGAAGACGGTGGTACAGACGGATCTCGTTAGTCTAGATATTGAAGACGTTTGTCCAACGACGTACCTCGTTAGTCTAGACATAGAAAACGGTTGTACAGACGGATCTCGTTAGTCTGGATATAGAAGACGGTTGTACAACGACGGATCTCGTTAGTCTAGATATAGAAGACGGTTGTACAGACGGATCTCGTTAGTCTAGATATAGAAGACGGTGGTACAGACGGATCTCGTTAGTCTAGATATTGAAGACGTTTGTACAGACGGATCTCGTTAGTCTAGATACAGAAGACGGTTGTCCAACGACGTATCTCGTTAGCCTAGATATAGAAGACGGTTGCACAGACGGATCTCGTTAGTCTAGATATAGAAGACGGTTGTACAGACGGATCTCGTGAGTCTAGATATAGAAGACCGTTGTATAGACGGATCTCGTTAGTCTAGATATAGAAGATGGTTGTACAGACGGATCTCGATAGACTAGATATTGAAGACGTTTGTCCAACGACGTATCTCGTTAGTCTAGATATAGAAGACGGTTGTACAGACGGATTTCGATAGTCTAGATATAGAAGACGGTTGTACAGACGGACCTCGTTAGTCTAGATATTGAAGACGTTTGTCCAACGACGTATCTCGTTAGTCTAGATATAGAAGACGGTTGTCCACCGACGTATCTCGTTAGTCTAGATATAGAAAACGGTTGTACAGACGGATCTCGTTAGACTAGATATAGAAGAGGGTTGTACAACGACGGATCTCGTTAGTCTAGATATAGAAGACGGTTGTACAGACGGATCTCGTTAGTCTAGCTATAGAAGACGGTTGTACAGACGGATATCGTTAGTCTAGATATAGAAGACGGTTGTATAACGAGAGATCTCGTTAGTCTAGATATAGAAGACGGTTGTACAGACGGACCTCGTTAGTCTAGATATTGAAGACGTTTGTCCAACGACGTATCTCGTTAGTCTAGATATAGAAGACGGTTGTACAGACGGATCTCGTTAGTCTAGATATAGAAGACGGTTGTACAGACGGATCTCGTTAGTCTAGATATAGAAGACGGTGGTACAGACGGATCTCGTTAGTCTAGATATTGAAGACGTTTGTCCAACGACGTACCTCGTTAGTCTAGACATAGAAAACGGTTGTACAGACGGATCTCGTTAGTCTGGATATAGAAGACGGTTGTACAACGACGGATCTCGTTAGTCTAGATATAGAAGACGGTTGTACAGACGGATCTCGTTAGTCTAGATATAGAAGACGGTGGTACAGACGGATCTCGTTAGTCTAGATATTGAAGACGTTTGTCCAACGACGTACCTCGTTAGTCTAGATATAGAATACGGTTGTACAGACGGATCTCGTTAGTCTAGATATAGAAGACGGTTGTACAGACGGATCTCGTGAGTCTAGATATAGAAGACGGTTGTCCAACGACGTATCTCGTTAGTCTAGATATAGAAAACGGTTGTACAGACGGATCTCGTTAGACTAGATATAGAAGAGGGTTGTACAACGACGGATATCGTTAGTCTAGATATAGAAGACGGTTGTACAGACGGACCTCGTTAGTCTAGATACAGAAGACGGTTGTCCAACGACGTATCTCGTTAGCCTAGATATAGAAGACGGTTGCACAGACGGATCTCGTTAGTCTAGATATAGAAGACGGTTGTACAGACGGATCTCGTGAGTCTAGATATAGAAGACCGTTGTATAGACGGATCTCGTTAGTCTAGATATAGAAGACGGTTGTACAGACGGATCTCGTGAGTCTAGATATAGAAGACGGTTGTCCACCGACGTATCTCGTTAGTCTAGATATAGAAAACGGTTGTACAGACGGATCTCGTTAGTCTAGATATAGAAGACGGTGGTACAGACGGATCTCGTTAGTCTAGATATTGAAGACGTTTGTACAGACGGATCTCGTTAGTCTAGATACAGAAGACGGTTGTCCAACGACGTATCTCGTTAGCCTAGATATAGAAGACGGTTGCACAGACGGATCTCGTTAGTCTAGATATAGAAGAGGGTTGTACAGCGACGGATCTCGTTAGTCTAGATATAGAAGACGGTTGTACAGACGGATCTCGTTAGTCTAGATATAGAAGACGGTTGTACAGACGGATCTCGTTAGTCTAGATATAGAAGACGGTTGTATAACGAGAGATCTCGTTAGTCTAGATATAGAAGATGGTTGTACAGACGGATCTCGTTAGTCTAGATATAGAAGACGGTTGTATAACGAGAGATCTCGTTAGTCTAGATATAGAAGACGGTTGTACAGACGGATATCGTTAGTCTAGATATAGAAGACGGTTGTACAGACGGACCTCGTTAGTCTAGATATTGAAGACGTTTGTCCAACGACGTATCTCGTTAGTCTAGATATAGAAGACGGTTGTACAGACGGATCTCGTTAGTCTAGATATAGAAGACGGTGGTACAGACGGATCTCGTTAGTCTAGATATTGAAGACGTTTGTACAGACGGATCTCGTTAGTCTAGATACAGAAGACGGTTGTCCAACGACGTATCTCGTTAGCCTAGATATAGAAGACGGTTGCACAGACGGATCTCGTTAGTCTAGATATAGAAGACGGTTGTACAGACGGATCTCGTGAGTCTAGATATAGAAGACCGTTGTATAGACGGATCTCGTTAGTCTAGATATAGAAGACGGTTGTACAGACGGATCTCGTGAGTCTAGATATAGAAGACGGTTGTCCACCGACGTATCTCGTTAGTCTAGATATAGAAAACGGTTGTACAGACGGATCTCGTTAGACTAGATATAGAAGAGGGTTGTACAACGACGGATCTCGTTAGTCTAGATATAGAAGACGGTTGTACAGACGGATCTCGTTAGTCTAGATATAGAAGACGGTTGTACAGACGGATATCGTTAGTCTAGATATAGAAGACGGTTGTATAACGAGAGATCTCGTTAGTCTAGATATAGAAGATGGTTGTACAGACGGATCTCGTTAGTCTAGATATAGAAGACGGTTGTATAACGAGAGATCTCGTTAGTCTAGATATAGAAGACGGCTGTACAGACGGATATCGTTAGTCTAGATATAGAAGACGGTTGTACAGACGGACCTCGTTAGTCTAGATATTGAAGACGTTTGTCCAACGACGTATCTCGTCAGTCTAGATATAGAAGACGGTTGTACAGACGGATCTCGTTAGTCTAGATATAGAAGACGATTGTACAGACGGATCTCGTTAGTCTAGATATTGAAGACGGTTGTACAGACGGATCTCGTTAGTCTAGATATAGAAGACGGTTGTACAGACGAATCTCGTTAGTCTAGATATAGAAGACGGTTGTATAACGAGAGATCTCGTTAGTCTAGATATAGAAGACGGTTGTACAACGACGGATCTCGTTAGTCTAGATATAGAAGACGGTTGTACAGACGGATCTCGTTAGTCTAGATATAGAAGACGGTTGTACAGACGAATCTCGTTAGTCTAGATATAGAAGACGGTTGTATAACGAGAGATCTCGTTAGTCTAGATATAGAAGACGGTTGTACAACGACGGATCTCGTTAGTCTAGATATAGAAGACGGCTGTACAGACGGATATCGTTAGTCTAGATATAGAAGACGGTTGTACAGACGGATCTCGTTAGTCTAGATATAGAAGACGGTTGTACAGACGGATCTGGTTAGTCTAGATATTGAAGACGTTTGTACAGACGGATCTCGTTAGTCTAGATACAGAAGACGGTTGTCCAACGACTTATCTCGTTAGCCTAGATATAGAAGACGGTTGCACAGACGGATCTCGTTAGTCTAGATATAGAAGACGGTTGTATAACGACGGATCTCGTTAGTCTAGATATAGAAGACGGTTGTACAGACGGATCTCGTTAGTCTAGATATAGAAGACGGTTGTACAGACGGATCTCGTTAGTCTAGATATAGAAGATGGTTGTACAGACGGATCTCGTTAGTCTAGATATAGAAGATGGTTGTACAGACGGATCTCGATAGACTAGATATTGAAGACGTTTGTCCAACGACGTATCTCGTTAGTCTAGATATAGAAGACGGTTGTACAGACGGATTTCGATAGTCTAGATATAGAAGACGGTTGTACAGACGGACCTCGTTAGTCTAGATATTGAAGACGTTTGTCCAACGACGTATCTCGTTAGTCTAGATATAGAAGACGGTTGTACAGACGGATTTCGATAGTCTAGATATAGAAGACGGTGGTACAGACGGATCTCGTTAGTCTAGATATTGAAGACGTTTGTACAGACGGATCTCGTTAGTCTAGATACAGAAGACGGTTGTCCAACGACGTATCTCGTTAGCCTAGATATAGAAGACGGTTGCACAGACGGATCTCGTTAGTCTAGATATAGAAGACGGTTGTACAGACGGATCTCGTGAGTCTAGATATAGAAGACCGTTGTATAGACGGATCTCGTTAGTCTAGATATAGAAGACGGTTGTACAGACGGATCTCGTGAGTCTAGATATAGAAGACGGTTGTCCACCGACGTATCTCGTTAGTCTAGATATAGAAAACGGTTGTACAGACGGATCTCGTTAGACTAGATATAGAAGAGGGTTGTACAACGACGGATCTCGTTAGTCTAGATATAGAAGACGGTTGTACAGACGGATCTCGTTAGTCTAGATATAGAAGACGGTTGTACAGACGGATATCGTTAGTCTAGATATAGAAGACGGTTGTATAACGAGAGATCTCGTTAGTCTAGATATAGAAGACGGTTGCACAGACGGATCTCGTTAGTCTAGATATAGAAGACGGTTGTACAGACGGATCTCGTGAGTCTAGATATAGAAGACCGTTGTACAGACGGATCTCGTTAGTCTAGATATAGAAGACGGTTGTATAACGAGAGATCTCGTTAGTCTAGATATAGAAGATGGTTGTACAGACGGATCTCGTTAGTCTAGATATAGAAGACGGTTGTATAACGAGAGATCTCGTTAGTCTAGATATAGAAGACGGTTGTACAGACGGATATCGTTACTCTAGATATAGAAGACGGTTGTACAGACGGACCTCGTTAGTCTAGATATTGAAGACGTTTGTCCAACGACGTATCTCGTTAGTCTAGATATAGAAGACGGTTGCACAGACGGATCTCGTTAGTCTAGATATAGAAGACGGTGGTACAGACGGATCTCGTTAGTCTAGATATTGAAGACGTTTGTACAGACGGATCTCGTTAGTCTAGATACAGAAGACGGTTGTCCAACGACGTATCTCGTTAGCCTAGATATAGAAGACGGTTGCACAGACGGATCTCGTTAGTCTAGATATAGAAGACGGTTGTACAGACGGATCTCGTGAGTCTAGATATAGAAGACCGTTGTATAGACGGATCTCGTTAGTCTAGATATAGAAGACGGTTGTACAGACGGATCTCGTGAGTCTAGATATAGAAGACGGTTGTCCACCGACGTATCTCGTTAGTCTAGATATAGAAAACGGTTGTACAGACGGATCTCGTTAGACTAGATATAGAAGAGGGTTGTACAACGACGGATCTCGTTAGTCTAGATATAGAAGACGGTTGTACAGACGGATCTCGTTAGTCTAGATATAGAAGACGGTTGTACAGACGGATATCGTTAGTCTAGATATAGAAGACGGTTGTATAACGAGAGATCTCGTTAGTCTAGATATAGAAGATGGTTGTACAGACGGATCTCGTTAGTCTAGATATAGAAGACGGTTGTATAACGAGAGATCTCGTTAGTCTAGATATAGAAGACGGCTGTACAGACGGATATCGTTAGTCTAGATATAGAAGACGGTTGTACAGACGGACCTCGTTAGTCTAGATATTGAAGACGTTTGTCCAACGACGTATCTCGTTAGTCTAGATATAGAAGACGGTTGTACAGACGGATCTCGTTAGTCTAGATATAGAAGACGATTGTACAGACGGATCTCGTTAGTCTAGATATTGAAGACGTTTGTCCATCGACGTACCTCGTTAGTCTAGACATAGAAAACGGTTGTACAGACGGATCTCGTTAGTCTGGATATAGAAGACGGTTGTACAACGACGGATCTCGTTAGTCTAGATATAGAAGACGGTTATACAGACGGATCTCGTTAGTCTAGATATAGAAGACGGTTGTACAGACGGATCTTGTTAGTCTAGATATAGAAGACGGTTGTACAGACGGATCTCGTTAGTCTAGATATTGAAGACGTTTGTACAGACGGATCTCGTTAGTCTAGATACAGAAGACGGTTGTCCAACGACGTATCTCGTTAGCCTAGATATAGAAGACGGTTGCACAGACGGATCTCGTTAGTCTAGATATAGAAGACGGTTGTATAACGAGAGATCTCGTTAGTCTAGATATAGAAGTTGGTTGTACAGACGGATCTCGTTAGTCTAGATATAGAAGACGGTTGTATAACGAGAGACCTCGTTAGTCTAGATATAGAAGATGGTTGTACAGACGGATCTCGTTAGTCTAGATATAGAAGACGGTTGTACAGACGGATCTCGTTAGTCTAGATATAGAATACGGTTGTACAGACGGATCTCGTTAGTCTAGATATAGAAGACGGTTGTACAGACGGATCTCGTTAGTCTAGATATTGAAGACGTTTGTCCAACGACGTATCTCGTTAGTCTAGATATAGAAGACGGTTGTACAGACGGATCTCGTTAGTCTAGATATTGAAGACGTTTGTCCAACGACGTATCTCGTTAGTCTAGATATAGAAGACGGTTGTACAGACGGATCTCGTTAGTCTAGATATAGAAGACGGTTGTATAACGAGAGATCTCGTTAGTCTAGATATAGAAGACGGTTGTACAGACGGATCCCGTTAGTCTAGATATAGAAGACGGTTGTATAACGAGAGATCTCGTTAGTCTAGATATAGAAGATGGTTTTACAGACGGATCTCGTTAGTCTAGATATAGAAGACGGTTGTACAGACGGATCTCGTTAGTCTAGATATAGAAGACGGTTGTATAACGAGAGATCTCGTTAGTCTAGATATAGAAGACGGCTGTACAGACGGATATCGTTAGTCTAGATATAGAAGACGGTTGTACAGACGGATCTCGTTAGTCTAGATATAGAAGACGGTTGTATAACGAGAGATCTCGTTAGTCTAGATATAGAAGACGGTTGTACAGACGGATCCCGTTAGTCTAGATATAGAAGACGGTTGTATAACGAGAGATCTCGTTAGTCTAGATATAGAAGATGGTTTTACAGACGGATCTCGTTAGTCTAGATATAGAAGACGGTTGTACAGACGGATCTCGTTAGTCTAGATATAGAAGACGGTTGTACAGACGAATCTCGTTAGTCTAGATATAGAAGACGGTTGTATAACGAGAGATCTCGTTAGTCTAGATATAGAAGACGGTTGTCCACCGACGTATCTCGTTAGTCTAGATATAGAAAACGGTTGTACAGACGGATCTCGTTAGACTAGATATAGAAGAGGGTTGTACAACGACGGATCTCGTTAGTCTAGATATAGAAGACGGTTGTACAGACGGATCTCGTTAGTCTAGATATAGAAGACGGTTGTACAGACGGATATCGTTAGTCTAGATATAGAAGACGGTTGTATAACGAGAGATCTCGTTAGTCTAGATATAGAAGATGGTTGTACAGACGGATCTCGTTAGTCTAGATATAGAAGACGGTTGTATAACGAGAGATCTCGTTAGTCTAGATATAGAAGACGGCTGTACAGACGGATATCGTTAGTCTAGATATAGAAGACGGTTGTACAGACGGATCTCGTTAGTCTAGATATAGAAGACGGTTGTATAACGAGAGATCTCGTTAGTCTAGATATAGAAGACGGTTGTACAGACGGATCCCGTTAGTCTAGATATAGAAGACGGTTGTATAACGAGAGATCTCGTTAGTCTAGATATAGAAGATGGTTTTACAGACGGATCTCGTTAGTCTAGATATAGAAGACGGTTGTACAGACGGATCTCGTTAGTCTAGATATAGAAGACGGTTGTACAGACGAATCTCGTTAGTCTAGATATAGAAGACGGTTGTATAACGAGAGATCTCGTTAGTCTAGATATAGAAGACGGCTGTACAGACGGATATCGTTAGTCTAGATATAGAAGACGGTTGTACAGACGGACCTCGTTAGTCTAGATATTGAAGACGTTTGTCCAACGACGTATCTCGTTAGTCTAGATATAGAAGACGGTTGTACAGACGGATCTCGTTAGTCTAGATATAGAAGACGATTGTACAGACGGATCTCGTTAGTCTAGATATTGAAGACGTTTGTCCATCGACGTACCTCGTTAGTCTAGACATAGAAAACGGTTGTACAGACGGATCTCGTTAGTCTGGATATAGAAGACGGTTGTACAACGACGGATCTCGTTAGTCTAGATATAGAAGACGGTTATACAGACGGATCTCGTTAGTCTAGATATAGAAGACGGTTGTACAGACGGATCTTGTTAGTCTAGATATAGAAGACGGTTGTACAGACGGATCTCGTTAGTCTAGATATTGAAGACGTTTGTACAGACGGATCTCGTTAGTCTAGATACAGAAGACGGTTGTCCAACGACGTATCTCGTTAGCCTAGATATAGAAGACGGTTGCACAGACGGATCTCGTTAGTCTAGATATAGAAGACGGTTGTATAACGAGAGATCTCGTTAGTCTAGATATAGAAGTTGGTTGTACAGACGGATCTCGTTAGTCTAGATATAGAAGACGGTTGTATAACGAGAGACCTCGTTAGTCTAGATATAGAAGATGGTTGTACAGACGGATCTCGTTAGTCTAGATATAGAAGACGGTTGTACAGACGGATCTCGTTAGTCTAGATATAGAATACGGTTGTACAGACGGATCTCGTTAGTCTAGATATAGAAGACGGTTGTACAGACGGATCTCGTTAGTCTAGATATAGAAGACGGTTGTATAACGAGAGATCTCGTTAGTCTAGATATAGAAGACGGCTGTACAGACGGATATCGTTAGTCTAGATATAGAAGACGGTTGTACAGACGGATCTCGTTAGTCTAGATATAGAAGACGGTTGTATAACGAGAGATCTCGTTAGTCTAGATATAGAAGACGGTTGTACAGACGGATCCCGTTAGTCTAGATATAGAAGACGGTTGTATAACGAGAGATCTCGTTAGTCTAGATATAGAAGATGGTTTTACAGACGGATCTCGTTAGTCTAGATATAGAAGACGGTTGTACAGACGGATCTCGTTAGTCTAGATATAGAAGACGGTTGTACAGACGAATCTCGTTAGTCTAGATATAGAAGACGGTTGTATAACGAGAGATCTCGTTAGTCTAGATATAGAAGACGGTTGTACAGACGGATCTCGTGAGTCTAGATATAGAAGACGGTTGTCCACCGACGTATCTCGTTAGTCTAGATATAGAAAACGGTTGTACAGACGGATCTCGTTAGACTAGATATAGAAGAGGGTTGTACAACGACGGATCTCGTTAGTCTAGATATAGAAGACGGTTGTACAGACGGATCTCGTTAGTCTAGATATAGAAGACGGTTGTACAGACGGATATCGTTAGTCTAGATATAGAAGACGGTTGTATAACGAGAGATCTCGTTAGTCTAGATATAGAAGATGGTTGTACAGACGGATCTCGTTAGTCTAGATATAGAAGACGGTTGTATAACGAGAGATCTCGTTAGTCTAGATATAGAAGACGGCTGTACAGACGGATATCGTTAGTCTAGATATAGAAGACGGTTGTACAGACGGATCTCGTTAGTCTAGATATAGAAGACGGTTGTATAACGAGAGATCTCGTTAGTCTAGATATAGAAGACGGTTGTACAGACGGATCCCGTTAGTCTAGATATAGAAGACGGTTGTATAACGAGAGATCTCGTTAGTCTAGATATAGAAGATGGTTTTACAGACGGATCTCGTTAGTCTAGATATAGAAGACGGTTGTACAGACGGATCTCGTTAGTCTAGATATAGAAGACGGTTGTACAGACGAATCTCGTTAGTCTAGATATAGAAGACGGTTGTATAACGAGAGATCTCGTTAGTCTAGATATAGAAGACGGTTGTACAACGACGGATCTCGTTAGTCTAGATATAGAAGACGGCTGTACAGACGGATATCGTTAGTCTAGATATAGAAGACGGTTGTACAGACGGATCTCGTTAGTCTAGATATAGAAGACGGTTGTACAGACGGATCTGGTTAGTCTAGATATTGAAGACGTTTGTACAGACGGATCTCGTTAGTCTAGATACAGAAGACGGTTGTCCAACGACTTATCTCGTTAGCCTAGATATAGAAGACGGTTGCACAGACGGATCTCGTTAGTCTAGATATAGAAGACGGTTGTATAACGACGGATCTCGTTAGTCTAGATATAGAAGACGGTTGTACAGACGGATCTCGTTAGTCTAGATATAGAAGACGGTTGTACAGACGGATCTCGTTAGTCTAGATATAGAAGATGGTTGTACAGACGGATCTCGTTAGTCTAGATATAGAAGATGGTTGTACAGACGGATCTCGATAGACTAGATATTGAAGACGTTTGTCCAACGACGTATCTCGTTAGTCTAGATATAGAAGACGGTTGTACAGACGGATTTCGATAGTCTAGATATAGAAGACGGTTGTACAGACGGATCTCGTTAGTCTAGATATAGAAGACGGTTGTACAGACGGATCTCGTGAGTCTAGATATAGAAGACGGTTGTATAGACGGATCTCGTTAGTCTAGATATAGAAGACGGTTGTACAGACGGATCTCGTGAGTCTAGATATAGAAGACGGTTGTCCAACGACGTATCTCGTTAGTCTAGATATAGAAAACGGTTGTACAGACGGATCTCGTTAGACTAGATATAGAAGAGGGTTGTACAACGATGGATCTCGTTAGTCTAGATATAGAAGACGGTTGTACAGACGGATCTCGTTAGTCTAGATATAGAAGACGGTTGTACAGACGGATCTCGTTAGTCTAGATATAGAAGACGGTTGTACAGACGGATCTCGTTAGTCTAGATATAGAAGACGGTTGTATAACGAGAGATCTCGTTAGTCTAGATATAGAAGATGGTTGTACAGACGGATCTCGTTAGTCTAGATATAGAAGACGGTTGTCCACCGACGTATCTCGTTAGTCTAGATATAGAAAACGGTTGTACAGACGGATCTCGTTAGACTAGATATAGAAGAGGGTTGTACAACGACGGATCTCGTTAGTCTAGATATAGAAGACGGTTGTACAGACGGATCTCGTTAGTCTAGATATAGAAGACGGTTGTACAGACGGATCTCGTTAGTCTAGATATAGAAGACGGTTGTATAACGAGAGATCTCGTTAGTCTAGATATAGAAGATGGTTGTACAGACGGATCTCGTTAGTCTAGATATAGAAGACGGTTGTATAACGAGAGATCTCGTTAGTCTAGATATAGAAGACGGTTGTACAGACGGATATCGTTAGTCTAGATATAGAAGACGGTTGTACAGACGGACCTCGTTAGTCTAGATATTGAAGACGTTTGTCCAACGACGTATCTCGTTAGTCTAGATATAGAAGACGGTTGTACAGACGGATCTCGTTAGTCTAGATATAGAAGACGGTGGTACAGACGGATCTCGTTAGTCTAGATATTGAAGACGTTTGTACAGACGGATCTCGTTAGTCTAGATACAGAAGACGGTTGTCCAACGACGTATCTCGTTAGCCTAGATATAGAAGACGGTTGCACAGACGGATCTCGTTAGTCTAGATATAGAAGACGGTTGTACAGACGGATCTCGTGAGTCTAGATATAGAAGACCGTTGTATAGACGGATCTCGTTAGTCTAGATATAGAAGACGGTTGTACCGACGGATCTCGTGAGTCTAGATATAGAAGACGGTTGTCCACCGACGTATCTCGTTAGTCTAGATATAGAAAACGGTTGTACAGACGGATCTCGTTAGACTAGATATAGAAGAGGGTTGTACAACGACGGATCTCGTTAGTCTAGATATAGAAGACGGTTGTACAGACGGATCTCGTTAGTCTAGATATAGAAGACGGTTGTACAGACGGATATCGTTAGTCTAGATATAGAAGACGGTTGTATAACGAGAGATCTCGTTAGTCTAGATATAGAAGATGGTTGTACAGACGGATCTCGTTAGTCTAGATATAGAAGACGGTTGTATAACGAGAGATCTCGTTAGTCTAGATATAGAAGACGGCTGTACAGACGGATATCGTTAGTCTAGATATAGAAGACGGTTGTACAGACGGATCTCGTTAGTCTAGATATAGAAGACGGTTGTATAACGAGAGATCTCGTTAGTCTAGATATAGAAGACGGTTGTACAGACGGATCCCGTTAGTCTAGATATAGAAGACGGTTGTATAACGAGAGATCTCGTTAGTCTAGATATAGAAGATGGTTTTACAGACGGATCTCGTTAGTCTAGATATAGAAGACGGTTGTACAGACGGATCTCGTTAGTCTAGATATAGAAGACGGTTGTACAGACGAATCTCGTTAGTCTAGATATAGAAGACGGTTGTATAACGAGAGATCTCGTTAGTCTAGATATAGAAGACGGTTGTACAACGACGGATCTCGTTAGTCTAGATATAGAAGACGGCTGTACAGACGGATATCGTTAGTCTAGATATAGAAGACGGTTGTACAGACGGATCTCGTTAGTCTAGATATAGAAGACGGTTGTACAGACGGATCTGGTTAGTCTAGATATTGAAGACGTTTGTACAGACGGATCTCGTTAGTCTAGATACAGAAGACGGTTGTCCAACGACTTATCTCGTTAGCCTAGATATAGAAGACGGTTGCACAGACGGATCTCGTTAGTCTAGATATAGAAGACGGTTGTATAACGACGGATCTCGTTAGTCTAGATATAGAAGACGGTTGTACAGACGGATCTCGTTAGTCTAGATATAGAAGACGGTTGTACAGACGGATCTCGTTAGTCTAGATATAGAAGATGGTTGTACAGACGGATCTCGTTAGTCTAGATATAGAAGATGGTTGTACAGACGGATCTCGATAGACTAGATATTGAAGACGTTTGTCCAACGACGTATCTCGTTAGTCTAGATATAGAAGACGGTTGTACAGACGGATTTCGATAGTCTAGATATAGAAGACGGTTGTACAGACGGATCTCGTTAGTCTAGATATAGAAGACGGTTGTACAGACGGATCTCGTGAGTCTAGATATAGAAGACGGTTGTATAGACGGATCTCGTTAGTCTAGATATAGAAGACGGTTGTACAGACGGATCTCGTGAGTCTAGATATAGAAGACGGTTGTCCAACGACGTATCTCGTTAGTCTAGATATAGAAAACGGTTGTACAGACGGATCTCGTTAGACTAGATATAGAAGAGGGTTGTACAACGATGGATCTCGTTAGTCTAGATATAGAAGACGGTTGTACAGACGGATCTCGTTAGTCTAGATATAGAAGACGGTTGTACAGACGGATCTCGTTAGTCTAGATATAGAAGACGGTTGTACAGACGGATCTCGTTAGTCTAGATATAGAAGACGGTTGTATAACGAGAGATCTCGTTAGTCTAGATATAGAAGATGGTTGTACAGACGGATCTCGTTAGTCTAGATATAGAAGACGGTTGTCCACCGACGTATCTCGTTAGTCTAGATATAGAAAACGGTTGTACAGACGGATCTCGTTAGACTAGATATAGAAGAGGGTTGTACAACGACGGATCTCGTTAGTCTAGATATAGAAGACGTTTGTCCAACGACGTATCTCGTTAGTCTAGATATAGAAGACGGTTGTACAGACGGATCTCGTTAGTCTAGATATAGAAGACGGTTGTACAGACGGATCTCGTTAGTCTAGATATAGAAGATGGTTGTACAGACGGATCTCGTTAGTCTAGATATAGAAGATGGTTGTACAGACGGATCTCGATAGACTAGATATTGAAGACGTTTGTCCAACGACGTATCTCGTTAGTCTAGATATAGAAGACGGTTGTACAGACGGATTTCGATAGTCTAGATATAGAAGACGGTTGTACAGACGGATCTCGTTAGTCTAGATATAGAAGACGGTTGTACAGACGGATATCGTTAGTCTAGATATAGAAGACGGTTGTATAACGAGAGATCTCGTTAGTCTAGATATAGAAGATGGTTGTACAGACGGATCTCGTTAGTCTAGATATAGAAGACGGTTGTATAACGAGAGATCTCGTTAGTCTAGATATAGAAGACGGCTGTACAGACGGATATCGTTAGTCTAGATATAGAAGACGGTTGTACAGACGGACCTCGTTAGTCTAGATATTGAAGACGTTTGTCCAACGACGTATCTCGTTAGTCTAGATATAGAAGACGGTTGTACAGACGGATCTCGTTAGTCTAGATATAGAAGACGATTGTACAGACGGATCTCGTTAGTCTAGATATTGAAGACGTTTGTCCATCGACGTACCTCGTTAGTCTAGACATAGAAAACGGTTGTACAGACGGATCTCGTTAGTCTGGATATAGAAGACGGTTGTACAACGACGGATCTCGTTAGTCTAGATATAGAAGACGGTTATACAGACGGATCTCGTTAGTCTAGATATAGAAGACGGGTGTACAGACGGATCTTGTTAGTCTAGATATAGAAGACGGTTGTACAGACGGATCTCGTTAGTCTAGATATTGAAGACGTTTGTACAGACGGATCTCGTTAGTCTAGATACAGAAGACGGTTGTCCAACGACGTATCTCGTTAGCCTAGATATAGAAGACGGTTGCACAGACGGATCTCGTTAGTCTAGATATAGAAGACGGTTGTATAACGAGAGATCTCGTTAGTCTAGATATAGAAGTTGGTTGTACAGACGGATCTCGTTAGTCTAGATATAGAAGACGGTTGTATAACGAGAGACCTCGTTAGTCTGGATATAGAAGATGGTTGTACAGACGGATCTCGTTAGTCTAGATATAGAAGACGGTTGTACAGACGGATCTCGTTAGTCTAGATATAGAATACGGTTGTACAGACGGATCTCGTTAGTCTAGATATAGAAGACGGTTGTACAGACGGATCTCGTTAGTCTAGATATTGAAGACGTTTGTCCAACGACGTATCTCGTTAGTCTAGATATAGAAGACGGTTGTACAGACGGATCTCGTTAGTCTAGATATTGAAGACGTTTGTCCAACGACGTATCTCGTTAGTCTAGATATAGAAGACGGTTGTACAGACGGATCTCGTTAGTCTAGATATAGAAGACGGTTGTATAACGAGAGATCTCGTTAGTCTAGATATAGAAGACGGTTGTACAGACGGATCCCGTTAGTCTAGATATAGAAGACGGTTGTATAACGAGAGATCTCGTTAGTCTAGATATAGAAGATGGTTTTACAGACGGATCTCGTTAGTCTAGATATAGAAGACGGTTGTACAGACGGATCTCGTTAGTCTAGATATAGAAGACGGTTGTACAGACGAATCTCGTTAGTCTAGATATAGAAGACGGTTGTATAACGAGAGATCTCGTTAGTCTAGATATAGAAGACGGTTGTACAACGACGGATCTCGTTAGTCTAGATATAGAAGACGGCTGTACAGACGGATATCGTTAGTCTAGATATAGAAGACGGTTGTACAGACGGATCTCGTTAGTCTAGATATAGAAGACGGTTGTACAGACGGATCTGGTTAGTCTAGATATTGAAGACGTTTGTACAGACGGATCTCGTTAGTCTAGATACAGAAGACGGTTGTCCAACGACTTATCTCGTTAGCCTAGATATAGAAGACGGTTGCACAGACGGATCTCGTTAGTCTAGATATAGAAGACGGTTGTATAACGACGGATCTCGTTAGTCTAGATATAGAAGACGGTTGTACAGACGGATCTCGTTAGTCTAGATATAGAAGACGGTTGTACAGACGGATCTCGTTAGTCTAGATATAGAAGATGGTTGTACAGACGGATCTCGTTAGTCTAGATATAGAAGATGGTTGTATAGACGGATCTCGATAGACTAGATATTGAAGACGTTTGTCCAACGACGTATCTCGTTAGTCTAGATATAGAAGACGGTTGTATAACGAGAGATCTCGTTAGTCTAGATATAGAAGATGGTTGTACAGACGGATCTCGTTAGTCTAGATATAGAAGATGGTTGTACAGACGGATCTCGATAGACTAGATATTGAAGACGTTTGTCCAACGACGTATCTCGTTAGTCTAGATATAGAAGACGGTTGTACAGACGGATTTCGATAGTCTAGATATAGAAGACGGTTGTACAGACGGATCTCGTTAGTCTAGATATAGAAGACGGTTGTACAGACGGATCTCGTGAGTCTAGATATAGAAGACGGTTGTACAGACGGATCTCGTTAGTCTAGATATAGAAGACGGTTGTACAGACGGATCTCGTTAGTCTAGATATAGAAGACGGTTGTACAGACGAATCTCGTTAGTCTAGATATAGAAGACGGTTGTATAACGAGAGATCTCGTTAGTCTAGATATAGAAGATGGTTGTACAGACGGATCTCGTTAGTCTAGATATAGAAGATGGTGGTACAGACGGATCTCGATAGACTAGATATTGAAGACGTTTGTCCAACGACGTATCTCGTTAGTCTAGATATAGAAGACGGTTGTACAGACGGATTTCGATAGTCTAGATATAGAAGACGGTTGTACAGACGGATCTCGTTAGTCTAGATATAGAAGACGGTTGTACAGACGGATCTCGTGAGTCTAGATATAGAAGACGGTTGTACAGACGGATCTCGTTAGTCTAGATATAGAAGACGGTTGTACAGACGGATCTCGTTAGTCTAGATATAGAAGACCGTTGTACAGACGAATCTCGATAGTCTAGATATAGAAGACGGTTGTATAACGAGAGATCTCGTTAGTCTAGATATAGAAGATGGTTGTACAGACGGATCTCGTTAGTCTAGATATAGAAGACGGTTGTATAACGAGAGATCTCGTTAGTCTAGATATAGAAGATGGTTGTACAGACGGATCTCGTTAGTCTAGATATAGAAGACGGTTGTACAGACGGATCTCGTTAGTCTAGATATAGAAGACGGTTGTACAGACGGATCTCGTTAGTCTAGATATAGAAGACGGTTGTATAACGAGAGATCTCGTTAGTCTAGATATAGAAGACGGTTGTACAACGACGGATCTCGTTAGTCTAGATATAGAAGACGGCTGTACAGACGGACCTCGTTAGTCTAGATATTGAAGACGTTTGTCCAACGACGTATCTCGTTAGTCTAGATATAGAAGACGGTTGTACAGACGGATCTCGTTAGTCTAGATATAGAAGACGGTTGTACAGACGGATCTCGTTAGTCTAGATATAGAAGACGGTTGTACAGACGGATCTCGTTAGTCTAGATATAGAAGATGGTTGTACAGACGGATCTCGTTAGTCTAGATATAGAAGACGGTTGTATAGACGGATCTCGTTAGTCTAGATATAGAAGACGGTTGTACAGACGGATCTCGTGAGTCTAGATATAGAAGACGGTTGTCCAACGACGTATCTCGTTAGTCTAGATATAGAAAACGGTTGTACAGACGGATCTCGTTAGACTAGATATAGAAGAGGGTTGTACAACGACGGATCTCGTTAGTCTAGATATAGAAGACGGTTGTACAGGCGGATCTCGTTAGTCTAGATATAGAAGACGGTTGTACAGACGGATCTCGTGAGTCTAGATATAGAAGACGGTTGTATAGACGGATCTCGTTAGTCTAGATATAGAAGACGGTTGTACAGACGGATCTCGTGAGTCTAGATATAGAAGACGGTTGTCCAACGACGTATCTCGTTAGTCTAGATATAGAAAACGGTTGTACAGACGGATCTCGTTAGACTAGATATAGAAGAGGGTTGTACAACGACGGATCTCGTTAGTCTAGATATAGAAGACGGTTGTACAGACGGATCTCGTTAGTCTAGATATAGAAGACGGTTGTACAGACGGATCTCGTTAGTCTAGATATAGAAGACGGTTGTACAGACGGATCTCGTTAGTCTAGATATAGAAGACGGTTGTATAACGAGAGATCTCGTTAGTCTAGATATAGAAGATGGTTGTACAGACGGATCTCGTTAGTCTAGATATAGAAGACGGTTGTACAGACGGATCTCGTTAGTCTAGATATAGAAGACGGTTGTACAGACGGATCTCGTTAGTCTAGATATAGAAGACGGTTGTATAACGAGAGATCTCGTTAGTCTAGATATAGAAGACGGTTGTACAACGACGGATCTCGTTAGTCTAGATATAGAAGACGGCTGTACAGACGGACCTCGTTAGTCTAGATATTGAAGACGTTTGTCCAACGACGTATCTCGTTAGTCTAGATATAGAAGACGGTTGTACAGACGGATCTCGTTAGTCTAGATATAGAAGACGGTTGTACAGACGGATCTCGTTAGTCTAGATATAGAAGACGGTTGTACAGACGGATCTCGTTAGTCTAGATATAGAAGATGGTTGTACAGACGGATCTCGTTAGTCTAGATATAGAAGATGGTTGTACAGACGGATCTCGATAGACTAGATATTGAAGACGTTTGTCCAACGACGGATCTCGTTAGTCTAGATATAGAAGACGGCTGTACAGACGGATATCGTTAGTCTAGATATAGAAGACGGTTGTACAGACGGACCTCGTTAGTCTAGATATTGAAGACGTTTGTCCAACGACGTATCTCGTTAGTCTAGATATAGAAGACGGTTGTACAGACGGATCTCGTTAGTCTAGATATAGAAGACGGTTGTACAGACGGATCTCGTTAGTCTAGATATAGAAGACGGTTGTACAGACGGATCTCGTTAGTCTAGATATAGAAGATGGTTGTACAGACGGATCTCGTTAGTCTAGATATAGAAGATGGTTGTACAGACGGATCTCGATAGACTAGATATTGAAGACGTTTGTCCAACGACGTATCTCGTTAGTCTAGATATAGAAGACGGTTGTACAGACGGATTTCGATAGTCTAGATATAGAAGACGGTTGTACAGACGGATCTCGTTAGTCTAGATATAGAAGACGGTTGTACAGACGGATCTCGTGAGTCTAGATATAGAAGACGGTTGTATAGACGGATCTCGTTAGTCTAGATATAGAAGACGGTTGTACAGACGGATCTCGTGAGTCTAGATATAGAAGACGGTTGTCCAACGACGTATCTCGTTAGTCTAGATATAGAAAACGGTTGTACAGACGGATCTCGTTAGACTAGATATAGAAGAGGGTTGTACAACGACGGATCTCGTTAGTCTAGATATAGAAGACGGTTGTACAGACGGATCTCGTTAGTCTAGATATAGAAGACGGTTGTACAGACGGACCTCGTTAGTCTAGATATTGAAGACGTTTGTCCAACGACGTATCTCGTTAGTCTAGATATAGAAGACGGTTGTACAGACGGATCTCGTTAGTCTAGATATAGAAGACGGTTGTACAGACGGATCTCGTTAGTCTAGATATAGAAGACGGTGGTACAGACGGATCTCGTTAGTCTAGATATTGAAGACGTTTGTCCAACGACGTACCTCGTTAGTCTAGACATAGAAAACGGTTGTACAGACGGATCTCGTTAGTCTGGATATAGAAGACGGTTGTACAACGACGGATCTCGTTAGTCTAGATATAGAAGACGGTTGTACAGACGGATCTCGTTAGTCTAGATATAGAAGACGGTGGTACAGACGGATCTCGTTAGTCTAGATATTGAAGACGTTTGTCCAACGACGTACCTCGTTAGTCTAGATATAGAATACGGTTGTACAGACGGATCTCGTTAGTCTAGATATAGAAGACGGTTGTACAGACGGATCTCGTGAGTCTAGATATAGAAGACGGTTGTCCAACGACGTATCTCGTTAGTCTAGATATAGAAAACGGTTGTACAGACGGATCTCGTTAGACTAGATATAGAAGAGGGTTGTACAACGACGGATATCGTTAGTCTAGATATAGAAGACGGTTGTACAGACGGACCTCGTTAGTCTAGATACAGAAGACGGTTGTCCAACGACGTATCTCGTTAGCCTAGATATAGAAGACGGTTGCACAGACGGATCTCGTTAGTCTAGATATAGAAGACGGTTGTACAGACGGATCTCGTGAGTCTAGATATAGAAGACCGTTGTATAGACGGATCTCGTTAGTCTAGATATAGAAGACGGTTGTACAGACGGATCTCGTGAGTCTAGATATAGAAGACGGTTGTCCACCGACGTATCTCGTTAGTCTAGATATAGAAAACGGTTGTACAGACGGATCTCGTTAGTCTAGATATAGAAGACGGTGGTACAGACGGATCTCGTTAGTCTAGATATTGAAGACGTTTGTACAGACGGATCTCGTTAGTCTAGATACAGAAGACGGTTGTCCAACGACGTATCTCGTTAGCCTAGATATAGAAGACGGTTGCACAGACGGATCTCGTTAGTCTAGATATAGAAGAGGGTTGTACAGCGACGGATCTCGTTAGTCTAGATATAGAAGACGGTTGTACAGACGGATCTCGTTAGTCTAGATATAGAAGACGGTTGTACAGACGGATCTCGTTAGTCTAGATATAGAAGACGGTTGTATAACGAGAGATCTCGTTAGTCTAGATATAGAAGATGGTTGTACAGACGGATCTCGTTAGTCTAGATATAGAAGACGGTTGTATAACGAGAGATCTCGTTAGTCTAGATATAGAAGACGGTTGTACAGACGGATATCGTTAGTCTAGATATAGAAGACGGTTGTACAGACGGACCTCGTTAGTCTAGATATTGAAGACGTTTGTCCAACGACGTATCTCGTTAGTCTAGATATAGAAGACGGTTGTACAGACGGATCTCGTTAGTCTAGATATAGAAGACGGTGGTACAGACGGATCTCGTTAGTCTAGATATTGAAGACGTTTGTACAGACGGATCTCGTTAGTCTAGATACAGAAGACGGTTGTCCAACGACGTATCTCGTTAGCCTAGATATAGAAGACGGTTGCACAGACGGATCTCGTTAGTCTAGATATAGAAGACGGTTGTACAGACGGATCTCGTGAGTCTAGATATAGAAGACCGTTGTATAGACGGATCTCGTTAGTCTAGATATAGAAGACGGTTGTACAGACGGATCTCGTGAGTCTAGATATAGAAGACGGTTGTCCACCGACGTATCTCGTTAGTCTAGATATAGAAAACGGTTGTACAGACGGATCTCGTTAGACTAGATATAGAAGAGGGTTGTACAACGACGGATCTCGTTAGTCTAGATATAGAAGACGGTTGTACAGACGGATCTCGTTAGTCTAGATATAGAAGACGGTTGTACAGACGGATATCGTTAGTCTAGATATAGAAGACGGTTGTATAACGAGAGATCTCGTTAGTCTAGATATAGAAGATGGTTGTACAGACGGATCTCGTTAGTCTAGATATAGAAGACGGTTGTATAACGAGAGATCTCGTTAGTCTAGATATAGAAGACGGCTGTACAGACGGATATCGTTAGTCTAGATATAGAAGACGGTTGTACAGACGGACCTCGTTAGTCTAGATATTGAAGACGTTTGTCCAACGACGTATCTCGTCAGTCTAGATATAGAAGACGGTTGTACAGACGGATCTCGTTAGTCTAGATATAGAAGACGATTGTACAGACGGATCTCGTTAGTCTAGATATTGAAGACGGTTGTACAGACGGATCTCGTTAGTCTAGATATAGAAGACGGTTGTACAGACGAATCTCGTTAGTCTAGATATAGAAGACGGTTGTATAACGAGAGATCTCGTTAGTCTAGATATAGAAGACGGTTGTACAACGACGGATCTCGTTAGTCTAGATATAGAAGACGGTTGTACAGACGGATCTCGTTAGTCTAGATATAGAAGACGGTTGTACAGACGAATCTCGTTAGTCTAGATATAGAAGACGGTTGTATAACGAGAGATCTCGTTAGTCTAGATATAGAAGACGGTTGTACAACGACGGATCTCGTTAGTCTAGATATAGAAGACGGCTGTACAGACGGATATCGTTAGTCTAGATATAGAAGACGGTTGTACAGACGGATCTCGTTAGTCTAGATATAGAAGACGGTTGTACAGACGGATCTGGTTAGTCTAGATATTGAAGACGTTTGTACAGACGGATCTCGTTAGTCTAGATACAGAAGACGGTTGTCCAACGACTTATCTCGTTAGCCTAGATATAGAAGACGGTTGCACAGACGGATCTCGTTAGTCTAGATATAGAAGACGGTTGTATAACGACGGATCTCGTTAGTCTAGATATAGAAGACGGTTGTACAGACGGATCTCGTTAGTCTAGATATAGAAGACGGTTGTACAGACGGATCTCGTTAGTCTAGATATAGAAGATGGTTGTACAGACGGATCTCGTTAGTCTAGATATAGAAGATGGTTGTACAGACGGATCTCGATAGACTAGATATTGAAGACGTTTGTCCAACGACGTATCTCGTTAGTCTAGATATAGAAGACGGTTGTACAGACGGATTTCGATAGTCTAGATATAGAAGACGGTTGTACAGACGGATCTCGTTAGTCTAGATATAGAAGACGGTTGTACAGACGGATCTCGTGAGTCTAGATATAGAAGACGGTTGTATAGACGGATCTCGTTAGTCTAGATATAGAAGACGGTTGTACAGACGGATCTCGTGAGTCTAGATATAGAAGACGGTTGTCCAACGACGTATCTCGTTAGTCTAGATATAGAAAACGGTTGTACAGACGGATCTCGTTAGACTAGATATAGAAGAGGGTTGTACAACGATGGATCTCGTTAGTCTAGATATAGAAGACGGTTGTACAGACGGATCTCGTTAGTCTAGATATAGAAGACGGTTGTACAGACTGATCTCGTTAGTCTAGATATAGAAGACGGTTGTACAGACGGATCTCGTTAGTCTAGATATAGAAGACGGTTGTATAACGAGAGATCTCGTTAGTCTAGATATAGAAGATGGTTGTACAGACGGATCTCGTTAGTCTAGATATAGAAGACGGTTGTATAACGAGAGATCTCGTTAGTCTAGATATAGAAGATGGTTGTACAGACGGATCTCGTTAGTCTAGATATAGAAGACGGTTGTACAGACGGATCTCGTTAGTCTAGATATAGAAGACGGTTGTACAGACGAATCTCGTTAGTCTAGATATAGAAGACGGTTGTATAACGAGAGATCTCGTTAGTCTAGATATAGAAGATGGTTGTACAGACGGATCTCGTTAGTCTAGATATAGAAGATGGTTGTACAGACGGATCTCGATAGACTAGATATTGAAGACGTTTGTCCAACGACGTATCTCGTTAGTCTAGATATAGAAGACGGTTGTACAGACGGATTTCGATAGTCTAGATATAGAAGACGGTTGTACAGACGGATCTCGTTAGTCTAGATATAGAAGACGGTTGTACAGACGGATCTCGTGAGTCTAGATATAGAAGACGGTTGTATAGACGGATCTCGTTAGTCTAGATATAGAAGACGGTTGTACAGACGGATCTCGTGAGTCTAGATATAGAAGACGGTTGTCCAACGACGTATCTCGTTAGTCTAGATATAGAAAACGGTTGTACAGACGGATCTCGTTAGACTAGATATAGAAGAGGGTTGTACAACGACGGATCTCGTTAGTCTAGATATAGAAGACGGTTGTACAGACGGATCTCGTTAGTCTAGATATAGAAGACGGTTGTACAGACGGATCTCGTTAGTCTAGATATAGAAGACGGTTGTACAGACGGATCTCGTTAGTCTAGATATAGAAGACGGTTGTATAACGAGAGATCTCGTTAGTCTAGATATAGAAGATGGTTGTACAGACGGATCTCGTTAGTCTAGATATAGAAGACGGTTGTACAGACGGATCTCGTTAGTCTAGATATAGAAGACGGTTGTACAGACGGATCTCGTTAGTCTAGATATAGAAGACGGTTGTATAACGAGAGATCTCGTTAGTCTAGATATAGAAGACGGTTGTACAACGACGGATCTCGTTAGTCTAGATATAGAAGACGGCTGTACAGACGGACCTCGTTAGTCTAGATATTGAAGACGTTTGTCCAACGACGTATCTCGTTAGTCTAGATATAGAAGACGGTTGTACAGACGGATCTCGTTAGTCTAGATATAGAAGACGGTTGTACAGACGGATCTCGTTAGTCTAGATATAGAAGACGGTTGTACAGACGGATCTCGTTAGTCTAGATATAGAAGATGGTTGTACAGACGGATCTCGTTAGTCTAGATATAGAAGATGGTTGTACAGACGGATCTCGATAGACTAGATATTGAAGACGTTTGTCCAACGACGGATCTCGTTAGTCTAGATATAGAAGACGGCTGTACAGACGGATATCGTTAGTCTAGATATAGAAGACGGTTGTACAGACGGACCTCGTTAGTCTAGATATTGAAGACGTTTGTCCAACGACGTATCTCGTTAGTCTAGATATAGAAGACGGTTGTACAGACGGATCTCGTTAGTCTAGATATAGAAGACGGTTGTACAGACGGATCTCGTTAGTCTAGATATAGAAGACGGTTGTACAGACGGATCTCGTTAGTCTAGATATAGAAGACGGTTGTACAGACGGACCTCGTTAGTCTAGATATTGAAGACGTTTGTCCAACGACGTATCTCGTTAGTCTAGATATAGAAGACGGTTGTACAGACGGATCTCGTTAGTCTAGATATAGAAGACGGTTGTACAGACGGATCTCGTTAGTCTAGATATAGAAGACGGTGGTACAGACGGATCTCGTTAGTCTAGATATTGAAGACGTTTGTCCAACGACGTACCTCGTTAGTCTAGACATAGAAAACGGTTGTACAGACGGATCTCGTTAGTCTGGATATAGAAGACGGTTGTACAACGACGGATCTCGTTAGTCTAGATATAGAAGACGGTTGTACAGACGGATCTCGTTAGTCTAGATATAGAAGACGGTGGTACAGACGGATCTCGTTAGTCTAGATATTGAAGACGTTTGTCCAACGACGTACCTCGTTAGTCTAGATATAGAATACGGTTGTACAGACGGATCTCGTTAGTCTAGATATAGAAGACGGTTGTACAGACGGATCTCGTGAGTCTAGATATAGAAGACGGTTGTCCAACGACGTATCTCGTTAGTCTAGATATAGAAAACGGTTGTACAGACGGATCTCGTTAGACTAGATATAGAAGAGGGTTGTACAACGACGGATATCGTTAGTCTAGATATAGAAGACGGTTGTACAGACGGACCTCGTTAGTCTAGATACAGAAGACGGTTGTCCAACGACGTATCTCGTTAGCCTAGATATAGAAGACGGTTGCACAGACGGATCTCGTTAGTCTAGATATAGAAGACGGTTGTACAGACGGATCTCGTGAGTCTAGATATAGAAGACCGTTGTATAGACGGATCTCGTTAGTCTAGATATAGAAGACGGTTGTACAGACGGAATTCGTGAGTCTAGATATAGAAGACGGTTGTCCACCGACGTATCTCGTTAGTCTAGATATAGAAAACGGTTGTACAGACGGATCTCGTTAGTCTAGATATAGAAGACGGTGGTACAGACGGATCTCGTTAGTCTAGATATTGAAGACGTTTGTACAGACGGATCTCGTTAGTCTAGATACAGAAGACGGTTGTCCAACGACGTATCTCGTTAGCCTAGATATAGAAGACGGTTGCACAGACGGATCTCGTTAGTCTAGATATAGAAGAGGGTTGTACAACGACGGATCTCGTTAGTCTAGATATAGAAGACGGTTGTACAGACGGATCTCGTTAGTCTAGATATAGAAGACGGTTGTATAACGAGAGATCTCGTTAGTCTAGATATAGAAGACGGTTGTACAGACGGATATCGTTAGTCTAGATATAGAAGACGGTTGTACAGACGGACCTCGTTAGTCTAGATATTGAAGACGTTTGTCCAACGACGTATCTCGTCAGTCTAGATATAGAAGACGGTTGTACAGACGGATCTCGTTAGTCTAGATATAGAAGACGGTGGTACAGACGGATCTCGTTAGTCTAGATATTGAAGACGTTTGTACAGACGGATCTCGTTAGTCTAGATACAGAAGACGGTTGTCCAACGACGTATCTCGTTAGCCTAGATATAGAAGACGGTTGCACAGACGGATCTCGTTAGTCTAGATATAGAAGACGGTTGTACAGACGGATCTCGTGAGTCTAGATATAGAAGACCGTTGTATAGACGGATCTCGTTAGTCTAGATATAGAAGACGGTTGTACAGACGGATCTCGTGAGTCTAGATATAGAAGACGGTTGTCCACCGACGTATCTCGTTAGTCTAGATATAGAAAACGGTTGTACAGACGGATCTCGTTAAACTAGATATAGAAGAGGGTTGTACAACGACGGATCTCGTTAGTCTAGATATAGAAGACGGTTGTACAGACGGATCTCGTCAGTCTAGATATAGAAGACGGTTGTACAGACGGATATCGTTAGTCTAGATATAGAAGACGGTTGTATAACGAGAGATCTCGTTAGTCTAGATATAGAAGATGGTTGTACAGACGGATCTCGTTAGTCTAGATATAGAAGACGGTTGTATAACGAGAGATCTCGTTAGTCTAGATATAGAAGACGGCTGTACAGACGGATATCGTTAGTCTAGATATAGAAGACGGTTGTACAGACGGACCTCGTTAGTCTAGATATTGAAGACGTTTGTCCAACGACGTATCTCGTCAGTCTAGATATAGAAGACGGTTGTACAGACGGATCTCGTTAGTCTAGATATAGAAGACGATTGTACAGACGGATCTCGTTAGTCTAGATATTGAAGACGTTTGTCCATCGACGTACCTCGTTAGTCTAGACATAGAAAACGGTTATACAGACGGATCTCGTTAGTCTGGATATAGAAGACGGTTGTACAACGACGGATCTCGTTAGTCTAGATATAGAAGACGGTTATACAGACGGATCTCGTTAGTCTAGATATAGAAGACGGTTGTACAGACGGATCTTGTTAGTCTAGATATAGAAGACGGTTGTACAGACGGATCTCGTTAGTCTAGATATTGAAGACGTTTGTACAGACGGATCTCGTTAGTCTAGATACAGAAGACGGTTGTCCAACGACGTATCTCGTTAGCCTAGATATAGAAGACGGTTGCACAGACGGATCTCGTTAGTCTAGATATAGAAGACGGTTGTATAACGAGAGATCTCGTTAGTCTAGATATAGAAGTTGGTTGTACAGACGGATCTCGTTAGTCTAGATATAGAAGACGGTTGTATAACGAGAGACCTCGTTAGTCTAGATATAGAAGATGGTTGTACAGACGGATCTCGTTAGTCTAGATATAGAAGACGGTTGTACAGACGGATCTCGTTAGTCTAGATATAGAATACGGTTGTACAGACGGATCTCGTTAGTCTAGATATAGAAGACGGTTGTACAGACGGATCTCGTTAGTCTAGATATTGAAGACGTTTGTCCAACGACGTATCTCGTTAGTCTAGATATAGAAGACGGTTGTACAGACGGATCTCGTTAGTCTAGATATTGAAGACGTTTGTCCAACGACGTATCTCGTTAGTCTAGATATAGAAGACGGTTGTATAACGAGAGATCTCGTTAGTCTAGATATAGAAGATGGTTGTACAGACGGATCTCGTTAGTCTAGATATAGAAGACGGTTGTACAGACGGATCTCGTTAGTCTAGATATAGAAGACGGTTGTACAGACGGATCCCGTTAGTCTAGATATAGAAGACGGTTGTATAACGAGAGATCTCGTTAGTCTAGATATAGAAGATGGTTGTACAGACGGATCTCGTTAGTCTAGATATAGAAGACGGTTGTACAGACGGATCTCGTTAGTCTAGATATAGAAGACGGTTGTACAGACGAATCTCGTTAGTCTAGATATAGAAGACGGTTGTATAACGAGAGATCTCGTTAGTCTAGATATAGAAGACGGTTGTACAACGACGGATCTCGTTAGTCTAGATATAGAAGACGGCTGTACAGACGGATATCGTTAGTCTAGATATAGAAGACGGTTGTACAGACGGATCTCGTTAGTCTAGATATAGAAGACGGTTGTACAGACGGATCTGGTTAGTCTAGATATTGAAGACGTTTGTCCAACGACGTATCTCGTTAGTCTAGATATAGAAGACGGTTGTACAGACGGATCTCGTTAGTCTAGATATAGAAGACGGTGGTACAGACGGATCTCGTTAGTCTAGATATAGAAGACGGTTGTATAACGACGGATCTCGTTAGTCTAGATATAGAAGACGGTTGTACAGACGGATCTCGTTAGTCTAGATATAGAAGATGGTTGTACAGACGGATCTCGATAGACTAGATATTGAAGACGTTTGTCCAACGACGTATCTCGTTAGTCTAGATATAGAAGACGGTTGTACAGACGGATCTCGTTAGTCTAGATATAGAAGACGGTTGTATAACGAGAGATCTCGTTAGTCTAGATATAGGAGACGTTTGTCCAACGACGTATCTCGTTAGTCTAGATATAGAAGACGGTTGTACAGACGGATCTCGTTAGTCTAGATATAGAAGACGGTTGTACAGACGGATCTCGTTAGTCTAGATATAGAAGACGGTTGTACAGACGGATCTCGTTAGTCTAGATATAGAAGATGGTTGTACAGACGGATCTCGTTAGTCTAGATATAGAAGATGGTTGTACAGACGGATCTCGATAGACTAGATATTGAAGACGTGTGTCCAACGACGTATCTCGTTAGTCTAGATATAGAAGACGGTTGTACAGACGGATTTCGATAGTCTAGATATAGAAGACGGTTGTACAGACGGATCTCGTTAGTCTAGATATAGAAGACGGTTGTACAGACGGATCTCGTGAGTCTAGATATAGAAGACTGTTGTATAGACGGATCTCGTTAGTCTAGATATAGAAGACGGTTGTACAGACGGATCTCGTGAGTCTAGATATAGAAGACGGTTGTCCAACGACGTATCTCGTTAGTCTAGATATAGAAAACGGTTGTACAGACGGATCTCGTTAGACTAGATATAGAAGAGGGTTGTACAACGACGGATCTCGTTAGTCTAGATATAGAAGACGGTTGTACAGACGGATCTCGTTAGTCTAGATATAGAAGACGGTTGTACAGACGGATCTCGTTAGTCTAGATATAGAAGACGGTTGTACAGACGGATCTCGTTAGTCTAGATATAGAAGATGGTTGTACAGACGGATCTCGTTAGTCTAGATATAGAAGACGGTTGTACAGACGGATCTCGTTAGTCTAGATATAGAAGACGGTTGTATAACGAGAGATCTCGTTAGTCTAGATATAGAAGATGGTTGTACAGACGGATCTCGTTAGTCTAGATATAGAAGACGGTTATACAGACGGATCTCGTTAGTCTAGATATAGAAGACGGTTGTACAGACGGATCTCGTTAGTCTAGATATAGAAGACGGTAGTATAACGAGAGATCTCGTTAGTCTAGATATAGAAGACGGTTGTACAACGACGGATCTCGTTAGTCTAGATATAGAAGACGGCTGTACAGACGGATATCGTTAGTCTAGATATAGAAGACGGTTGTACAGACGGACCTCGTTAGTCTAGATATTGAAGACGTTTGTCCAACGACGTATCTCGTTAGTCTAGATATAGAAGACGGTTGTACAGACGGATCTCGTTAGTCTAGATATAGAAGACGGTTGTACAGACGGATCTCGTTAGTCTAGATATAGAAGACGGTGGTACAGACGGATCTCGTTAGTCTAGATATTGAAGACGTTTGTCCAACGACGTACCTCGTTAGTCTAGACATAGAAAACGGTTGTACAGACGGATCTCGTTAGTCTGGATATAGAAGACGGTTGTACAACGACGGATCTCGTTAGTCTAGATATAGAAGACGGTTGTATAACGAGAGATCTCGTTAGTCTAGATATAGAAGACGGTTGTACAGACGGATCTCGTTAGTCTAGATATAGAATACGGTTGTACAGACGGATCTCGTTAGTCTAGATATAGAAGACGGTTGTACAGACGGATCTCGTGAGTCTAGATATAGAAGACCGTTGTATAGGCGGATCTCGTTAGTCTAGATATAGAAGACGGTTGTATAACGAGAGATCTCGTTAGTCTAGATATAGAAGACGGTTGTACAGACGGATGTCGTTAGTCTAGATATAGAAGACGGTTGTACAGACGGACCTCGTTAGTCTAGATATTGAAGACGTTTGTCCAACGACGTATCTCGTTAGTCTAGATATAGAAGACGGTTGTACAGACGGATCTCGTTAGTCTAGATATAGAAGACGGTGGTACAGACGGATCTCGTTAGTCTAGATATAGAAGACGGTTGTACAGACGGATCTCGTGAGTCTAGATATAGAAGACGGTTGTCCAACGACGTATCTCGTTAGTCTAGATATAGAAAACGGTTGTACAGACGGATCTCGTTAGACTAGATATAGAAGAGGGTTGTACAACGACGGATATCGTTAGTCTAGATATAGAAGACGGTTGTACAGACGGACCTCGTTAGTCTAGATACAGAAGAATGTTGTCCAACGACGTATCTCGTTAGCCTAGATATAGAAGACGGTTGCACAGACGGATCTCGTTAGTCTAGATATAGAAGACGGTTGTACAGACGGATCTCGTGAGTCTAGATATAGAAGACCGTTGTATAGGCGGATCTCGTTAGTCTAGATATAGAAGACGGTTGTATAACGAGAGATCTCGTTAGTCTAGATATAGAAGACGGTTGTACAGACGGATGTCGTTAGTCTAGATATAGAAGACGGTTGTACAGACGGATCTCGTTAGTCTGGATATAGAAGACGGTGGTACAGACGGATCTCGTTAGTCTAGATATTGAAGACGTTTGTCCAACGACGTACCTCGTTAGTCTAGACATAGAAAACGGTTGTACAGACGGATCTCGTTAGTCTGGATATAGAAGACGGTTGTACAACGACGGATCTCGTTAGTCTAGATATAGAAGACGGTTGTATAACGAGAGATCTCGTTAGTCTAGATATAGAAGATGGTTGTACAGACGGATCTCGTTAGTCTAGATATAGAAGACGGTTGTATAACGAGAGATCTCGTTAGTCTAGATATAGAAGACGGTTGTACAGACGGATGTCGTTAGTCTAGATATAGAAGACGGTTGTACAGACGGACCTCGTTAGTCTAGATATTGAAGACGTTTGTCCAACGACGTATCTCGTTAGTCTAGATATAGAAGACGGTTGTACAGACGGATCTCGTTAGTCTAGATATAGAAGACGGTGGTACAGACGGATCTCGTTAGTCTAGATATTGAAGACGTTTGTACAGACGGATCTCGTTAGTCTAGATACAGAAGACGGTTGTCCAACGACGTATCTCGTTAGCCTAGATATAGAAGACGGTTGCACAGACGGATCTCGTTAGTCTAGATATAGAAGACGGTTGTACAGACGGATCTCGTGAGTCTAGATATAGAAGACCGTTGTATAGACGGATCTCGTTAGTCTAGATATAGAAGACGGTTGTACAGACGGATCTCGTGAGTCTAGATATAGAAGACGGTTGTCCACCGACGTATCTCGTTAGTCTAGATATAGAAAACGGTTGTACAGACGGATCTCGTTAGACTAGATATAGAAGAGGGTTGTACAACGACGGATCTCGTTAGTCTAGATATAGAAGACGGTTGTACAGACGGATCTCGTTAGTCTAGATATAGAAGACGGTTGTACAGACGGATATCGTTAGTCTAGATATAGAAGACGGTTGTATAACGAGAGATCTCGTTAGTCTAGATATAGAAGATGGTTGTACAGACGGATCTCGTTAGTCTAGATATAGAAGACGGTTGTATAACGAGAGATCTCGTTAGTCTAGATATAGAAGACGGCTGTACAGACGGATATCGTTAGTCTAGATATAGAAGACGGTTGTACAGACGGACCTCGTTAGTCTAGATATTGAAGACGTTTGTCCAACGACGTATCTCGTTAGTCTAGATATAGAAGACGGTTGTACAGACGGATCTCGTTAGTCTAGATATAGAAGACGATTGTACAGACGGATCTCGTTAGTCTAGATATTGAAGACGTTTGTCCATCGACGTACCTCGTTAGTCTAGACATAGAAAACGGTTGTACAGACGGATCTCGTTAGTCTGGATATAGAAGACGGTTGTACAACGACGGATCTCGTTAGTCTAGATATAGAAGACGGTTATACAGACGGATCTCGTTAGTCTAGATATAGAAGACGGTTGTACAGACGGATCTTGTTAGTCTAGATATAGAAGACGGTTGTACAGACGGATCTCGTTAGTCTAGATATTGAAGACGTTTGTACAGACGGATCTCGTTAGTCTAGATACAGAAGACGGTTGTCCAACGACGTATCTCGTTAGCCTAGATATAGAAGACGGTTGCACAGACGGATCTCGTTAGTCTAGATATAGAAGACGGTTGTATAACGAGAGATCTCGTTAGTCTAGATATAGAAGTTGGTTGTACAGACGGATCTCGTTAGTCTAGATATAGAAGACGGTTGTATAACGAGAGACCTCGTTAGTCTAGATATAGAAGATGGTTGTACAGACGGATCTCGTTAGTCTAGATATAGAAGACGGTTGTACAGACGGATCTCGTTAGTCTAGATATAGAATACGGTTGTACAGACGGATCTCGTTAGTCTAGATATAGAAGACGGTTGTACAGACGGATCTCGTTAGTCTAGGTATTGAAGACGTTTGTCCAACGACGTATCTCGTTAGTCTAGATATAGAAGACGGTTGTACAGACGGATCTCGTTAGTCTAGATATTGAAGACGTTTGTCCAACGACGTATCTCGTTAGTCTAGATATAGAAGACGGTTGTACAGACGGATCTCGTTAGTCTAGATATAGAAGACGGTTGTATAACGAGAGATCTCGTTAGTCTAGATATAGAAGACGGTTGTACAGACGGATCCCGTTAGTCTAGATATAGAAGACGGTTGTATAACGAGAGATCTCGTTAGTCTAGATATAGAAGATGGTTGTACAGACGGATCTCGTTAGTCTAGATATAGAAGACGGTTGTACAGACGGATCTCGTTAGTCTAGATATAGAAGACGGTTGTACAGACGAATCTCGTTAGTCTAGATATAGAAGACGGTTGTATAACGAGAGATCTCGTTAGTATAGATATAGAAGACGGTTGTACAACGACGGATCTCGTTAGTCTAGATATAGAAGACGGCTGTACAGACGGATATCGTTAGTCTAGATATAGAAGACGGTTGTACAGACGGATCTCGTTAGTCTAGATATAGAAGACGGTTGTACAGACGGATCTGGTTAGTCTAGATATTGAAGACGTTTGTACAGACGGATCTCGTTAGTCTAGATACAGAAGACGGTTGTCCAACGACTTATCTCGTTAGCCTAGATATAGAAGACGGTTGCACAGACGGATCTCGTTAGTCTAGATATAGAAGACGGTTGTATAACGACGGATCTCGTTAGTCTAGATATAGAAGACGGTTGTACAGACGGATCTCGTTAGTCTAGATATAGAAGACGGTTGTACAGACGGATCTCGTTAGTCTAGATATAGAAGATGGTTGTACAGACGGATCTCGTTAGTCTAGATATAGAAGATGGTTGTACAGACGGATCTCGATAGACTAGATATAGAAGATGGTTGTACAGACGGATCTCGATAGACTAGATATTGAAGACGTTTGTCCAACGACGTATCTCGTTAGTCTAGATATAGAAGACGGTTGTACAGACGGATCTCGTTAGTCTAGATATAGAAGACGGTTGTATAACGAGAGATCTCGTTAGTCTAGATATAGGAGACGTTTGTCCAACGACGTATCTCGTTAGTCTAGATATAGAAGACGGTTGTACAGACGGATCTCGTTAGTCTAGATATAGAAGACGGTTGTACAGACGGATCTCGTTAGTCTAGATATAGAAGACGGTTGTACAGACGGATCTCGTTAGTCTAGATATAGAAGATGGTTGTACAGACGGATCTCGTTAGTCTAGATATAGAAGATGGTTGTACAGACGGATCTCGATAGACTAGATATTGAAGACGTTTGTCCAACGACGTATCTCGTTAGTCTAGATATAGAAGACGGTTGTACAGACGGATCTCGTTAGTCTAGATATAGAAGACGGTTGTACAGACGGATCTCGTTAGTCTAGATATAGAAGACGGTTGTATAACGAGAGATCTCGTTAGTCTAGATATAGAAGACGGTTGTACAACGACGGATCTCGTTAGTCTAGATATAGAAGACGGCTGTACAGACGGATATCGTTAGTCTAGATATAGAAGACGGTTGTACAGACGGATCTCGTTAGTCTAGATATAGAAGACGGTTGTACAGACGGATCTCGTTAATCTAGATATTGAAGACGTTTGTACAGACGGATCTCGTTAGTCTAGATACAGAAGACGGTTGTCCAACGACGTATCTCGTTAGCCTAGATATAGAAGACGGTTGCACAGACGGATCTCGTTAGTCTAGATATAGAAGACGGTTGTATAACGAGAGATCTCGTTAGTCTAGATATAGAAGACGGTTGTACAACGACGGATCTCGTTAGTCTAGATATAGAAGACGGCTGTACAGACGGATATCGTTAGTCTAGATATAGAAGACGGTTGTACAGACGGATCTCGTTAGTCTAGATATAGAAGACGGTTGTACAGACGGATCTCGTTAATCTAGATATTGAAGACGTTTGTACAGACGGATCTCGTTAGTCTAGATACAGAAGACGGTTGTCCAACGACGTATCTCGTTAGCCTAGATATAGAAGACGGTTGTACAGACGGATCTCGTTAGTCTAGATATAGAAGACGGTTGTATAACGAGAGATCTCGTTAGTCTAGATATAGAAGACGGTTGTACAACGACGGATCTCGTTAGTCTAGATATAGAAGACGGTTATACAGACGGATCTCGTTAGTCTAGATATAGAAGACGGTTGTACAGACGGATCTCGTTAGTCTAGATATAGAAGACGGTTGTACAGACAGATCTCGTTAGTCTAGATATTGAAGACGTTTGTACAGACGGATCTCGTTAGTCTAGATACAGAAGACGGTTGTCCAACGACGTATCTCGTTAGCCTAGATATAGAAGACGGTTGCACAGACGGATCTCGTTAGTCTAGATATAGAAGACGGTTGTATAACGAGAGATCTCGATAGTCTAGATATAGAAGTTGGTTGTACAGACGGATCTCGTTAGTCTAGATATAGAAGACGGTTGTACAGACGGATCTCGTTAGTCTAGATATAGAAGACGGTTGTACAGACGGATCTCGTTAGTCTAGATATTGAAGACGTTTGTCCAACGACGTATCTCGTTAGTCTAGATATAGAAGACGGTTGTACAGACGGATCTCGTTAGTCTAGATATTGAAGACGGTTGTACAGACGGATCTCGTTAGTCTAGATATTGAAGACGTTTGTCCAACGACGTATCTCGTTAGTCTAGATATAGAAGACGGTTGTACAGACGGATCTCGTTAGTCTAGATATAGAAGACGGTTGTATAACGAGTGATCTCGTTAGTCTAGATATACAAGACGGTTGTACAGACGGATCCCGTTAGTCTAGATATAGAAGACGGTTGTATAACGAGAGATCTCGTTAGTCTAGATATAGAAGATGGTTGTACAGACGGATCTCGTTAGTCTAGATATAGAAGACGGTTGTACAGACGGATCTCGTTAGTCTAGATATAGAAGACGGTTGTACAGACGGATCTCGTTAGTCTAGATATAGAAGACGGTTGTATAACGAGAGATCTCGTTAGTCTAGATATAGAAGACGGTTGTACAACGACGGATCTCGTTAGTCTAGATATAGAAGACGGCTGTACAGACGGATATCGTTAGTCTAGATATAGAAGACGGTTGTACAGACGGATCTCGTTAGTCTAGATATAGAAGACGGTTGTACAGACGGATCTCGTTAATCTAGATATTGAAGACGTTTGTACAGACGGATCTCGTTAGTCTAGATACAGAAGACGGTTGTCCAACGACGTATCTCGTTAGCCTAGATATAGAAGACGGTTGCACAGACGGATCTCGTTAGTCTAGATATAGAAGACGGTTGTATAACGACGGATCTCGTTAGTCTAGATATAGAAGACGGTTGTACAGACGGATCTCGTTAGTCTAGATATAGAAGACGGTTGTACAGACGGATCTCGTGAGTCTAGATATAGAAGACGGTTGTATAGACGGATCTCGTTAGTCTAGATATAGAAGACGGTTGTACAGACGGATCTCGTGAGTCTAGATATAGAAGACGGTTGTCCAACGACGTATCTCGTTAGTCTAGATATAGAAAACGGTTGTACAGACGGATCTCGTTAGACTAGATATAGAAGAGGGTTGTACAACGACGGATCTCGTTAGTCTAGATATAGAAGACGGTTGTACAGACGGATCTCGTTAGTCTAGATATAGAAGACGGTTGTACAGACGGATCTCGTTAGTCTAGATATAGAAGACGGTTGTACAGACGGATCTCGTTAGTCTAGATATAGAAGACGGTTGTATAACGAGAGATCTCGTTAGTCTAGATATAGAAGATGGTTGTACAGACGGATCTCGTTAGTCTAGATATAGAAGACGGTTGTATAACGAGAGATCTCGTTAGTCTAGATATAGAAGATGGTTGTACAGACGGATCTCGTTAGTCTAGATATAGAAGACGGATGTACAGACGGATCTCGTTAGTCTAGATATAGAAGACGGTAGTACAGACGGATCTCGTTAGTCTAGATATAGAAGACGGTTGTATAACGAGAGATCTCGTTAGTCTAGATATAGAAGACGGTTGTACAACGACGGATCTCGTTAGTTTAGATATAGAAGACGGCTGTACAGACGGATATCGTTAGTCTAGATATAGAAGACGGTTGTACAGACGGATCTCGTGAGTCTAGATATAGAAGACGGTTGTATAGACGGATCTCGTTAGTCTAGACATAGAAAACGGTTGTACAGACGGATCTCGTTAGTCTGGATATAGAAGACGGTTGTACAACGACGGATCTCGTTAGTCTAGATATAGAAGACGGTTGTACAGACGGATCTCGTTAGTCTAGATATAGAAGACGGTGGTACAGACGGATCTCGTTAGTCTAGATATTGAAGACGTTTGTCCAACGACGTACCTCGTTAGTCTAGATATAGAATACGGTTGTACAGACGGATCTCGTTAGTCTAGATATAGAAGACGGTTGTACAGACGGATCTCGTGAGTCTAGATATAGAAGACGGTTGTCCAACGACGTATCTCGTTAGTCTAGATATAGAAAACGGTTGTACAGACGGATCTCGTTAGTCTAGATATTGAAGACGTTTGTCCAACGACGTACCTCGTTAGTCTAGACATAGAAAACGGTTGTACAGACGGATCTCGTGAGTCTAGATATAAAAGACCGTTGTATAGACGGATCTCGTTAGTCTAGATATAGAAGACGGTTGTACAGACGGATCTCGTGAGTCTAGATATAGAAGACGGTTGTCCACCGACGTATCTCGTTAGTCTAGATATAGAAAACGGTTGTACAGACGGATCTCGTTAGACTAGATATAGAAGAGGGTTGTACAACGACGGATCTCGTTAGTCTAGATATAGAAGACGGTTGTACAGACGGATCTCGTTAGTCTAGATATAGAAGACGGTTGTACAGACGGATCTCGTTAGTCTAGATATAGAAGACGGTTGTATAACGAGAGATCTCGTTAGTCTAGATATAGAAGATGGTTGTACAGACGGATCTCGTTAGTCTAGATATAGAAGACGGTTGTACAGACGGATCTCGTTAGTCTAGATATTGAAGACGTTTGTCCAACGACGTATCTCGTTAGTCTAGATATAGAAGACGGTTGTACAGACGGATCTCGTTAGTCTAGATATAGAAGACGGCTGTACAGACGGATATCGTTAGTCTAGATATAGAAGACGGTTGTACAGACGGACCTCGTTAGTCTAGATATTGAAGACGTTTGTCCAACGACGTATCTCGTTAGTCTAGATATAGAAGACGGTTGTACAGACGGATCTCGTTAGTCTAGATATAGAAGACGGTTGTACGGACGGATCTCGTTAGTCTAGATATTGAAGACGTTTGTCCATCGACGTATGTCGTTAGTCTAGATATAGAAGACGGTTGTACAGACGGATCTCGTTAGTCTAGATATAGAAGACGGTTGTACAGACGGATCTCGATAGTCTAGATATAGAAGACGGTGGTACAGACGGATCTCGTTAGTCTAGATATTGAAGACGTTTGTCCAACGACGTACCTCGTTAGTCTAGACATAGAAAACGGTTGTACAGACGGATCTCGTTAGTCTGGATATAGAAGACGGTTGTACAACGACGGATCTCGTTAGTCTAGATATAGAAGACGGTTATACAGACGGATCTCGTTAGTCTAGATATAGAAGACGGTTGTACAGACGGATCTCGTTAGTCTAGATATAGAAGACGGTTGTACAGACAGATCTCGTTAGTCTAGATATTGAAGACGTTTGTACAGACGGATCTCGTTAGTCTAGATACAGAAGACGGTTGTCCAACGACGTATCTCGTTAGCCTAGATATAGAAGACGGTTGCACAGACGGATCTCGTTAGTCTAGATATAGAAGACGGTTGTATAACGAGAGATCTCGTTAGTCTAGATATAGAAGTTGGTTGTACAGACGGATCTCGTTAGTCTAGATATAGAAGACGGTTGTACAGACGGATCTCGTCAGTCTAGATATAGAAGACGGTTGTACAGACGGATCTCGTTAGTCTAGATATAGAAGACGGTTGTACAGACGGATCTCGTTAGTCTAGATATAGAAGACGGTTGTATAACGAGAGATCTCGTTAGTCTAGATATAGAAGACGGTTGTACAACGACGGATCTCGTTAGTCTAGATATAGAAGACGGCTGTACAGACGGATATCGTTAGTCTAGATATAGAAGACGGTTGTACAGACGGATCTCGTTAGTCTAGATATAGAAGACGGTTGTATAACGAGTGATCTCGTTAGTCTAGATATACAAGACGGTTGTACAGACGGATCCCGTTAGTCTAGATATAGAAGACGGTTGTATAACGAGAGATCTCGTTAGTCTAGATATAGAAGATGGTTGTACAGACGGATCTCGTTAGTCTAGATATAGAAGACGGTTGTACAGACGGATCTCGTTAGTCTAGATATAGAAGACGGTTGTACAGACGGATCTCGTTAGTCTAGATATAGAAGACGGTTGTATAACGAGAGATCTCGTTAGTCTAGATATAGAAGACGGTTGTACAACGACGGATCTCGTTAGTCTAGATATAGAAGACGGCTGTACAGACGGATATCGTTAGTCTAGATATAGAAGACGGTTGTACAGACGGATCTCGTTAGTCTAGATATAGAAGACGGTTGTACAGACGGATCTCGTTAATCTAGATATTGAAGACGTTTGTACAGACGGATCTCGTTAGTCTAGATACAGAAGACGGTTGTCCAACGACGTATCTCGTTAGCCTAGATATAGAAGACGGTTGCACAGACGGATCTCGTTAGTCTAGATATAGAAGACGGTTGTATAACGACGGATCTCGTTAGTCTAGATATAGAAGACGGTTGTACAGACGGATCTCGTTAGTCTAGATATAGAAGACGGTTGTACAGACGGATCTAGTGAGTCTAGATATAGAAGACGGTTGTATAGACGGATCTCGTTAGTCTAGATATAGAAGACGGTTGTACAGACGGATCTCGTGAGTCTAGATATAGAAGACGGTTGTCCAACGACGTATCTCGTTAGTCTAGATATAGAAAACGGTTGTACAGACGGATCTCGTTAGACTAGATATAGAAGAGGGTTGTACAGACGGATCTCGTTAGTCTGGATATAGAAGACGGTTGTACAACGACGGATCTCGTTAGTCTAGATATAGAAGACGGTTGTACAGACGGATCTCGTTAGTCTAGATATAGAAGACGGTGGTACAGACGGATCTCGTTAGTCTAGATATTGAAGACGTTTGTCCAACGACGTACCTCGTTAGTCTAGATATAGAATACGGTTGTACAGACGGATCTCGTTAGTCTAGATATAGAAGACGGTTGTACAGACGGATCTCGTGAGTCTAGATATAGAAGACGGTTGTCCAACGACGTATCTCGTTAGTCTAGATATAGAAAACGGTTGTACAGACGGATCTCGTTAGTCTAGATATAGAAGACGGTTGTATAACGAGAGATCTCGTTAGTCTAGATATAGAAGACGGTTGTACAGACGGATCTCGTTAGTCTAGATATAGAAGACGGTTGTACAGACGGATATCGTTAGTCTAGATATAGAAGACGGTTGTACAGACGGATCTCGTTAGTCTAGATATAGAAGACGGTTGTACCGACGGATCTCGTGAGTCTAGATATAGAAGACGGTTGTCCACCGACGTATCTCGTTAGTCTAGATATAGAAAACGGTTGTACAGACGGATCTCGTTAGACTAGATATAGAAGAGGGTTGTACAACGACGGATCTCGTTAGTCTAGATATAGAAGACGGTGGTACAGACGGATCTCGTTAGTCTAGATATAGAAGACGGTTGTACAGACGGATATCGTTAGTCTAGATATAGAAGACGGTTGTATAACGAGAGATCTCGTTAGTCTAGATATAGAAGATGGTTGTACAGACGGATCTCGTTAGTCTAGATATAGAAGACGGTTGTATAACGAGAGATCTCGTTAGTCTAGATATAGAAGACGGCTGTACAGACGGATATCGTTAGTCTAGATATAGAAGACGGTTGTACAGACGGATCCCGTTAGTCTAGATATAGAAGACGGTTGTATAACGAGAGATCTCGTTAGTCTAGATATAGAAGATGGTTTTACAGACGGATCTCGTTAGTCTAGATATAGAAGACGGTTGTACAGACGGATCTCGTTAGTCTAGATATAGAAGACGGTTGTACAGACGAATCTCGTTAGTCTAGATATAGAAGACGGTTGTATAACGAGAGATCTCGTTAGTCTAGATATAGAAGATGGTTGTACAGACGGATCTCGTTAGTCTAGATATAGAAGACGGTTGTATAACGAGAGATCTCGTTAGTCTAGATATAGAAGACGGTTGTACAGACGGATATCGTTAGTCTAGATATAGAAGACGGTTGTACAGACGGACCTCGTTAGTCTAGATATTGAAGACGTTTGTCCAACGACGTATCTCGTTAGTCTAGATATAGAAGACGGTTGTACAGACGGATCTCGTTAGTCTAGATATAGAAGACGGTGGTACAGACGGATCTCGTTAGTCTAGATATTGAAGACGTTTGTACAGACGGATCTCGTTAGTCTAGATACAGAAGACGGTTGTCCAACGACGTATCTCGTTAGCCTAGATATAGAAGACGGTTGCACAGACGGATCTCGTTAGTCTAGATATAGAAGACGGTTGTATAACGAGAGATCTCGTTAGTCTAGATATAGAAGACGGTTGTACAACGACGGATCTCGTTAGTTTAGATATAGAAGACGGCTGTACAGACGGATATCGTTAGTCTAGATATAGAAGACGGTTGTACAGACGGATCTCGTGAGTCTAGATATAGAAGACGGTTGTATAGACGGATCTCGTTAGTCTAGACATAGAAAACGGTTGTACAGACGGATCTCGTTAGTCTGGATATAGAAGACGGTTGTACAACGACGGATCTCGTTAGTCTAGATATAGAAGACGGTTGTACAGACGGATCTCGTTAGTCTAGATATAGAAGACGGTGGTACAGACGGATCTCGTTAGTCTTGATATTGAAGACGTTTGTCCAACGACGTACCTCGTTAGTCTAGATATAGAATACGGTTGTACAGACGGATCTCGTTAGTCTAGATATAGAAGACGGTTGTACAGACGGATCTCGTGAGTCTAGATATAGAAGACGGTTGTCCAACGACGTATCTCGTTAGTCTAGATATAGAAAACGGTTGTACAGACGGATCTCGTTAGTCTAGATATTGAAGACGTTTGTCCAACGACGTACCTCGTTAGTCTAGACATAGAAAACGGTTGTACAGACGGATCTCGTGAGTCTAGATATAAAAGACCGTTGTATAGACGGATCTCGTTAGTCTAGATATAGAAGACGGTTGTACAGACGGATCTCGTGAGTCTAGATATAGAAGACGGTTGTCCACCGACGTATCTCGTTAGTCTAGATATAGAAAACGGTTGTACAGACGGATCTCGTTAGACTAGATATAGAAGAGGGTTGTACAACGACGGATCTCGTTAGTCTAGATATAGAAGACGGTTGTACAGACGGATCTCGTTAGTCTAGATATAGAAGACGGTTGTACAGACGGATCTCGTTAGTCTAGATATAGAAGACGGTTGTATAACGAGAGATCTCGTTAGTCTAGATATAGAAGATGGTTGTACAGACGGATCTCGTTAGTCTAGATATAGAAGACGGTTGTACAGACGGATCTCGTTAGTCTAGATATTGAAGACGTTTGTCCAACGACGTATCTCGTTAGTCTAGATATAGAAGACGGTTGTACAGACGGATCTCGTTAGTCTAGATATAGAAGACGGCTGTACAGACGGATATCGTTAGTCTAGATATAGAAGACGGTTGTACAGACGGACCTCGTTAGTCTAGATATTGAAGACGTTTGTCCAACGACGTATCTCGTTAGTCTAGATATAGAAGACGGTTGTACAGACGGATCTCGTTAGTCTAGATATAGAAGACGGTTGTACGGACGGATCTCGTTAGTCTAGATATTGAAGACGTTTGTCCATCGACGTATGTCGTTAGTCTAGATATAGAAGACGGTTGTACAGACGGATCTCGTTAGTCTAGATATAGAAGACGGTTGTACAGACGGATCTCGATAGTCTAGATATAGAAGACGGTGGTACAGACGGATCTCGTTAGTCTAGATATTGAAGACGTTTGTCCAACGACGTACCTCGTTAGTCTAGACATAGAAAACGGTTGTACAGACGGATCTCGTTAGTCTGGATATAGAAGACGGTTGTACAACGACGGATCTCGTTAGTCTAGATATAGAAGACGGTTATACAGACGGATCTCGTTAGTCTAGATATAGAAGACGGTTGTACAGACGGATCTCGTTAGTCTAGATATAGAAGACGGTTGTACAGACAGATCTCGTTAGTCTAGATATTGAAGACGTTTGTACAGACGGATCTCGTTAGTCTAGATACAGAAGACGGTTGTCCAACGACGTATCTCGTTAGCCTAGATATAGAAGACGGTTGCACAGACGGATCTCGTTAGTCTAGATATAGAAGACGGTTGTATAACGAGAGATCTCGTTAGTCTAGATATAGAAGTTGGTTGTACAGACGGATCTCGTTAGTCTAGATATAGAAGACGGTTGTACAGACGGATCTCGTCAGTCTAGATATAGAAGACGGTTGTACAGACGGATCTCGTTAGTCTAGATATAGAAGACGGTTGTACAGACGGATCTCGTTAGTCTAGATATAGAAGACGGTTGTATAACGAGAGATCTCGTTAGTCTAGATATAGAAGACGGTTGTACAACGACGGATCTCGTTAGTCTAGATATAGAAGACGGCTGTACAGACGGATATCGTTAGTCTAGATATAGAAGACGGTTGTACAGACGGATCTCGTTAGTCTAGATATAGAAGACGGTTGTATAACGAGTGATCTCGTTAGTCTAGATATACAAGACGGTTGTACAGACGGATCCCGTTAGTCTAGATATAGAAGACGGTTGTATAACGAGAGATCTCGTTAGTCTAGATATAGAAGATGGTTGTACAGACGGATCTCGTTAGTCTAGATATAGAAGACGGTTGTACAGACGGATCTCGTTAGTCTAGATATAGAAGACGGTTGTACAGACGGATCTCGTTAGTCTAGATATAGAAGACGGTTGTATAACGAGAGATCTCGTTAGTCTAGATATAGAAGACGGTTGTACAACGACGGATCTCGTTAGTCTAGATATAGAAGACGGCTGTACAGACGGATATCGTTAGTCTAGATATAGAAGACGGTTGTACAGACGGATCTCGTTAGTCTAGATATAGAAGACGGTTGTACAGACGGATCTCGTTAATCTAGATATTGAAGACGTTTGTACAGACGGATCTCGTTAGTCTAGATACAGAAGACGGTTGTCCAACGACGTATCTCGTTAGCCTAGATATAGAAGACGGTTGCACAGACGGATCTCGTTAGTCTAGATATAGAAGACGGTTGTATAACGACGGATCTCGTTAGTCTAGATATAGAAGACGGTTGTACAGACGGATCTCGTTAGTCTAGATATAGAAGACGGTTGTACAGACGGATCTAGTGAGTCTAGATATAGAAGACGGTTGTATAGACGGATCTCGTTAGTCTAGATATAGAAGACGGTTGTACAGACGGATCTCGTGAGTCTAGATATAGAAGACGGTTGTCCAACGACGTATCTCGTTAGTCTAGATATAGAAAACGGTTGTACAGACGGATCTCGTTAGACTAGATATAGAAGAGGGTTGTACAGACGGATCTCGTTAGTCTGGATATAGAAGACGGTTGTACAACGACGGATCTCGTTAGTCTAGATATAGAAGACGGTTGTACAGACGGATCTCGTTAGTCTAGATATAGAAGACGGTGGTACAGACGGATCTCGTTAGTCTAGATATTGAAGACGTTTGTCCAACGACGTACCTCGTTAGTCTAGATATAGAATACGGTTGTACAGACGGATCTCGTTAGTCTAGATATAGAAGACGGTTGTACAGACGGATCTCGTGAGTCTAGATATAGAAGACGGTTGTCCAACGACGTATCTCGTTAGTCTAGATATAGAAAACGGTTGTACAGACGGATCTCGTTAGTCTAGATATAGAAGACGGTTGTATAACGAGAGATCTCGTTAGTCTAGATATAGAAGACGGTTGTACAGACGGATCTCGTTAGTCTAGATATAGAAGACGGTTGTACAGACGGATATCGTTAGTCTAGATATAGAAGACGGTTGTACAGACGGATCTCGTTAGTCTAGATATAGAAGACGGTTGTACCGACGGATCTCGTGAGTCTAGATATAGAAGACGGTTGTCCACCGACGTATCTCGTTAGTCTAGATATAGAAAACGGTTGTACAGACGGATCTCGTTAGACTAGATATAGAAGAGGGTTGTACAACGACGGATCTCGTTAGTCTAGATATAGAAGACGGTGGTACAGACGGATCTCGTTAGTCTAGATATAGAAGACGGTTGTACAGACGGATATCGTTAGTCTAGATATAGAAGACGGTTGTATAACGAGAGATCTCGTTAGTCTAGATATAGAAGATGGTTGTACAGACGGATCTCGTTAGTCTAGATATAGAAGACGGTTGTATAACGAGAGATCTCGTTAGTCTAGATATAGAAGACGGCTGTACAGACGGATATCGTTAGTCTAGATATAGAAGACGGTTGTACAGACGGATCCCGTTAGTCTAGATATAGAAGACGGTTGTATAACGAGAGATCTCGTTAGTCTAGATATAGAAGATGGTTTTACAGACGGATCTCGTTAGTCTAGATATAGAAGACGGTTGTACAGACGGATCTCGTTAGTCTAGATATAGAAGACGGTTGTACAGACGAATCTCGTTAGTCTAGATATAGAAGACGGTTGTATAACGAGAGATCTCGTTAGTCTAGATATAGAAGATGGTTGTACAGACGGATCTCGTTAGTCTAGATATAGAAGACGGTTGTATAACGAGAGATCTCGTTAGTCTAGATATAGAAGACGGTTGTACAGACGGATATCGTTAGTCTAGATATAGAAGACGGTTGTACAGACGGACCTCGTTAGTCTAGATATTGAAGACGTTTGTCCAACGACGTATCTCGTTAGTCTAGATATAGAAGACGGTTGTACAGACGGATCTCGTTAGTCTAGATATAGAAGACGGTGGTACAGACGGATCTCGTTAGTCTAGATATTGAAGACGTTTGTACAGACGGATCTCGTTAGTCTAGATACAGAAGACGGTTGTCCAACGACGTATCTCGTTAGCCTAGATATAGAAGACGGTTGCACAGACGGATCTCGTTAGTCTAGATATAGAAGACGGTTGTACAGACGGATCTCGTGAGTCTAGATATAGAAGACCGTTGTATAGACGGATCTCGTTAGTCTAGATATAGAAGACGGTTGTACCGACGGATCTCGTGAGTCTAGATATAGAAGACGGTTGTCCACCGACGTATCTCGTTAGTCTAGATATAGAAAACGGTTGTACAGACGGATCTCGTTAGACTAGATATAGAAGAGGGTTGTACAACGACGGATCTCGTTAGTCTAGATATAGAAGACGGTTGTACAGACGGATCTCGTTAGTCTAGATATAGAAGACGGTTGTACAGACGGATATCGTTAGTCTAGATATAGAAGACGGTTGTATAACGAGAGATCTCGTTAGTCTAGATATAGAAGATGGTTGTACAGACGGATCTCGTTAGTCTAGATATAGAAGACGGTTGTATAACGAGAGATCTCGTTAGTCTAGATATAGAAGACGGCTGTACAGACGGATATCGTTAGTCTAGATATAGAAGACGGTTGTACAGACGGACCTCGTTAGTCTAGATATTGAAGACGTTTGTCCAACGACGTATCTCGTTAGTCTAGATATAGAAGACGGTTGTACAGACGGATCTCGTTAGTCTAGATATAGAAGACGATTGTACAGACGGATCTCGTTAGTCTAGATATTGAAGACGTTTGTCCATCGACGTACCTCGTTAGTCTAGACATAGAAAACGGTTGTACAGACGGATCTCGTTAGTCTGGATATAGAAGACGGTTGTACAACGACGGATCTCGTTAGTCTAGATATAGAAGACGGTTATACAGACGGATCTCGTTAGTCTAGATATAGAAGACGGGTGTACAGACGGATCTTGTTAGTCTAGATATAGAAGACGGTTGTACAGACGGATCTCGTTAGTCTAGATATTGAAGACGTTTGTACAGACGGATCTCGTTAGTCTAGATACAGAAGACGGTTGTCCAACGACGTATCTCGTTAGCCTAGATATAGAAGACGGTTGCACAGACGGATCTCGTTAGTCTAGATATAGAAGACGGTTGTATAACGAGAGATCTCGTTAGTCTAGATATAGAAGTTGGTTGTACAGACGGATCTCGTTAGTCTAGATATAGAAGACGGTTGTATAACGAGAGACCTCGTTAGTCTAGATATAGAAGATGGTTGTACAGACGGATCTCGTTAGTCTAGATATAGAAGACGGTTGTACAGACGGATCTCGTTAGTCTAGATATAGAATACGGTTGTACAGACGGATCTCGTTAGTCTAGATATAGAAGACGGTTGTACAGACGGATCTCGTTAGTCTAGATATTGAAGACGTTTGTCCAACGACGTATCTCGTTAGTCTAGATATAGAAGACGGTTGTACAGACGGATCTCGTTAGTCTAGATATTGAAGACGTTTGTCCAACGACGTATCTCGTTAGTCTAGATATAGAAGACGGTTGTACAGACGGATCTCGTTAGTCTAGATATAGAAGACGGTTGTATAACGAGAGATCTCGTTAGTCTAGATATAGAAGACGGTTGTACAGACGGATCCCGTTAGTCTAGATATAGAAGACGGTTGTATAACGAGAGATCTCGTTAGTCTAGATATAGAAGATGGTTTTACAGACGGATCTCGTTAGTCTAGATATAGAAGACGGTTGTACAGACGGATCTCGTTAGTCTAGATATAGAAGACGGTTGTACAGACGAATCTCGTTAGTCTAGATATAGAAGACGGTTGTATAACGAGAGATCTCGTTAGTCTAGATATAGAAGACGGTTGTACAACGACGGATCTCGTTAGTCTAGATATAGAAGACGGCTGTACAGACGGATATCGTTAGTCTAGATATAGAAGACGGTTGTACAGACGGATCTCGTTAGTCTAGATATAGAAGACGGTTGTACAGACGGATCTGGTTAGTCTAGATATTGAAGACGTTTGTACAGACGGATCTCGTTAGTCTAGATACAGAAGACGGTTGTCCAACGACTTATCTCGTTAGCCTAGATATAGAAGACGGTTGCACAGACGGATCTCGTTAGTCTAGATATAGAAGACGGTTGTACAGACGGATCTCGTTAGTCTAGATACAGAAGACGGTTGTCCAACGACGTATCTCGTTAGCCTAGATATAGAAGACGGTTGCACAGACGGATCTCGTTAGTCTAGATATAGAAGACGGTTGTATAACGAGAGATCTCGTTAGTCTAGATATAGAAGTTGGTTGTACAGACGGATCTCGTTAGTCTAGATATAGAAGACGGTTGTATAACGAGAGACCTCGTTAGTCTAGATATAGAAGATGGTTGTACAGACGGATCTCGTTAGTCTAGATATAGAAGACGGTTGTACAGACGGATCTCGTTAGTCTAGATATAGAATACGGTTGTACAGACGGATCTCGTTAGTCTAGATATAGAAGACGGTTGTACAGACGGATCTCGTTAGTCTAGATATTGAAGACGTTTGTCCAACGACGTATCTCGTTAGTCTAGATATAGAAGACGGTTGTACAGACGGATCTCGTTAGTCTAGATATTGAAGACGTTTGTCCAACGACGTATCTCGTTAGTCTAGATATAGAAGACGGTTGTACAGACGGATCTCGTTAGTCTAGATATAGAAGACGGTTGTATAACGAGAGATCTCGTTAGTCTAGATATAGAAGACGGTTGTACAGACGGATCCCGTTAGTCTAGATATAGAAGACGGTTGTATAACGAGAGATCTCGTTAGTCTAGATATAGAAGATGGTTTTACAGACGGATCTCGTTAGTCTAGATATAGAAGACGGTTGTACAGACGGATCTCGTTAGTCTAGATATAGAAGACGGTTGTACAGACGAATCTCGTTAGTCTAGATATAGAAGACGGTTGTATAACGAGAGATCTCGTTAGTCTAGATATAGAAGACGGTTGTACAACGACGGATCTCGTTAGTCTAGATATAGAAGACGGCTGTACAGACGGATATCGTTAGTCTAGATATAGAAGACGGTTGTACAGACGGATCTCGTTAGTCTAGATATAGAAGACGGTTGTACAGACGGATCTGGTTAGTCTAGATATTGAAGACGTTTGTACAGACGGATCTCGTTAGTCTAGATACAGAAGACGGTTGTCCAACGACTTATCTCGTTAGCCTAGATATAGAAGACGGTTGCACAGACGGATCTCGTTAGTCTAGATATAGAAGACGGTTGTATAACGACGGATCTCGTTAGTCTAGATATAGAAGACGGTTGTACAGACGGATCTCGTTAGTCTAGATATAGAAGACGGTTGTACAGACGGATCTCGTTAGTCTAGATATAGAAGATGGTTGTACAGACGGATCTCGTTAGTCTAGATATAGAAGATGGTTGTACAGACGGATCTCGATAGACTAGATATTGAAGACGTTTGTCCAACGACGTATCTCGTTAGTCTAGATATAGAAGACGGTTGTACAGACGGATTTCGATAGTCTAGATATAGAAGACGGTTGTACAGACGGATCTCGTTAGTCTAGATATAGAAGACGGTTGTACAGACGGATCTCGTGAGTCTAGATATAGAAGACGGTTGTATAGACGGATCTCGTTAGTCTAGATATAGAAGACGGTTGTACAGACGGATATCGTTAGTCTAGATATAGAAGACGGTTGTACAGACGGATCTCGTTAGTCTAGATATAGAAGACGGTTGTATAACGAGAGATCTCGTTAGTCTAGATATAGAAGATGGTTGTACAGACGGATCTCGTTAGTCTAGATATAGAAGACGGTTGTATAACGAGAGATCTCGTTAGTCTAGATATAGAAGATGGTTGTACAGACGGATCTCGTTAGTCTAGATATAGAAGACGGTTGTACAGACGGATCTCGTTAGTCTAGATATAGAAGACGGTTGTACAGACGAATCTCGTTAGTCTAGATATAGAAGACGGTTGTATAACGAGAGATCTCGTTAGTCTAGATATAGAAGATGGTTGTACAGACGGATCTCGTTAGTCTAGATATAGAAGATGGTTGTACAGACGGATCTCGATAGACTAGATATTGAAGACGTTTGTCCAACGACGTATCTCGTTAGTCTAGATATAGAAGACGGTTGTACAGACGGATTTCGATAGTCTAGATATAGAAGACGGTTGTACAGACGGATCTCGTTAGTCTAGATATAGAAGACGGTTGTACAGACGGATCTCGTGAGTCTAGATATAGAAGACGGTTGTACAGACGGATCTCGTTAGTCTAGATATAGAAGACGGTTGTACAGACGGATCTCGTTAGTCTAGATATAGAAGACCGTTGTACAGACGAATCTCGTTAGTCTAGATATAGAAGACGGTTGTATAACGAGAGATCTCGTTAGTCTAGATATAGAAGATGGTTGTACAGACGGATCTCGTTAGTCTAGATATAGAAGACGGTTGTATAACGAGAGATCTCGTTAGTCTAGATATAGAAGATGGTTGTACAGACGGATCTCGTTAGTCTAGATATAGAAGACGGTTGTACAGACGGATCTCGTTAGTCTAGATATAGAAGACGGTTGTACAGACGGATCTCGTTAGTCTAGATATAGAAGACGGTTGTATAACGAGAGATCTCGTTAGTCTAGATATAGAAGACGGTTGTACAACGACGGATCTCGTTAGTCTAGATATAGAAGACGGCTGTACAGACGGACCTCGTTAGTCTAGATATTGAAGACGTTTGTCCAACGACGTATCTCGTTAGTCTAGATATAGAAGACGGTTGTACAGACGGATCTCGTTAGTCTAGATATAGAAGACGGTTGTACAGACGGATCTCGTTAGTCTAGATATAGAAGACGGTTGTACAGACGGATCTCGTTAGTCTAGATATAGAAGATGGTTGTACAGACGGATCTCGTTAGTCTAGATATAGAAGACGGTTGTATAGACGGATCTCGTTAGTCTAGATATAGAAGACGGTTGTACAGACGGATCTCGTGAGTCTAGATATAGAAGACGGTTGTCCAACGACGTATCTCGTTAGTCTAGATATAGAAAACGGTTGTACAGACGGATCTCGTTAGACTAGATATAGAAGAGGGTTGTACAACGACGGATCTCGTTAGTCTAGATATAGAAGACGGTTGTACAGACGGATCTCGTTAGTCTAGATATAGAAGACGGTTGTACAGACGGATCTCGTGAGTCTAGATATAGAAGACGGTTGTATAGACGGATCTCGTTAGTCTAGATATAGAAGACGGTTGTACAGACGGATCTCGTGAGTCTAGATATAGAAGACGGTTGTCCAACGACGTATCTCGTTAGTCTAGATATAGAAAACGGTTGTACAGACGGATCTCGTTAGACTAGATATAGAAGAGGGTTGTACAACGACGGATCTCGTTAGTCTAGATATAGAAGACGGTTGTACAGACGGATCTCGTTAGTCTAGATATAGAAGACGGTTGTACAGACGGATCTCGTTAGTCTAGATATAGAAGACGGTTGTACAGACGGATCTCGTTAGTCTAGATATAGAAGACGGTTGTATAACGAGAGATCTCGTTAGTCTAGATATAGAAGATGGTTGTACAGACGGATCTCGTTAGTCTAGATATAGAAGACGGTTGTACAGACGGATCTCGTTAGTCTAGATATAGAAGACGGTTGTACAGACGGATCTCGTTAGTCTAGATATAGAAGACGGTTGTATAACGAGAGATCTCGTTAGTCTAGATATAGAAGACGGTTGTACAACGACGGATCTCGTTAGTCTAGATATAGAAGACGGCTGTACAGACGGACCTCGTTAGTCTAGATATTGAAGACGTTTGTCCAACGACGTATCTCGTTAGTCTAGATATAGAAGACGGTTGTACAGACGGATCTCGTTAGTCTAGATATAGAAGACGGTTGTACAGACGGATCTCGTTAGTCTAGATATAGAAGACGGTTGTACAGACGGATCTCGTTAGTCTAGATATAGAAGATGGTTGTACAGACGGATCTCGTTAGTCTAGATATAGAAGATGGTTGTACAGACGGATCTCGATAGACTAGATATTGAAGACGTTTGTCCAACGACGGATCTCGTTAGTCTAGATATAGAAGACGGCTGTACAGACGGATATCGTTAGTCTAGATATAGAAGACGGTTGTACAGACGGACCTCGTTAGTCTAGATATTGAAGACGTTTGTCCAACGACGTATCTCGTTAGTCTAGATATAGAAGACGGTTGTACAGACGGATCTCGTTAGTCTAGATATAGAAGACGGTTGTACAGACGGATCTCGTTAGTCTAGATATAGAAGACGGTTGTACAGACGGATCTCGTTAGTCTAGATATAGAAGATGGTTGTACAGACGGATCTCGTTAGTCTAGATATAGAAGATGGTTGTACAGACGGATCTCGATAGACTAGATATTGAAGACGTTTGTCCAACGACGTATCTCGTTAGTCTAGATATAGAAGACGGTTGTACAGACGGATTTCGATAGTCTAGATATAGAAGACGGTTGTACAGACGGATCTCGTTAGTCTAGATATAGAAGACGGTTGTACAGACGGATCTCGTGAGTCTAGATATAGAAGACGGTTGTATAGACGGATCTCGTTAGTCTAGATATAGAAGACGGTTGTACAGACGGATCTCGTGAGTCTAGATATAGAAGACGGTTGTCCAACGACGTATCTCGTTAGTCTAGATATAGAAAACGGTTGTACAGACGGATCTCGTTAGACTAGATATAGAAGAGGGTTGTACAACGACGGATCTCGTTAGTCTAGATATAGAAGACGGTTGTACAGACGGATCTCGTTAGTCTAGATATAGAAGACGGTTGTACAGACGGACCTCGTTAGTCTAGATATTGAAGACGTTTGTCCAACGACGTATCTCGTTAGTCTAGATATAGAAGACGGTTGTACAGACGGATCTCGTTAGTCTAGATATAGAAGACGGTTGTACAGACGGATCTCGTTAGTCTAGATATAGAAGACGGTGGTACAGACGGATCTCGTTAGTCTAGATATTGAAGACGTTTGTCCAACGACGTACCTCGTTAGTCTAGACATAGAAAACGGTTGTACAGACGGATCTCGTTAGTCTGGATATAGAAGACGGTTGTACAACGACGGATCTCGTTAGTCTAGATATAGAAGACGGTTGTACAGACGGATCTCGTTAGTCTAGATATAGAAGACGGTGGTACAGACGGATCTCGTTAGTCTAGATATTGAAGACGTTTGTCCAACGACGTACCTCGTTAGTCTAGATATAGAATACGGTTGTACAGACGGATCTCGTTAGTCTAGATATAGAAGACGGTTGTACAGACGGATCTCGTGAGTCTAGATATAGAAGACGGTTGTCCAACGACGTATCTCGTTAGTCTAGATATAGAAAACGGTTGTACAGACGGATCTCGTTAGACTAGATATAGAAGAGGGTTGTACAACGACGGATATCGTTAGTCTAGATATAGAAGACGGTTGTACAGACGGACCTCGTTAGTCTAGATACAGAAGACGGTTGTCCAACGACGTATCTCGTTAGCCTAGATATAGAAGACGGTTGCACAGACGGATCTCGTTAGTCTAGATATAGAAGACGGTTGTACAGACGGATCTCGTGAGTCTAGATATAGAAGACCGTTGTATAGACGGATCTCGTTAGTCTAGATATAGAAGACGGTTGTACAGACGGATCTCGTGAGTCTAGATATAGAAGACGGTTGTCCACCGACGTATCTCGTTAGTCTAGATATAGAAAACGGTTGTACAGACGGATCTCGTTAGTCTAGATATAGAAGACGGTGGTACAGACGGATCTCGTTAGTCTAGATATTGAAGACGTTTGTACAGACGGATCTCGTTAGTCTAGATACAGAAGACGGTTGTCCAACGACGTATCTCGTTAGCCTAGATATAGAAGACGGTTGCACAGACGGATCTCGTTAGTCTAGATATAGAAGAGGGTTGTACAGCGACGGATCTCGTTAGTCTAGATATAGAAGACGGTTGTACAGACGGATCTCGTTAGTCTAGATATAGAAGACGGTTGTACAGACGGATCTCGTTAGTCTAGATATAGAAGACGGTTGTATAACGAGAGATCTCGTTAGTCTAGATATAGAAGATGGTTGTACAGACGGATCTCGTTAGTCTAGATATAGAAGACGGTTGTATAACGAGAGATCTCGTTAGTCTAGATATAGAAGACGGTTGTACAGACGGATATCGTTAGTCTAGATATAGAAGACGGTTGTACAGACGGACCTCGTTAGTCTAGATATTGAAGACGTTTGTCCAACGACGTATCTCGTTAGTCTAGATATAGAAGACGGTTGTACAGACGGATCTCGTTAGTCTAGATATAGAAGACGGTGGTACAGACGGATCTCGTTAGTCTAGATATTGAAGACGTTTGTACAGACGGATCTCGTTAGTCTAGATACAGAAGACGGTTGTCCAACGACGTATCTCGTTAGCCTAGATATAGAAGACGGTTGCACAGACGGATCTCGTTAGTCTAGATATAGAAGACGGTTGTACAGACGGATCTCGTGAGTCTAGATATAGAAGACCGTTGTATAGACGGATCTCGTTAGTCTAGATATAGAAGACGGTTGTACAGACGGATCTCGTGAGTCTAGATATAGAAGACGGTTGTCCACCGACGTATCTCGTTAGTCTAGATATAGAAAACGGTTGTACAGACGGATCTCGTTAGACTAGATATAGAAGAGGGTTGTACAACGACGGATCTCGTTAGTCTAGATATAGAAGACGGTTGTACAGACGGATCTCGTTAGTCTAGATATAGAAGACGGTTGTACAGACGGATATCGTTAGTCTAGATATAGAAGACGGTTGTATAACGAGAGATCTCGTTAGTCTAGATATAGAAGATGGTTGTACAGACGGATCTCGTTAGTCTAGATATAGAAGACGGTTGTATAACGAGAGATCTCGTTAGTCTAGATATAGAAGACGGCTGTACAGACGGATATCGTTAGTCTAGATATAGAAGACGGTTGTACAGACGGACCTCGTTAGTCTAGATATTGAAGACGTTTGTCCAACGACGTATCTCGTCAGTCTAGATATAGAAGACGGTTGTACAGACGGATCTCGTTAGTCTAGATATAGAAGACGATTGTACAGACGGATCTCGTTAGTCTAGATATTGAAGACGGTTGTACAGACGGATCTCGTTAGTCTAGATATAGAAGACGGTTGTACAGACGAATCTCGTTAGTCTAGATATAGAAGACGGTTGTATAACGAGAGATCTCGTTAGTCTAGATATAGAAGACGGTTGTACAACGACGGATCTCGTTAGTCTAGATATAGAAGACGGTTGTACAGACGGATCTCGTTAGTCTAGATATAGAAGACGGTTGTACAGACGAATCTCGTTAGTCTAGATATAGAAGACGGTTGTATAACGAGAGATCTCGTTAGTCTAGATATAGAAGACGGTTGTACAACGACGGATCTCGTTAGTCTAGATATAGAAGACGGCTGTACAGACGGATATCGTTAGTCTAGATATAGAAGACGGTTGTACAGACGGATCTCGTTAGTCTAGATATAGAAGACGGTTGTACAGACGGATCTGGTTAGTCTAGATATTGAAGACGTTTGTACAGACGGATCTCGTTAGTCTAGATACAGAAGACGGTTGTCCAACGACTTATCTCGTTAGCCTAGATATAGAAGACGGTTGCACAGACGGATCTCGTTAGTCTAGATATAGAAGACGGTTGTATAACGACGGATCTCGTTAGTCTAGATATAGAAGACGGTTGTACAGACGGATCTCGTTAGTCTAGATATAGAAGACGGTTGTACAGACGGATCTCGTTAGTCTAGATATAGAAGATGGTTGTACAGACGGATCTCGTTAGTCTAGATATAGAAGATGGTTGTACAGACGGATCTCGATAGACTAGATATTGAAGACGTTTGTCCAACGACGTATCTCGTTAGTCTAGATATAGAAGACGGTTGTACAGACGGATTTCGATAGTCTAGATATAGAAGACGGTTGTACAGACGGACCTCGTTAGTCTAGATATTGAAGACGTTTGTCCAACGACGTATCTCGTTAGTCTAGATATAGAAGACGGTTGTACAGACGGATTTCGATAGTCTAGATATAGAAGACGGTGGTACAGACGGATCTCGTTAGTCTAGATATTGAAGACGTTTGTACAGACGGATCTCGTTAGTCTAGATACAGAAGACGGTTGTCCAACGACGTATCTCGTTAGCCTAGATATAGAAGACGGTTGCACAGACGGATCTCGTTAGTCTAGATATAGAAGACGGTTGTACAGACGGATCTCGTGAGTCTAGATATAGAAGACCGTTGTATAGACGGATCTCGTTAGTCTAGATATAGAAGACGGTTGTACAGACGGATCTCGTGAGTCTAGATATAGAAGACGGTTGTCCACCGACGTATCTCGTTAGTCTAGATATAGAAAACGGTTGTACAGACGGATCTCGTTAGACTAGATATAGAAGAGGGTTGTACAACGACGGATCTCGTTAGTCTAGATATAGAAGACGGTTGTACAGACGGATCTCGTTAGTCTAGATATAGAAGACGGTTGTACAGACGGATATCGTTAGTCTAGATATAGAAGACGGTTGTATAACGAGAGATCTCGTTAGTCTAGATATAGAAGACGGTTGCACAGACGGATCTCGTTAGTCTAGATATAGAAGACGGTTGTACAGACGGATCTCGTGAGTCTAGATATAGAAGACCGTTGTACAGACGGATCTCGTTAGTCTAGATATAGAAGACGGTTGTATAACGAGAGATCTCGTTAGTCTAGATATAGAAGATGGTTGTACAGACGGATCTCGTTAGTCTAGATATAGAAGACGGTTGTATAACGAGAGATCTCGTTAGTCTAGATATAGAAGACGGTTGTACAGACGGATATCGTTACTCTAGATATAGAAGACGGTTGTACAGACGGACCTCGTTAGTCTAGATATTGAAGACGTTTGTCCAACGACGTATCTCGTTAGTCTAGATATAGAAGACGGTTGCACAGACGGATCTCGTTAGTCTAGATATAGAAGACGGTGGTACAGACGGATCTCGTTAGTCTAGATATTGAAGACGTTTGTACAGACGGATCTCGTTAGTCTAGATACAGAAGACGGTTGTCCAACGACGTATCTCGTTAGCCTAGATATAGAAGACGGTTGCACAGACGGATCTCGTTAGTCTAGATATAGAAGACGGTTGTACAGACGGATCTCGTGAGTCTAGATATAGAAGACCGTTGTATAGACGGATCTCGTTAGTCTAGATATAGAAGACGGTTGTACAGACGGATCTCGTGAGTCTAGATATAGAAGACGGTTGTCCACCGACGTATCTCGTTAGTCTAGATATAGAAAACGGTTGTACAGACGGATCTCGTTAGACTAGATATAGAAGAGGGTTGTACAACGACGGATCTCGTTAGTCTAGATATAGAAGACGGTTGTACAGACGGATCTCGTTAGTCTAGATATAGAAGACGGTTGTACAGACGGATATCGTTAGTCTAGATATAGAAGACGGTTGTATAACGAGAGATCTCGTTAGTCTAGATATAGAAGATGGTTGTACAGACGGATCTCGTTAGTCTAGATATAGAAGACGGTTGTATAACGAGAGATCTCGTTAGTCTAGATATAGAAGACGGCTGTACAGACGGATATCGTTAGTCTAGATATTGAAGACGGTTGTACAGACGGATCTCGTTAGTCTAGATATAGAAGACGGTGGTACAGACGGATCTCGTTAGTCTAGATATTGAAGACGTTTGTCCAACGACGTACCTCGTTAGTCTAGACATAGAAAACGGTTGTACAGACGGATCTCGTTAGTCTGGATATAGAAGACGGTTGTACAACGACGGATCTCGTTAGTCTAGATATAGAAGACGGTTGTACAGACGGATCTCGTTAGTCTAGATATAGAAGACGGTGGTACAGACGGATCTCGTTAGTCTAGATATTGAAGACGTTTGTACAGACGGATCTCGTTAGTCTAGATACAGAAGACGGTTGTCCAACGACGTATCTCGTTAGCCTAGATATAGAAGACGGTTGCACAGACGGATCTCGTTAGTCTAGATATAGAAGACGGTTGTACAGACGGATCTCGTGAGTCTAGATATAGAAGACCGTTGTATAGACGGATCTCGTTAGTCTAGATATAGAAGATGGTTGTACAGACGGATCTCGATAGACTAGATATTGAAGACGTTTGTCCAACGACGTATCTCGTTAGTCTAGATATAGAAGACGGTTGTACAGACGGATTTCGATAGTCTAGATATAGAAGACGGTTGTACAGACGGACCTCGTTAGTCTAGATATTGAAGACGTTTGTCCAACGACGTATCTCGTTAGTCTAGATATAGAAGACGGTTGTCCACCGACGTATCTCGTTAGTCTAGATATAGAAAACGGTTGTACAGACGGATCTCGTTAGACTAGATATAGAAGAGGGTTGTACAACGACGGATCTCGTTAGTCTAGATATAGAAGACGGTTGTACAGACGGATCTCGTTAGTCTAGATATAGAAGACGGTTGTACAGACGGATATCGTTAGTCTAGATATAGAAGACGGTTGTATAACGAGAGATCTCGTTAGTCTAGATATAGAAGACGGTTGTACAGACGGACCTCGTTAGTCTAGATATTGAAGACGTTTGTCCAACGACGTATCTCGTTAGTCTAGATATAGAAGACGGTTGTACAGACGGATCTCGTTAGTCTAGATATAGAAGACGGTTGTACAGACGGATCTCGTTAGTCTAGATATAGAAGACGGTGGTACAGACGGATCTCGTTAGTCTAGATATTGAAGACGTTTGTCCAACGACGTACCTCGTTAGTCTAGACATAGAAAACGGTTGTACAGACGGATCTCGTTAGTCTGGATATAGAAGACGGTTGTACAACGACGGATCTCGTTAGTCTAGATATAGAAGACGGTTGTACAGACGGATCTCGTTAGTCTAGATATAGAAGACGGTGGTACAGACGGATCTCGTTAGTCTAGATATTGAAGACGTTTGTCCAACGACGTACCTCGTTAGTCTAGATATAGAATACGGTTGTACAGACGGATCTCGTTAGTCTAGATATAGAAGACGGTTGTACAGACGGATCTCGTGAGTCTAGATATAGAAGACGGTTGTCCAACGACGTATCTCGTTAGTCTAGATATAGAAAACGGTTGTACAGACGGATCTCGTTAGACTAGATATAGAAGAGGGTTGTACAACGACGGATATCGTTAGTCTAGATATAGAAGACGGTTGTACAGACGGACCTCGTTAGTCTAGATACAGAAGACGGTTGTCCAACGACGTATCTCGTTAGCCTAGATATAGAAGACGGTTGCACAGACGGATCTCGTTAGTCTAGATATAGAAGACGGTTGTACAGACGGATCTCGTGAGTCTAGATATAGAAGACCGTTGTATAGACGGATCTCGTTAGTCTAGATATAGAAGACGGTTGTACAGACGGATCTCGTGAGTCTAGATATAGAAGACGGTTGTCCACCGACGTATCTCGTTAGTCTAGATATAGAAAACGGTTGTACAGACGGATCTCGTTAGTCTAGATATAGAAGACGGTGGTACAGACGGATCTCGTTAGTCTAGATATTGAAGACGTTTGTACAGACGGATCTCGTTAGTCTAGATACAGAAGACGGTTGTCCAACGACGTATCTCGTTAGCCTAGATATAGAAGACGGTTGCACAGACGGATCTCGTTAGTCTAGATATAGAAGAGGGTTGTACAGCGACGGATCTCGTTAGTCTAGATATAGAAGACGGTTGTACAGACGGATCTCGTTAGTCTAGATATAGAAGACGGTTGTACAGACGGATCTCGTTAGTCTAGATATAGAAGACGGTTGTATAACGAGAGATCTCGTTAGTCTAGATATAGAAGATGGTTGTACAGACGGATCTCGTTAGTCTAGATATAGAAGACGGTTGTATAACGAGAGATCTCGTTAGTCTAGATATAGAAGACGGTTGTACAGACGGATATCGTTAGTCTAGATATAGAAGACGGTTGTACAGACGGACCTCGTTAGTCTAGATATTGAAGACGTTTGTCCAACGACGTATCTCGTTAGTCTAGATATAGAAGACGGTTGTACAGACGGATCTCGTTAGTCTAGATATAGAAGACGGTGGTACAGACGGATCTCGTTAGTCTAGATATTGAAGACGTTTGTACAGACGGATCTCGTTAGTCTAGATACAGAAGACGGTTGTCCAACGACGTATCTCGTTAGCCTAGATATAGAAGACGGTTGCACAGACGGATCTCGTTAGTCTAGATATAGAAGACGGTTGTACAGACGGATCTCGTGAGTCTAGATATAGAAGACCGTTGTATAGACGGATCTCGTTAGTCTAGATATAGAAGACGGTTGTACAGACGGATCTCGTGAGTCTAGATATAGAAGACGGTTGTCCACCGACGTATCTCGTTAGTCTAGATATAGAAAACGGTTGTACAGACGGATCTCGTTAGACTAGATATAGAAGAGGGTTGTACAACGACGGATCTCGTTAGTCTAGATATAGAAGACGGTTGTACAGACGGATCTCGTTAGTCTAGATATAGAAGACGGTTGTACAGACGGATATCGTTAGTCTAGATATAGAAGACGGTTGTATAACGAGAGATCTCGTTAGTCTAGATATAGAAGATGGTTGTACAGACGGATCTCGTTAGTCTAGATATAGAAGACGGTTGTATAACGAGAGATCTCGTTAGTCTAGATATAGAAGACGGCTGTACAGACGGATATCGTTAGTCTAGATATAGAAGACGGTTGTACAGACGGACCTCGTTAGTCTAGATATTGAAGACGTTTGTCCAACGACGTATCTCGTCAGTCTAGATATAGAAGACGGTTGTACAGACGGATCTCGTTAGTCTAGATATAGAAGACGATTGTACAGACGGATCTCGTTAGTCTAGATATTGAAGACGGTTGTACAGACGGATCTCGTTAGTCTAGATATAGAAGACGGTTGTACAGACGAATCTCGTTAGTCTAGATATAGAAGACGGTTGTATAACGAGAGATCTCGTTAGTCTAGATATAGAAGACGGTTGTACAACGACGGATCTCGTTAGTCTAGATATAGAAGACGGTTGTACAGACGGATCTCGTTAGTCTAGATATAGAAGACGGTTGTACAGACGAATCTCGTTAGTCTAGATATAGAAGACGGTTGTATAACGAGAGATCTCGTTAGTCTAGATATAGAAGACGGTTGTACAACGACGGATCTCGTTAGTCTAGATATAGAAGACGGCTGTACAGACGGATATCGTTAGTCTAGATATAGAAGACGGTTGTACAGACGGATCTCGTTAGTCTAGATATAGAAGACGGTTGTACAGACGGATCTGGTTAGTCTAGATATTGAAGACGTTTGTACAGACGGATCTCGTTAGTCTAGATACAGAAGACGGTTGTCCAACGACTTATCTCGTTAGCCTAGATATAGAAGACGGTTGCACAGACGGATCTCGTTAGTCTAGATATAGAAGACGGTTGTATAACGACGGATCTCGTTAGTCTAGATATAGAAGACGGTTGTACAGACGGATCTCGTTAGTCTAGATATAGAAGACGGTTGTACAGACGGATCTCGTTAGTCTAGATATAGAAGATGGTTGTACAGACGGATCTCGTTAGTCTAGATATAGAAGATGGTTGTACAGACGGATCTCGATAGACTAGATATTGAAGACGTTTGTCCAACGACGTATCTCGTTAGTCTAGATATAGAAGACGGTTGTACAGACGGATTTCGATAGTCTAGATATAGAAGACGGTTGTACAGACGGACCTCGTTAGTCTAGATATTGAAGACGTTTGTCCAACGACGTATCTCGTTAGTCTAGATATAGAAGACGGTTGTACAGACGGATTTCGATAGTCTAGATATAGAAGACGGTGGTACAGACGGATCTCGTTAGTCTAGATATTGAAGACGTTTGTACAGACGGATCTCGTTAGTCTAGATACAGAAGACGGTTGTCCAACGACGTATCTCGTTAGCCTAGATATAGAAGACGGTTGCACAGACGGATCTCGTTAGTCTAGATATAGAAGACGGTTGTACAGACGGATCTCGTGAGTCTAGATATAGAAGACCGTTGTATAGACGGATCTCGTTAGTCTAGATATAGAAGACGGTTGTACAGACGGATCTCGTGAGTCTAGATATAGAAGACGGTTGTCCACCGACGTATCTCGTTAGTCTAGATATAGAAAACGGTTGTACAGACGGATCTCGTTAGACTAGATATAGAAGAGGGTTGTACAACGACGGATCTCGTTAGTCTAGATATAGAAGACGGTTGTACAGACGGATCTCGTTAGTCTAGATATAGAAGACGGTTGTACAGACGGATATCGTTAGTCTAGATATAGAAGACGGTTGTATAACGAGAGATCTCGTTAGTCTAGATATAGAAGACGGTTGCACAGACGGATCTCGTTAGTCTAGATATAGAAGACGGTTGTACAGACGGATCTCGTGAGTCTAGATATAGAAGACCGTTGTACAGACGGATCTCGTTAGTCTAGATATAGAAGACGGTTGTATAACGAGAGATCTCGTTAGTCTAGATATAGAAGATGGTTGTACAGACGGATCTCGTTAGTCTAGATATAGAAGACGGTTGTATAACGAGAGATCTCGTTAGTCTAGATATAGAAGACGGTTGTACAGACGGATATCGTTACTCTAGATATAGAAGACGGTTGTACAGACGGACCTCGTTAGTCTAGATATTGAAGACGTTTGTCCAACGACGTATCTCGTTAGTCTAGATATAGAAGACGGTTGCACAGACGGATCTCGTTAGTCTAGATATAGAAGACGGTGGTACAGACGGATCTCGTTAGTCTAGATATTGAAGACGTTTGTACAGACGGATCTCGTTAGTCTAGATACAGAAGACGGTTGTCCAACGACGTATCTCGTTAGCCTAGATATAGAAGACGGTTGCACAGACGGATCTCGTTAGTCTAGATATAGAAGACGGTTGTACAGACGGATCTCGTGAGTCTAGATATAGAAGACCGTTGTATAGACGGATCTCGTTAGTCTAGATATAGAAGACGGTTGTACAGACGGATCTCGTGAGTCTAGATATAGAAGACGGTTGTCCACCGACGTATCTCGTTAGTCTAGATATAGAAAACGGTTGTACAGACGGATCTCGTTAGACTAGATATAGAAGAGGGTTGTACAACGACGGATCTCGTTAGTCTAGATATAGAAGACGGTTGTACAGACGGATCTCGTTAGTCTAGATATAGAAGACGGTTGTACAGACGGATATCGTTAGTCTAGATATAGAAGACGGTTGTATAACGAGAGATCTCGTTAGTCTAGATATAGAAGATGGTTGTACAGACGGATCTCGTTAGTCTAGATATAGAAGACGGTTGTATAACGAGAGATCTCGTTAGTCTAGATATAGAAGACGGCTGTACAGACGGATATCGTTAGTCTAGATATAGAAGACGGTTGTACAGACGGACCTCGTTAGTCTAGATATTGAAGACGTTTGTCCAACGACGTATCTCGTTAGTCTAGATATAGAAGACGGTTGTACAGACGGATCTCGTTAGTCTAGATATAGAAGACGATTGTACAGACGGATCTCGTTAGTCTAGATATTGAAGACGTTTGTCCATCGACGTACCTCGTTAGTCTAGACATAGAAAACGGTTGTACAGACGGATCTCGTTAGTCTGGATATAGAAGACGGTTGTACAACGACGGATCTCGTTAGTCTAGATATAGAAGACGGTTATACAGACGGATCTCGTTAGTCTAGATATAGAAGACGGTTGTACAGACGGATCTTGTTAGTCTAGATATAGAAGACGGTTGTACAGACGGATCTCGTTAGTCTAGATATTGAAGACGTTTGTACAGACGGATCTCGTTAGTCTAGATACAGAAGACGGTTGTCCAACGACGTATCTCGTTAGCCTAGATATAGAAGACGGTTGCACAGACGGATCTCGTTAGTCTAGATATAGAAGACGGTTGTATAACGAGAGATCTCGTTAGTCTAGATATAGAAGTTGGTTGTACAGACGGATCTCGTTAGTCTAGATATAGAAGACGGTTGTATAACGAGAGACCTCGTTAGTCTAGATATAGAAGATGGTTGTACAGACGGATCTCGTTAGTCTAGATATAGAAGACGGTTGTACAGACGGATCTCGTTAGTCTAGATATAGAATACGGTTGTACAGACGGATCTCGTTAGTCTAGATATAGAAGACGGTTGTACAGACGGATCTCGTTAGTCTAGATATTGAAGACGTTTGTCCAACGACGTATCTCGTTAGTCTAGATATAGAAGACGGTTGTACAGACGGATCTCGTTAGTCTAGATATTGAAGACGTTTGTCCAACGACGTATCTCGTTAGTCTAGATATAGAAGACGGTTGTACAGACGGATCTCGTTAGTCTAGATATAGAAGACGGTTGTATAACGAGAGATCTCGTTAGTCTAGATATAGAAGACGGTTGTACAGACGGATCCCGTTAGTCTAGATATAGAAGACGGTTGTATAACGAGAGATCTCGTTAGTCTAGATATAGAAGATGGTTTTACAGACGGATCTCGTTAGTCTAGATATAGAAGACGGTTGTACAGACGGATCTCGTTAGTCTAGATATAGAAGACGGTTGTATAACGAGAGATCTCGTTAGTCTAGATATAGAAGACGGCTGTACAGACGGATATCGTTAGTCTAGATATAGAAGACGGTTGTACAGACGGATCTCGTTAGTCTAGATATAGAAGACGGTTGTATAACGAGAGATCTCGTTAGTCTAGATATAGAAGACGGTTGTACAGACGGATCCCGTTAGTCTAGATATAGAAGACGGTTGTATAACGAGAGATCTCGTTAGTCTAGATATAGAAGATGGTTTTACAGACGGATCTCGTTAGTCTAGATATAGAAGACGGTTGTACAGACGGATCTCGTTAGTCTAGATATAGAAGACGGTTGTACAGACGAATCTCGTTAGTCTAGATATAGAAGACGGTTGTATAACGAGAGATCTCGTTAGTCTAGATATAGAAGACGGTTGTCCACCGACGTATCTCGTTAGTCTAGATATAGAAAACGGTTGTACAGACGGATCTCGTTAGACTAGATATAGAAGAGGGTTGTACAACGACGGATCTCGTTAGTCTAGATATAGAAGACGGTTGTACAGACGGATCTCGTTAGTCTAGATATAGAAGACGGTTGTACAGACGGATATCGTTAGTCTAGATATAGAAGACGGTTGTATAACGAGAGATCTCGTTAGTCTAGATATAGAAGATGGTTGTACAGACGGATCTCGTTAGTCTAGATATAGAAGACGGTTGTATAACGAGAGATCTCGTTAGTCTAGATATAGAAGACGGCTGTACAGACGGATATCGTTAGTCTAGATATAGAAGACGGTTGTACAGACGGATCTCGTTAGTCTAGATATAGAAGACGGTTGTATAACGAGAGATCTCGTTAGTCTAGATATAGAAGACGGTTGTACAGACGGATCCCGTTAGTCTAGATATAGAAGACGGTTGTATAACGAGAGATCTCGTTAGTCTAGATATAGAAGATGGTTTTACAGACGGATCTCGTTAGTCTAGATATAGAAGACGGTTGTACAGACGGATCTCGTTAGTCTAGATATAGAAGACGGTTGTACAGACGAATCTCGTTAGTCTAGATATAGAAGACGGTTGTATAACGAGAGATCTCGTTAGTCTAGATATAGAAGACGGCTGTACAGACGGATATCGTTAGTCTAGATATAGAAGACGGTTGTACAGACGGACCTCGTTAGTCTAGATATTGAAGACGTTTGTCCAACGACGTATCTCGTTAGTCTAGATATAGAAGACGGTTGTACAGACGGATCTCGTTAGTCTAGATATAGAAGACGATTGTACAGACGGATCTCGTTAGTCTAGATATTGAAGACGTTTGTCCATCGACGTACCTCGTTAGTCTAGACATAGAAAACGGTTGTACAGACGGATCTCGTTAGTCTGGATATAGAAGACGGTTGTACAACGACGGATCTCGTTAGTCTAGATATAGAAGACGGTTATACAGACGGATCTCGTTAGTCTAGATATAGAAGACGGTTGTACAGACGGATCTTGTTAGTCTAGATATAGAAGACGGTTGTACAGACGGATCTCGTTAGTCTAGATATTGAAGACGTTTGTACAGACGGATCTCGTTAGTCTAGATACAGAAGACGGTTGTCCAACGACGTATCTCGTTAGCCTAGATATAGAAGACGGTTGCACAGACGGATCTCGTTAGTCTAGATATAGAAGACGGTTGTATAACGAGAGATCTCGTTAGTCTAGATATAGAAGTTGGTTGTACAGACGGATCTCGTTAGTCTAGATATAGAAGACGGTTGTATAACGAGAGACCTCGTTAGTCTAGATATAGAAGATGGTTGTACAGACGGATCTCGTTAGTCTAGATATAGAAGACGGTTGTACAGACGGATCTCGTTAGTCTAGATATAGAATACGGTTGTACAGACGGATCTCGTTAGTCTAGATATAGAAGACGGTTGTACAGACGGATCTCGTTAGTCTAGATATAGAAGACGGTTGTATAACGAGAGATCTCGTTAGTCTAGATATAGAAGACGGCTGTACAGACGGATATCGTTAGTCTAGATATAGAAGACGGTTGTACAGACGGATCTCGTTAGTCTAGATATAGAAGACGGTTGTATAACGAGAGATCTCGTTAGTCTAGATATAGAAGACGGTTGTACAGACGGATCCCGTTAGTCTAGATATAGAAGACGGTTGTATAACGAGAGATCTCGTTAGTCTAGATATAGAAGATGGTTTTACAGACGGATCTCGTTAGTCTAGATATAGAAGACGGTTGTACAGACGGATCTCGTTAGTCTAGATATAGAAGACGGTTGTACAGACGAATCTCGTTAGTCTAGATATAGAAGACGGTTGTATAACGAGAGATCTCGTTAGTCTAGATATAGAAGACGGTTGTACAGACGGATCTCGTGAGTCTAGATATAGAAGACGGTTGTCCACCGACGTATCTCGTTAGTCTAGATATAGAAAACGGTTGTACAGACGGATCTCGTTAGACTAGATATAGAAGAGGGTTGTACAACGACGGATCTCGTTAGTCTAGATATAGAAGACGGTTGTACAGACGGATCTCGTTAGTCTAGATATAGAAGACGGTTGTACAGACGGATATCGTTAGTCTAGATATAGAAGACGGTTGTATAACGAGAGATCTCGTTAGTCTAGATATAGAAGATGGTTGTACAGACGGATCTCGTTAGTCTAGATATAGAAGACGGTTGTATAACGAGAGATCTCGTTAGTCTAGATATAGAAGACGGCTGTACAGACGGATATCGTTAGTCTAGATATAGAAGACGGTTGTACAGACGGATCTCGTTAGTCTAGATATAGAAGACGGTTGTATAACGAGAGATCTCGTTAGTCTAGATATAGAAGACGGTTGTACAGACGGATCCCGTTAGTCTAGATATAGAAGACGGTTGTATAACGAGAGATCTCGTTAGTCTAGATATAGAAGATGGTTTTACAGACGGATCTCGTTAGTCTAGATATAGAAGACGGTTGTACAGACGGATCTCGTTAGTCTAGATATAGAAGACGGTTGTACAGACGAATCTCGTTAGTCTAGATATAGAAGACGGTTGTATAACGAGAGATCTCGTTAGTCTAGATATAGAAGACGGTTGTACAACGACGGATCTCGTTAGTCTAGATATAGAAGACGGCTGTACAGACGGATATCGTTAGTCTAGATATAGAAGACGGTTGTACAGACGGATCTCGTTAGTCTAGATATAGAAGACGGTTGTACAGACGGATCTGGTTAGTCTAGATATTGAAGACGTTTGTACAGACGGATCTCGTTAGTCTAGATACAGAAGACGGTTGTCCAACGACTTATCTCGTTAGCCTAGATATAGAAGACGGTTGCACAGACGGATCTCGTTAGTCTAGATATAGAAGACGGTTGTATAACGACGGATCTCGTTAGTCTAGATATAGAAGACGGTTGTACAGACGGATCTCGTTAGTCTAGATATAGAAGACGGTTGTACAGACGGATCTCGTTAGTCTAGATATAGAAGATGGTTGTACAGACGGATCTCGTTAGTCTAGATATAGAAGATGGTTGTACAGACGGATCTCGATAGACTAGATATTGAAGACGTTTGTCCAACGACGTATCTCGTTAGTCTAGATATAGAAGACGGTTGTACAGACGGATTTCGATAGTCTAGATATAGAAGACGGTTGTACAGACGGATCTCGTTAGTCTAGATATAGAAGACGGTTGTACAGACGGATCTCGTGAGTCTAGATATAGAAGACGGTTGTATAGACGGATCTCGTTAGTCTAGATATAGAAGACGGTTGTACAGACGGATCTCGTGAGTCTAGATATAGAAGACGGTTGTCCAACGACGTATCTCGTTAGTCTAGATATAGAAAACGGTTGTACAGACGGATCTCGTTAGACTAGATATAGAAGAGGGTTGTACAACGATGGATCTCGTTAGTCTAGATATAGAAGACGGTTGTACAGACGGATCTCGTTAGTCTAGATATAGAAGACGGTTGTACAGACGGATCTCGTTAGTCTAGATATAGAAGACGGTTGTACAGACGGATCTCGTTAGTCTAGATATAGAAGACGGTTGTATAACGAGAGATCTCGTTAGTCTAGATATAGAAGATGGTTGTACAGACGGATCTCGTTAGTCTAGATATAGAAGACGGTTGTCCACCGACGTATCTCGTTAGTCTAGATATAGAAAACGGTTGTACAGACGGATCTCGTTAGACTAGATATAGAAGAGGGTTGTACAACGACGGATCTCGTTAGTCTAGATATAGAAGACGGTTGTACAGACGGATCTCGTTAGTCTAGATATAGAAGACGGTTGTACAGACGGATCTCGTTAGTCTAGATATAGAAGACGGTTGTATAACGAGAGATCTCGTTAGTCTAGATATAGAAGATGGTTGTACAGACGGATCTCGTTAGTCTAGATATAGAAGACGGTTGTATAACGAGAGATCTCGTTAGTCTAGATATAGAAGACGGTTGTACAGACGGATATCGTTAGTCTAGATATAGAAGACGGTTGTACAGACGGACCTCGTTAGTCTAGATATTGAAGACGTTTGTCCAACGACGTATCTCGTTAGTCTAGATATAGAAGACGGTTGTACAGACGGATCTCGTTAGTCTAGATATAGAAGACGGTGGTACAGACGGATCTCGTTAGTCTAGATATTGAAGACGTTTGTACAGACGGATCTCGTTAGTCTAGATACAGAAGACGGTTGTCCAACGACGTATCTCGTTAGCCTAGATATAGAAGACGGTTGCACAGACGGATCTCGTTAGTCTAGATATAGAAGACGGTTGTACAGACGGATCTCGTGAGTCTAGATATAGAAGACCGTTGTATAGACGGATCTCGTTAGTCTAGATATAGAAGACGGTTGTACCGACGGATCTCGTGAGTCTAGATATAGAAGACGGTTGTCCACCGACGTATCTCGTTAGTCTAGATATAGAAAACGGTTGTACAGACGGATCTCGTTAGACTAGATATAGAAGAGGGTTGTACAACGACGGATCTCGTTAGTCTAGATATAGAAGACGGTTGTACAGACGGATCTCGTTAGTCTAGATATAGAAGACGGTTGTACAGACGGATATCGTTAGTCTAGATATAGAAGACGGTTGTATAACGAGAGATCTCGTTAGTCTAGATATAGAAGATGGTTGTACAGACGGATCTCGTTAGTCTAGATATAGAAGACGGTTGTATAACGAGAGATCTCGTTAGTCTAGATATAGAAGACGGCTGTACAGACGGATATCGTTAGTCTAGATATAGAAGACGGTTGTACAGACGGATCTCGTTAGTCTAGATATAGAAGACGGTTGTATAACGAGAGATCTCGTTAGTCTAGATATAGAAGACGGTTGTACAGACGGATCCCGTTAGTCTAGATATAGAAGACGGTTGTATAACGAGAGATCTCGTTAGTCTAGATATAGAAGATGGTTTTACAGACGGATCTCGTTAGTCTAGATATAGAAGACGGTTGTACAGACGGATCTCGTTAGTCTAGATATAGAAGACGGTTGTACAGACGAATCTCGTTAGTCTAGATATAGAAGACGGTTGTATAACGAGAGATCTCGTTAGTCTAGATATAGAAGACGGTTGTACAACGACGGATCTCGTTAGTCTAGATATAGAAGACGGCTGTACAGACGGATATCGTTAGTCTAGATATAGAAGACGGTTGTACAGACGGATCTCGTTAGTCTAGATATAGAAGACGGTTGTACAGACGGATCTGGTTAGTCTAGATATTGAAGACGTTTGTACAGACGGATCTCGTTAGTCTAGATACAGAAGACGGTTGTCCAACGACTTATCTCGTTAGCCTAGATATAGAAGACGGTTGCACAGACGGATCTCGTTAGTCTAGATATAGAAGACGGTTGTATAACGACGGATCTCGTTAGTCTAGATATAGAAGACGGTTGTACAGACGGATCTCGTTAGTCTAGATATAGAAGACGGTTGTACAGACGGATCTCGTTAGTCTAGATATAGAAGATGGTTGTACAGACGGATCTCGTTAGTCTAGATATAGAAGATGGTTGTACAGACGGATCTCGATAGACTAGATATTGAAGACGTTTGTCCAACGACGTATCTCGTTAGTCTAGATATAGAAGACGGTTGTACAGACGGATTTCGATAGTCTAGATATAGAAGACGGTTGTACAGACGGATCTCGTTAGTCTAGATATAGAAGACGGTTGTACAGACGGATCTCGTGAGTCTAGATATAGAAGACGGTTGTATAGACGGATCTCGTTAGTCTAGATATAGAAGACGGTTGTACAGACGGATCTCGTGAGTCTAGATATAGAAGACGGTTGTCCAACGACGTATCTCGTTAGTCTAGATATAGAAAACGGTTGTACAGACGGATCTCGTTAGACTAGATATAGAAGAGGGTTGTACAACGATGGATCTCGTTAGTCTAGATATAGAAGACGGTTGTACAGACGGATCTCGTTAGTCTAGATATAGAAGACGGTTGTACAGACGGATCTCGTTAGTCTAGATATAGAAGACGGTTGTACAGACGGATCTCGTTAGTCTAGATATAGAAGACGGTTGTATAACGAGAGATCTCGTTAGTCTAGATATAGAAGATGGTTGTACAGACGGATCTCGTTAGTCTAGATATAGAAGACGGTTGTCCACCGACGTATCTCGTTAGTCTAGATATAGAAAACGGTTGTACAGACGGATCTCGTTAGACTAGATATAGAAGAGGGTTGTACAACGACGGATCTCGTTAGTCTAGATATAGAAGACGGTTGTACAGACGGATCTCGTTAGTCTAGATATAGAAGACGGTTGTACAGACGGATCTCGTTAGTCTAGATATAGAAGACGGTTGTATAACGAGAGATCTCGTTAGTCTAGATATAGAAGATGGTTGTACAGACGGATCTCGTTAGTCTAGATATAGAAGACGGTTGTATAACGAGAGATCTCGTTAGTCTAGATATAGAAGACGGTTGTACAGACGGATATCGTTAGTCTAGATATAGAAGACGGTTGTACAGACGGACCTCGTTAGTCTAGATATTGAAGACGTTTGTCCAACGACGTATCTCGTTAGTCTAGATATAGAAGACGGTTGTACAGACGGATCTCGTTAGTCTAGATATAGAAGACGGTGGTACAGACGGATCTCGTTAGTCTAGATATTGAAGACGTTTGTACAGACGGATCTCGTTAGTCTAGATACAGAAGACGGTTGTCCAACGACGTATCTCGTTAGCCTAGATATAGAAGACGGTTGCACAGACGGATCTCGTTAGTCTAGATATAGAAGACGGTTGTACAGACGGATCTCGTGAGTCTAGATATAGAAGACCGTTGTATAGACGGATCTCGTTAGTCTAGATATAGAAGACGGTTGTACCGACGGATCTCGTGAGTCTAGATGTAGAAGACGGTTGTCCACCGACGTATCTCGTTAGTCTAGATATAGAAAACGGTTGTACAGACGGATCTCGTTAGACTAGATATAGAAGAGGGTTGTACAACGACGGATCTCGTTAGTCTAGATATAGAAGACGGTTGTACAGACGGATCTCGTTAGTCTAGATATAGAAGACGGTTGTACAGACGGATATCGTTAGTCTAGATATAGAAGACGGTTGTATAACGAGAGATCTCGTTAGTCTAGATATAGAAGATGGTTGTACAGACGGATCTCGTTAGTCTAGATATAGAAGACGGTTGTATAACGAGAGATCTCGTTAGTCTAGATATAGAAGACGGCTGTACAGACGGATATCGTTAGTCTAGATATAGAAGACGGTTGTACAGACGGACCTCGTTAGTCTAGATATTGAAGACGTTTGTCCAACGACGTATCTCGTTAGTCTAGATATAGAAGACGGTTGTACAGACGGATCTCGTTAGTCTAGATATAGAAGACGATTGTACAGACGGATCTCGTTAGTCTAGATATTGAAGACGTTTGTCCATCGACGTACCTCGTTAGTCTAGACATAGAAAACGGTTGTACAGACGGATCTCGTTAGTCTGGATATAGAAGACGGTTGTACAACGACGGATCTCGTTAGTCTAGATATAGAAGACGGTTATACAGACGGATCTCGTTAGTCTAGATATAGAAGACGGGTGTACAGACGGATCTTGTTAGTCTAGATATAGAAGACGGTTGTACAGACGGATCTCGTTAGTCTAGATATTGAAGACGTTTGTACAGACGGATCTCGTTAGTCTAGATACAGAAGACGGTTGTCCAACGACGTATCTCGTTAGCCTAGATATAGAAGACGGTTGCACAGACGGATCTCGTTAGTCTAGATATAGAAGACGGTTGTATAACGAGAGATCTCGTTAGTCTAGATATAGAAGTTGGTTGTACAGACGGATCTCGTTAGTCTAGATATAGAAGACGGTTGTATAACGAGAGACCTCGTTAGTCTGGATATAGAAGATGGTTGTACAGACGGATCTCGTTAGTCTAGATATAGAAGACGGTTGTACAGACGGATCTCGTTAGTCTAGATATAGAATACGGTTGTACAGACGGATCTCGTTAGTCTAGATATAGAAGACGGTTGTACAGACGGATCTCGTTAGTCTAGATATTGAAGACGTTTGTCCAACGACGTATCTCGTTAGTCTAGATATAGAAGACGGTTGTACAGACGGATCTCGTTAGTCTAGATATTGAAGACGTTTGTCCAACGACGTATCTCGTTAGTCTAGATATAGAAGACGGTTGTACAGACGGATCTCGTTAGTCTAGATATAGAAGACGGTTGTATAACGAGAGATCTCGTTAGTCTAGATATAGAAGACGGTTGTACAGACGGATCCCGTTAGTCTAGATATAGAAGACGGTTGTATAACGAGAGATCTCGTTAGTCTAGATATAGAAGATGGTTTTACAGACGGATCTCGTTAGTCTAGATATAGAAGACGGTTGTACAGACGGATCTCGTTAGTCTAGATATAGAAGACGGTTGTACAGACGAATCTCGTTAGTCTAGATATAGAAGACGGTTGTATAACGAGAGATCTCGTTAGTCTAGATATAGAAGACGGTTGTACAACGACGGATCTCGTTAGTCTAGATATAGAAGACGGCTGTACAGACGGATATCGTTAGTCTAGATATAGAAGACGGTTGTACAGACGGATCTCGTTAGTCTAGATATAGAAGACGGTTGTACAGACGGATCTGGTTAGTCTAGATATTGAAGACGTTTGTACAGACGGATCTCGTTAGTCTAGATACAGAAGACGGTTGTCCAACGACTTATCTCGTTAGCCTAGATATAGAAGACGGTTGCACAGACGGATCTCGTTAGTCTAGATATAGAAGACGGTTGTATAACGACGGATCTCGTTAGTCTAGATATAGAAGACGGTTGTACAGACGGATCTCGTTAGTCTAGATATAGAAGACGGTTGTACAGACGGATCTCGTTAGTCTAGATATAGAAGATGGTTGTACAGACGGATCTCGTTAGTCTAGATATAGAAGATGGTTGTACAGACGGATCTCGATAGACTAGATATTGAAGACGTTTGTCCAACGACGTATCTCGTTAGTCTAGATATAGAAGACGGTTGTATAACGAGAGATCTCGTTAGTCTAGATATAGAAGATGGTTGTACAGACGGATCTCGTTAGTCTAGATATAGAAGATGGTTGTACAGACGGATCTCGATAGACTAGATATTGAAGACGTTTGTCCAACGACGTATCTCGTTAGTCTAGATATAGAAGACGGTTGTACAGACGGATTTCGATAGTCTAGATATAGAAGACGGTTGTACAGACGGATCTCGTTAGTCTAGATATAGAAGACGGTTGTACAGACGGATCTCGTGAGTCTAGATATAGAAGACGGTTGTACAGACGGATCTCGTTAGTCTAGATATAGAAGACGGTTGTACAGACGGATCTCGTTAGTCTAGATATAGAAGACGGTTGTACAGACGAATCTCGTTAGTCTAGATATAGAAGACGGTTGTATAACGAGAGATCTCGTTAGTCTAGATATAGAAGATGGTTGTACAGACGGATCTCGTTAGTCTAGATATAGAAGATGGTTGTACAGACGGATCTCGATAGACTAGATATTGAAGACGTTTGTCCAACGACGTATCTCGTTAGTCTAGATATAGAAGACGGTTGTACAGACGGATTTCGATAGTCTAGATATAGAAGACGGTTGTACAGACGGATCTCGTTAGTCTAGATATAGAAGACGGTTGTACAGACGGATCTCGTGAGTCTAGATATAGAAGACGGTTGTACAGACGGATCTCGTTAGTCTAGATATAGAAGACGGTTGTACAGACGGATCTCGTTAGTCTAGATATAGAAGACCGTTGTACAGACGAATCTCGTTAGTCTAGATATAGAAGACGGTTGTATAACGAGAGATCTCGTTAGTCTAGATATAGAAGATGGTTGTACAGACGGATCTCGTTAGTCTAGATATAGAAGACGGTTGTATAACGAGAGATCTCGTTAGTCTAGATATAGAAGATGGTTGTACAGACGGATCTCGTTAGTCTAGATATAGAAGACGGTTGTACAGACGGATCTCGTTAGTCTAGATATAGAAGACGGTTGTACAGACGGATCTCGTTAGTCTAGATATAGAAGACGGTTGTATAACGAGAGATCTCGTTAGTCTAGATATAGAAGACGGTTGTACAACGACGGATCTCGTTAGTCTAGATATAGAAGACGGCTGTACAGACGGACCTCGTTAGTCTAGATATTGAAGACGTTTGTCCAACGACGTATCTCGTTAGTCTAGATATAGAAGACGGTTGTACAGACGGATCTCGTTAGTCTAGATATAGAAGACGGTTGTACAGACGGATCTCGTTAGTCTAGATATAGAAGACGGTTGTACAGACGGATCTCGTTAGTCTAGATATAGAAGATGGTTGTACAGACGGATCTCGTTAGTCTAGATATAGAAGACGGTTGTATAGACGGATCTCGTTAGTCTAGATATAGAAGACGGTTGTACAGACGGATCTCGTGAGTCTAGATATAGAAGACGGTTGTCCAACGACGTATCTCGTTAGTCTAGATATAGAAAACGGTTGTACAGACGGATCTCGTTAGACTAGATATAGAAGAGGGTTGTACAACGACGGATCTCGTTAGTCTAGATATAGAAGACGGTTGTACAGGCGGATCTCGTTAGTCTAGATATAGAAGACGGTTGTACAGACGGATCTCGTGAGTCTAGATATAGAAGACGGTTGTATAGACGGATCTCGTTAGTCTAGATATAGAAGACGGTTGTACAGACGGATCTCGTGAGTCTAGATATAGAAGACGGTTGTCCAACGACGTATCTCGTTAGTCTAGATATAGAAAACGGTTGTACAGACGGATCTCGTTAGACTAGATATAGAAGAGGGTTGTACAACGACGGATCTCGTTAGTCTAGATATAGAAGACGGTTGTACAGACGGATCTCGTTAGTCTAGATATAGAAGACGGTTGTACAGACGGATCTCGTTAGTCTAGATATAGAAGACGGTTGTACAGACGGATCTCGTTAGTCTAGATATAGAAGACGGTTGTATAACGAGAGATCTCGTTAGTCTAGATATAGAAGATGGTTGTACAGACGGATCTCGTTAGTCTAGATATAGAAGACGGTTGTACAGACGGATCTCGTTAGTCTAGATATAGAAGACGGTTGTACAGACGGATCTCGTTAGTCTAGATATAGAAGACGGTTGTATAACGAGAGATCTCGTTAGTCTAGATATAGAAGACGGTTGTACAACGACGGATCTCGTTAGTCTAGATATAGAAGACGGCTGTACAGACGGACCTCGTTAGTCTAGATATTGAAGACGTTTGTCCAACGACGTATCTCGTTAGTCTAGATATAGAAGACGGTTGTACAGACGGATCTCGTTAGTCTAGATATAGAAGACGGTTGTACAGACGGATCTCGTTAGTCTAGATATAGAAGACGGTTGTACAGACGGATCTCGTTAGTCTAGATATAGAAGATGGTTGTACAGACGGATCTCGTTAGTCTAGATATAGAAGATGGTTGTACAGACGGATCTCGATAGACTAGATATTGAAGACGTTTGTCCAACGACGGATCTCGTTAGTCTAGATATAGAAGACGGCTGTACAGACGGATATCGTTAGTCTAGATATAGAAGACGGTTGTACAGACGGACCTCGTTAGTCTAGATATTGAAGACGTTTGTCCAACGACGTATCTCGTTAGTCTAGATATAGAAGACGGTTGTACAGACGGATCTCGTTAGTCTAGATATAGAAGACGGTTGTACAGACGGATCTCGTTAGTCTAGATATAGAAGACGGTTGTACAGACGGATCTCGTTAGTCTAGATATAGAAGATGGTTGTACAGACGGATCTCGTTAGTCTAGATATAGAAGATGGTTGTACAGACGGATCTCGATAGACTAGATATTGAAGACGTTTGTCCAACGACGTATCTCGTTAGTCTAGATATAGAAGACGGTTGTACAGACGGATTTCGATAGTCTAGATATAGAAGACGGTTGTACAGACGGATCTCGTTAGTCTAGATATAGAAGACGGTTGTACAGACGGATCTCGTGAGTCTAGATATAGAAGACGGTTGTATAGACGGATCTCGTTAGTCTAGATATAGAAGACGGTTGTACAGACGGATCTCGTGAGTCTAGATATAGAAGACGGTTGTCCAACGACGTATCTCGTTAGTCTAGATATAGAAAACGGTTGTACAGACGGATCTCGTTAGACTAGATATAGAAGAGGGTTGTACAACGACGGATCTCGTTAGTCTAGATATAGAAGACGGTTGTACAGACGGATCTCGTTAGTCTAGATATAGAAGACGGTTGTACAGACGGACCTCGTTAGTCTAGATATTGAAGACGTTTGTCCAACGACGTATCTCGTTAGTCTAGATATAGAAGACGGTTGTACAGACGGATCTCGTTAGTCTAGATATAGAAGACGGTTGTACAGACGGATCTCGTTAGTCTAGATATAGAAGACGGTGGTACAGACGGATCTCGTTAGTCTAGATATTGAAGACGTTTGTCCAACGACGTACCTCGTTAGTCTAGACATAGAAAACGGTTGTACAGACGGATCTCGTTAGTCTGGATATAGAAGACGGTTGTACAACGACGGATCTCGTTAGTCTAGATATAGAAGACGGTTGTACAGACGGATCTCGTTAGTCTAGATATAGAAGACGGTGGTACAGACGGATCTCGTTAGTCTAGATATTGAAGACGTTTGTCCAACGACGTACCTCGTTAGTCTAGATATAGAATACGGTTGTACAGACGGATCTCGTTAGTCTAGATATAGAAGACGGTTGTACAGACGGATCTCGTGAGTCTAGATATAGAAGACGGTTGTCCAACGACGTATCTCGTTAGTCTAGATATAGAAAACGGTTGTACAGACGGATCTCGTTAGACTAGATATAGAAGAGGGTTGTACAACGACGGATATCGTTAGTCTAGATATAGAAGACGGTTGTACAGACGGACCTCGTTAGTCTAGATACAGAAGACGGTTGTCCAACGACGTATCTCGTTAGCCTAGATATAGAAGACGGTTGCACAGACGGATCTCGTTAGTCTAGATATAGAAGACGGTTGTACAGACGGATCTCGTGAGTCTAGATATAGAAGACCGTTGTATAGACGGATCTCGTTAGTCTAGATATAGAAGACGGTTGTACAGACGGATCTCGTGAGTCTAGATATAGAAGACGGTTGTCCACCGACGTATCTCGTTAGTCTAGATATAGAAAACGGTTGTACAGACGGATCTCGTTAGTCTAGATATAGAAGACGGTGGTACAGACGGATCTCGTTAGTCTAGATATTGAAGACGTTTGTACAGACGGATCTCGTTAGTCTAGATACAGAAGACGGTTGTCCAACGACGTATCTCGTTAGCCTAGATATAGAAGACGGTTGCACAGACGGATCTCGTTAGTCTAGATATAGAAGAGGGTTGTACAGCGACGGATCTCGTTAGTCTAGATATAGAAGACGGTTGTACAGACGGATCTCGTTAGTCTAGATATAGAAGACGGTTGTACAGACGGATCTCGTTAGTCTAGATATAGAAGACGGTTGTATAACGAGAGATCTCGTTAGTCTAGATATAGAAGATGGTTGTACAGACGGATCTCGTTAGTCTAGATATAGAAGACGGTTGTATAACGAGAGATCTCGTTAGTCTAGATATAGAAGACGGTTGTACAGACGGATATCGTTAGTCTAGATATAGAAGACGGTTGTACAGACGGACCTCGTTAGTCTAGATATTGAAGACGTTTGTCCAACGACGTATCTCGTTAGTCTAGATATAGAAGACGGTTGTACAGACGGATCTCGTTAGTCTAGATATAGAAGACGGTGGTACAGACGGATCTCGTTAGTCTAGATATTGAAGACGTTTGTACAGACGGATCTCGTTAGTCTAGATACAGAAGACGGTTGTCCAACGACGTATCTCGTTAGCCTAGATATAGAAGACGGTTGCACAGACGGATCTCGTTAGTCTAGATATAGAAGACGGTTGTACAGACGGATCTCGTGAGTCTAGATATAGAAGACCGTTGTATAGACGGATCTCGTTAGTCTAGATATAGAAGACGGTTGTACAGACGGATCTCGTGAGTCTAGATATAGAAGACGGTTGTCCACCGACGTATCTCGTTAGTCTAGATATAGAAAACGGTTGTACAGACGGATCTCGTTAGACTAGATATAGAAGAGGGTTGTACAACGACGGATCTCGTTAGTCTAGATATAGAAGACGGTTGTACAGACGGATCTCGTTAGTCTAGATATAGAAGACGGTTGTACAGACGGATATCGTTAGTCTAGATATAGAAGACGGTTGTATAACGAGAGATCTCGTTAGTCTAGATATAGAAGATGGTTGTACAGACGGATCTCGTTAGTCTAGATATAGAAGACGGTTGTATAACGAGAGATCTCGTTAGTCTAGATATAGAAGACGGCTGTACAGACGGATATCGTTAGTCTAGATATAGAAGACGGTTGTACAGACGGACCTCGTTAGTCTAGATATTGAAGACGTTTGTCCAACGACGTATCTCGTCAGTCTAGATATAGAAGACGGTTGTACAGACGGATCTCGTTAGTCTAGATATAGAAGACGATTGTACAGACGGATCTCGTTAGTCTAGATATTGAAGACGGTTGTACAGACGGATCTCGTTAGTCTAGATATAGAAGACGGTTGTACAGACGAATCTCGTTAGTCTAGATATAGAAGACGGTTGTATAACGAGAGATCTCGTTAGTCTAGATATAGAAGACGGTTGTACAACGACGGATCTCGTTAGTCTAGATATAGAAGACGGTTGTACAGACGGATCTCGTTAGTCTAGATATAGAAGACGGTTGTACAGACGAATCTCGTTAGTCTAGATATAGAAGACGGTTGTATAACGAGAGATCTCGTTAGTCTAGATATAGAAGACGGTTGTACAACGACGGATCTCGTTAGTCTAGATATAGAAGACGGCTGTACAGACGGATATCGTTAGTCTAGATATAGAAGACGGTTGTACAGACGGATCTCGTTAGTCTAGATATAGAAGACGGTTGTACAGACGGATCTGGTTAGTCTAGATATTGAAGACGTTTGTACAGACGGATCTCGTTAGTCTAGATACAGAAGACGGTTGTCCAACGACTTATCTCGTTAGCCTAGATATAGAAGACGGTTGCACAGACGGATCTCGTTAGTCTAGATATAGAAGACGGTTGTATAACGACGGATCTCGTTAGTCTAGATATAGAAGACGGTTGTACAGACGGATCTCGTTAGTCTAGATATAGAAGACGGTTGTACAGACGGATCTCGTTAGTCTAGATATAGAAGATGGTTGTACAGACGGATCTCGTTAGTCTAGATATAGAAGATGGTTGTACAGACGGATCTCGATAGACTAGATATTGAAGACGTTTGTCCAACGACGTATCTCGTTAGTCTAGATATAGAAGACGGTTGTACAGACGGATTTCGATAGTCTAGATATAGAAGACGGTTGTACAGACGGATCTCGTTAGTCTAGATATAGAAGACGGTTGTACAGACGGATCTCGTGAGTCTAGATATAGAAGACGGTTGTATAGACGGATCTCGTTAGTCTAGATATAGAAGACGGTTGTACAGACGGATCTCGTGAGTCTAGATATAGAAGACGGTTGTCCAACGACGTATCTCGTTAGTCTAGATATAGAAAACGGTTGTACAGACGGATCTCGTTAGACTAGATATAGAAGAGGGTTGTACAACGATGGATCTCGTTAGTCTAGATATAGAAGACGGTTGTACAGACGGATCTCGTTAGTCTAGATATAGAAGACGGTTGTACAGACTGATCTCGTTAGTCTAGATATAGAAGACGGTTGTACAGACGGATCTCGTTAGTCTAGATATAGAAGACGGTTGTATAACGAGAGATCTCGTTAGTCTAGATATAGAAGATGGTTGTACAGACGGATCTCGTTAGTCTAGATATAGAAGACGGTTGTATAACGAGAGATCTCGTTAGTCTAGATATAGAAGATGGTTGTACAGACGGATCTCGTTAGTCTAGATATAGAAGACGGTTGTACAGACGGATCTCGTTAGTCTAGATATAGAAGACGGTTGTACAGACGAATCTCGTTAGTCTAGATATAGAAGACGGTTGTATAACGAGAGATCTCGTTAGTCTAGATATAGAAGATGGTTGTACAGACGGATCTCGTTAGTCTAGATATAGAAGATGGTTGTACAGACGGATCTCGATAGACTAGATATTGAAGACGTTTGTCCAACGACGTATCTCGTTAGTCTAGATATAGAAGACGGTTGTACAGACGGATTTCGATAGTCTAGATATAGAAGACGGTTGTACAGACGGATCTCGTTAGTCTAGATATAGAAGACGGTTGTACAGACGGATCTCGTGAGTCTAGATATAGAAGACGGTTGTATAGACGGATCTCGTTAGTCTAGATATAGAAGACGGTTGTACAGACGGATCTCGTGAGTCTAGATATAGAAGACGGTTGTCCAACGACGTATCTCGTTAGTCTAGATATAGAAAACGGTTGTACAGACGGATCTCGTTAGACTAGATATAGAAGAGGGTTGTACAACGACGGATCTCGTTAGTCTAGATATAGAAGACGGTTGTACAGACGGATCTCGTTAGTCTAGATATAGAAGACGGTTGTACAGACGGATCTCGTTAGTCTAGATATAGAAGACGGTTGTACAGACGGATCTCGTTAGTCTAGATATAGAAGACGGTTGTATAACGAGAGATCTCGTTAGTCTAGATATAGAAGATGGTTGTACAGACGGATCTCGTTAGTCTAGATATAGAAGACGGTTGTACAGACGGATCTCGTTAGTCTAGATATAGAAGACGGTTGTACAGACGGATCTCGTTAGTCTAGATATAGAAGACGGTTGTATAACGAGAGATCTCGTTAGTCTAGATATAGAAGACGGTTGTACAACGACGGATCTCGTTAGTCTAGATATAGAAGACGGCTGTACAGACGGACCTCGTTAGTCTAGATATTGAAGACGTTTGTCCAACGACGTATCTCGTTAGTCTAGATATAGAAGACGGTTGTACAGACGGATCTCGTTAGTCTAGATATAGAAGACGGTTGTACAGACGGATCTCGTTAGTCTAGATATAGAAGACGGTTGTACAGACGGATCTCGTTAGTCTAGATATAGAAGATGGTTGTACAGACGGATCTCGTTAGTCTAGATATAGAAGATGGTTGTACAGACGGATCTCGATAGACTAGATATTGAAGACGTTTGTCCAACGACGGATCTCGTTAGTCTAGATATAGAAGACGGCTGTACAGACGGATATCGTTAGTCTAGATATAGAAGACGGTTGTACAGACGGACCTCGTTAGTCTAGATATTGAAGACGTTTGTCCAACGACGTATCTCGTTAGTCTAGATATAGAAGACGGTTGTACAGACGGATCTCGTTAGTCTAGATATAGAAGACGGTTGTACAGACGGATCTCGTTAGTCTAGATATAGAAGACGGTTGTACAGACGGATCTCGTTAGTCTAGATATAGAAGACGGTTGTACAGACGGACCTCGTTAGTCTAGATATTGAAGACGTTTGTCCAACGACGTATCTCGTTAGTCTAGATATAGAAGACGGTTGTACAGACGGATCTCGTTAGTCTAGATATAGAAGACGGTTGTACAGACGGATCTCGTTAGTCTAGATATAGAAGACGGTGGTACAGACGGATCTCGTTAGTCTAGATATTGAAGACGTTTGTCCAACGACGTACCTCGTTAGTCTAGACATAGAAAACGGTTGTACAGACGGATCTCGTTAGTCTGGATATAGAAGACGGTTGTACAACGACGGATCTCGTTAGTCTAGATATAGAAGACGGTTGTACAGACGGATCTCGTTAGTCTAGATATAGAAGACGGTGGTACAGACGGATCTCGTTAGTCTAGATATTGAAGACGTTTGTCCAACGACGTACCTCGTTAGTCTAGATATAGAATACGGTTGTACAGACGGATCTCGTTAGTCTAGATATAGAAGACGGTTGTACAGACGGATCTCGTGAGTCTAGATATAGAAGACGGTTGTCCAACGACGTATCTCGTTAGTCTAGATATAGAAAACGGTTGTACAGACGGATCTCGTTAGACTAGATATAGAAGAGGGTTGTACAACGACGGATATCGTTAGTCTAGATATAGAAGACGGTTGTACAGACGGACCTCGTTAGTCTAGATACAGAAGACGGTTGTCCAACGACGTATCTCGTTAGCCTAGATATAGAAGACGGTTGCACAGACGGATCTCGTTAGTCTAGATATAGAAGACGGTTGTACAGACGGATCTCGTGAGTCTAGATATAGAAGACCGTTGTATAGACGGATCTCGTTAGTCTAGATATAGAAGACGGTTGTACAGACGGAATTCGTGAGTCTAGATATAGAAGACGGTTGTCCACCGACGTATCTCGTTAGTCTAGATATAGAAAACGGTTGTACAGACGGATCTCGTTAGTCTAGATATAGAAGACGGTGGTACAGACGGATCTCGTTAGTCTAGATATTGAAGACGTTTGTACAGACGGATCTCGTTAGTCTAGATACAGAAGACGGTTGTCCAACGACGTATCTCGTTAGCCTAGATATAGAAGACGGTTGCACAGACGGATCTCGTTAGTCTAGATATAGAAGAGGGTTGTACAACGACGGATCTCGTTAGTCTAGATATAGAAGACGGTTGTACAGACGGATCTCGTTAGTCTAGATATAGAAGACGGTTGTATAACGAGAGATCTCGTTAGTCTAGATATAGAAGACGGTTGTACAGACGGATATCGTTAGTCTAGATATAGAAGACGGTTGTACAGACGGACCTCGTTAGTCTAGATATTGAAGACGTTTGTCCAACGACGTATCTCGTCAGTCTAGATATAGAAGACGGTTGTACAGACGGATCTCGTTAGTCTAGATATAGAAGACGGTGGTACAGACGGATCTCGTTAGTCTAGATATTGAAGACGTTTGTACAGACGGATCTCGTTAGTCTAGATACAGAAGACGGTTGTCCAACGACGTATCTCGTTAGCCTAGATATAGAAGGCGGTTGCACAGACGGATCTCGTTAGTCTAGATATAGAAGACGGTTGTACAGACGGATCTCGTGAGTCTAGATATAGAAGACCGTTGTATAGACGGATCTCGTTAGTCTAGATATAGAAGACGGTTGTACAGACGGATCTCGTGAGTCTAGATATAGAAGACGGTTGTCCACCGACGTATCTCGTTAGTCTAGATATAGAAAACGGTTGTACAGACGGATCTCGTTAAACTAGATATAGAAGAGGGTTGTACAACGACGGATCTCGTTAGTCTAGATATAGAAGACGGTTGTACAGACGGATCTCGTTAGTCTAGATATAGAAGACGGTTGTACAGACGGATATCGTTAGTCTAGATATAGAAGACGGTTGTATAACGAGAGATCTCGTTAGTCTAGATATAGAAGATGGTTGTACAGACGGATCTCGTTAGTCTAGATATAGAAGACGGTTGTATAACGAGAGATCTCGTTAGTCTAGATATAGAAGACGGCTGTACAGACGGATATCGTTAGTCTAGATATAGAAGACGGTTGTACAGACGGACCTCGTTAGTCTAGATATTGAAGACGTTTGTCCAACGACGTATCTCGTCAGTCTAGATATAGAAGACGGTTGTACAGACGGATCTCGTTAGTCTAGATATAGAAGACGATTGTACAGACGGATCTCGTTAGTCTAGATATTGAAGACGTTTGTCCATCGACGTACCTCGTTAGTCTAGACATAGAAAACGGTTATACAGACGGATCTCGTTAGTCTGGATATAGAAGACGGTTGTACAACGACGGATCTCGTTAGTCTAGATATAGAAGACGGTTATACAGACGGATCTCGTTAGTCTAGATATAGAAGACGGTTGTACAGACGGATCTTGTTAGTCTAGATATAGAAGACGGTTGTACAGACGGATCTCGTTAGTCTAGATATTGAAGACGTTTGTACAGACGGATCTCGTTAGTCTAGATACAGAAGACGGTTGTCCAACGACGTATCTCGTTAGCCTAGATATAGAAGACGGTTGCACAGACGGATCTCGTTAGTCTAGATATAGAAGACGGTTGTATAACGAGAGATCTCGTTAGTCTAGATATAGAAGTTGGTTGTACAGACGGATCTCGTTAGTCTAGATATAGAAGACGGTTGTATAACGAGAGACCTCGTTAGTCTAGATATAGAAGATGGTTGTACAGACGGATCTCGTTAGTCTAGATATAGAAGACGGTTGTACAGACGGATCTCGTTAGTCTAGATATAGAATACGGTTGTACAGACGGATCTCGTTAGTCTAGATATAGAAGACGGTTGTACAGACGGATCTCGTTAGTCTAGATATTGAAGACGTTTGTCCAACGACGTATCTCGTTAGTCTAGATATAGAAGACGGTTGTACAGACGGATCTCGTTAGTCTAGATATTGAAGACGTTTGTCCAACGACGTATCTCGTTAGTCTAGATATAGAAGACGGTTGTATAACGAGAGATCTCGTTAGTCTAGATATAGAAGATGGTTGTACAGACGGATCTCGTTAGTCTAGATATAGAAGACGGTTGTACAGACGGATCTCGTTAGTCTAGATATAGAAGACGGTTGTACAGACGGATCCCGTTAGTCTAGATATAGAAGACGGTTGTATAACGAGAGATCTCGTTAGTCTAGATATAGAAGATGGTTGTACAGACGGATCTCGTTAGTCTAGATATAGAAGACGGTTGTACAGACGGATCTCGTTAGTCTAGATATAGAAGACGGTTGTACAGACGAATCTCGTTAGTCTAGATATAGAAGACGGTTGTATAACGAGAGATCTCGTTAGTCTAGATATAGAAGACGGTTGTACAACGACGGATCTCGTTAGTCTAGATATAGAAGACGGCTGTACAGACGGATATCGTTAGTCTAGATATAGAAGACGGTTGTACAGACGGATCTCGTTAGTCTAGATATAGAAGACGGTTGTACAGACGGATCTGGTTAGTCTAGATATTGAAGACGTTTGTCCAACGACGTATCTCGTTAGTCTAGATATAGAAGACGGTTGTACAGACGGATCTCGTTAGTCTAGATATAGAAGACGGTGGTACAGACGGATCTCGTTAGTCTAGATATAGAAGACGGTTGTATAACGACGGATCTCGTTAGTCTAGATATAGAAGACGGTTGTACAGACGGATCTCGTTAGTCTAGATATAGAAGATGGTTGTACAGACGGATCTCGATAGACTAGATATTGAAGACGTTTGTCCAACGACGTATCTCGTTAGTCTAGATATAGAAGACGGTTGTACAGACGGATCTCGTTAGTCTAGATATAGAAGACGGTTGTATAACGAGAGATCTCGTTAGTCTAGATATAGGAGACGTTTGTCCAACGACGTATCTCGTTAGTCTAGATATAGAAGACGGTTGTACAGACGGATCTCGTTAGTCTAGATATAGAAGACGGTTGTACAGACGGATCTCGTTAGTCTAGATATAGAAGACGGTTGTACAGACGGATCTCGTTAGTCTAGATATAGAAGATGGTTGTACAGACGGATCTCGTTAGTCTAGATATAGAAGATGGTTGTACAGACGGATCTCGATAGACTAGATATTGAAGACGTGTGTCCAACGACGTATCTCGTTAGTCTAGATATAGAAGACGGTTGTACAGACGGATTTCGATAGTCTAGATATAGAAGACGGTTGTACAGACGGATCTCGTTAGTCTAGATATAGAAGACGGTTGTACAGACGGATCTCGTGAGTCTAGATATAGAAGACTGTTGTATAGACGGATCTCGTTAGTCTAGATATAGAAGACGGTTGTACAGACGGATCTCGTGAGTCTAGATATAGAAGACGGTTGTCCAACGACGTATCTCGTTAGTCTAGATATAGAAAACGGTTGTACAGACGGATCTCGTTAGACTAGATATAGAAGAGGGTTGTACAACGACGGATCTCGTTAGTCTAGATATAGAAGACGGTTGTACAGACGGATCTCGTTAGTCTAGATATAGAAGACGGTTGTACAGACGGATCTCGTTAGTCTAGATATAGAAGACGGTTGTACAGACGGATCTCGTTAGTCTAGATATAGAAGATGGTTGTACAGACGGATCTCGTTAGTCTAGATATAGAAGACGGTTGTACAGACGGATCTCGTTAGTCTAGATATAGAAGACGGTTGTATAACGAGAGATCTCGTTAGTCTAGATATAGAAGATGGTTGTACAGACGGATCTCGTTAGTCTAGATATAGAAGACGGTTATACAGACGGATCTCGTTAGTCTAGATATAGAAGACGGTTGTACAGACGGATCTCGTTAGTCTAGATATAGAAGACGGTAGTATAACGAGAGATCTCGTTAGTCTAGATATAGAAGACGGTTGTACAACGACGGATCTCGTTAGTCTAGATATAGAAGACGGCTGTACAGACGGATATCGTTAGTCTAGATATAGAAGACGGTTGTACAGACGGACCTCGTTAGTCTAGATATTGAAGACGTTTGTCCAACGACGTATCTCGTTAGTCTAGATATAGAAGACGGTTGTACAGACGGATCTCGTTAGTCTAGATATAGAAGACGGTTGTACAGACGGATCTCGTTAGTCTAGATATAGAAGACGGTGGTACAGACGGATCTCGTTAGTCTAGATATTGAAGACGTTTGTCCAACGACGTACCTCGTTAGTCTAGACATAGAAAACGGTTGTACAGACGGATCTCGTTAGTCTGGATATAGAAGACGGTTGTACAACGACGGATCTCGTTAGTCTAGATATAGAAGACGGTTGTATAACGAGAGATCTCGTTAGTCTAGATATAGAAGACGGTTGTACAGACGGATCTCGTTAGTCTAGATATAGAATACGGTTGTACAGACGGATCTCGTTAGTCTAGATATAGAAGACGGTTGTACAGACGGATCTCGTGAGTCTAGATATAGAAGACCGTTGTATAGGCGGATCTCGTTAGTCTAGATATAGAAGACGGTTGTATAACGAGAGATCTCGTTAGTCTAGATATAGAAGACGGTTGTACAGACGGATGTCGTTAGTCTAGATATAGAAGACGGTTGTACAGACGGACCTCGTTAGTCTAGATATTGAAGACGTTTGTCCAACGACGTATCTCGTTAGTCTAGATATAGAAGACGGTTGTACAGACGGATCTCGTTAGTCTAGATATAGAAGACGGTGGTACAGACGGATCTCGTTAGTCTAGATATAGAAGACGGTTGTACAGACGGATCTCGTGAGTCTAGATATAGAAGACGGTTGTCCAACGACGTATCTCGTTAGTCTAGATATAGAAAACGGTTGTACAGACGGATCTCGTTAGACTAGATATAGAAGAGGGTTGTACAACGACGGATATCGTTAGTCTAGATATAGAAGACGGTTGTACAGACGGACCTCGTTAGTCTAGATACAGAAGAATGTTGTCCAACGACGTATCTCGTTAGCCTAGATATAGAAGACGGTTGCACAGACGGATCTCGTTAGTCTAGATATAGAAGACGGTTGTACAGACGGATCTCGTGAGTCTAGATATAGAAGACCGTTGTATAGGCGGATCTCGTTAGTCTAGATATAGAAGACGGTTGTATAACGAGAGATCTCGTTAGTCTAGATATAGAAGACGGTTGTACAGACGGATGTCGTTAGTCTAGATATAGAAGACGGTTGTACAGACGGATCTCGTTAGTCTGGATATAGAAGACGGTGGTACAGACGGATCTCGTTAGTCTAGATATTGAAGACGTTTGTCCAACGACGTACCTCGTTAGTCTAGACATAGAAAACGGTTGTACAGACGGATCTCGTTAGTCTGGATATAGAAGACGGTTGTACAACGACGGATCTCGTTAGTCTAGATATAGAAGACGGTTGTATAACGAGAGATCTCGTTAGTCTAGATATAGAAGATGGTTGTACAGACGGATCTCGTTAGTCTAGATATAGAAGACGGTTGTATAACGAGAGATCTCGTTAGTCTAGATATAGAAGACGGTTGTACAGACGGATGTCGTTAGTCTAGATATAGAAGACGGTTGTACAGACGGACCTCGTTAGTCTAGATATTGAAGACGTTTGTCCAACGACGTATCTCGTTAGTCTAGATATAGAAGACGGTTGTACAGACGGATCTCGTTAGTCTAGATATAGAAGACGGTGGTACAGACGGATCTCGTTAGTCTAGATATTGAAGACGTTTGTACAGACGGATCTCGTTAGTCTAGATACAGAAGACGGTTGTCCAACGACGTATCTCGTTAGCCTAGATATAGAAGACGGTTGCACAGACGGATCTCGTTAGTCTAGATATAGAAGACGGTTGTACAGACGGATCTCGTGAGTCTAGATATAGAAGACCGTTGTATAGACGGATCTCGTTAGTCTAGATATAGAAGACGGTTGTACAGACGGATCTCGTGAGTCTAGATATAGAAGACGGTTGTCCACCGACGTATCTCGTTAGTCTAGATATAGAAAACGGTTGTACAGACGGATCTCGTTAGACTAGATATAGAAGAGGGTTGTACAACGACGGATCTCGTTAGTCTAGATATAGAAGACGGTTGTACAGACGGATCTCGTTAGTCTAGATATAGAAGACGGTTGTACAGACGGATATCGTTAGTCTAGATATAGAAGACGGTTGTATAACGAGAGATCTCGTTAGTCTAGATATAGAAGATGGTTGTACAGACGGATCTCGTTAGTCTAGATATAGAAGACGGTTGTATAACGAGAGATCTCGTTAGTCTAGATATAGAAGACGGCTGTACAGACGGATATCGTTAGTCTAGATATAGAAGACGGTTGTACAGACGGACCTCGTTAGTCTAGATATTGAAGACGTTTGTCCAACGACGTATCTCGTTAGTCTAGATATAGAAGACGGTTGTACAGACGGATCTCGTTAGTCTAGATATAGAAGACGATTGTACAGACGGATCTCGTTAGTCTAGATATTGAAGACGTTTGTCCATCGACGTACCTCGTTAGTCTAGACATAGAAAACGGTTGTACAGACGGATCTCGTTAGTCTGGATATAGAAGACGGTTGTACAACGACGGATCTCGTTAGTCTAGATATAGAAGACGGTTATACAGACGGATCTCGTTAGTCTAGATATAGAAGACGGTTGTACAGACGGATCTTGTTAGTCTAGATATAGAAGACGGTTGTACAGACGGATCTCGTTAGTCTAGATATTGAAGACGTTTGTACAGACGGATCTCGTTAGTCTAGATACAGAAGACGGTTGTCCAACGACGTATCTCGTTAGCCTAGATATAGAAGACGGTTGCACAGACGGATCTCGTTAGTCTAGATATAGAAGACGGTTGTATAACGAGAGATCTCGTTAGTCTAGATATAGAAGTTGGTTGTACAGACGGATCTCGTTAGTCTAGATATAGAAGACGGTTGTATAACGAGAGACCTCGTTAGTCTAGATATAGAAGATGGTTGTACAGACGGATCTCGTTAGTCTAGATATAGAAGACGGTTGTACAGACGGATCTCGTTAGTCTAGATATAGAATACGGTTGTACAGACGGATCTCGTTAGTCTAGATATAGAAGACGGTTGTACAGACGGATCTCGTTAGTCTAGGTATTGAAGACGTTTGTCCAACGACGTATCTCGTTAGTCTAGATATAGAAGACGGTTGTACAGACGGATCTCGTTAGTCTAGATATTGAAGACGTTTGTCCAACGACGTATCTCGTTAGTCTAGATATAGAAGACGGTTGTACAGACGGATCTCGTTAGTCTAGATATAGAAGACGGTTGTATAACGAGAGATCTCGTTAGTCTAGATATAGAAGACGGTTGTACAGACGGATCCCGTTAGTCTAGATATAGAAGACGGTTGTATAACGAGAGATCTCGTTAGTCTAGATATAGAAGATGGTTGTACAGACGGATCTCGTTAGTCTAGATATAGAAGACGGTTGTACAGACGGATCTCGTTAGTCTAGATATAGAAGACGGTTGTACAGACGAATCTCGTTAGTCTAGATATAGAAGACGGTTGTATAACGAGAGATCTCGTTAGTATAGATATAGAAGACGGTTGTACAACGACGGATCTCGTTAGTCTAGATATAGAAGACGGCTGTACAGACGGATATCGTTAGTCTAGATATAGAAGACGGTTGTACAGACGGATCTCGTTAGTCTAGATATAGAAGACGGTTGTACAGACGGATCTGGTTAGTCTAGATATTGAAGACGTTTGTACAGACGGATCTCGTTAGTCTAGATACAGAAGACGGTTGTCCAACGACTTATCTCGTTAGCCTAGATATAGAAGACGGTTGCACAGACGGATCTCGTTAGTCTAGATATAGAAGACGGTTGTATAACGACGGATCTCGTTAGTCTAGATATAGAAGACGGTTGTACAGACGGATCTCGTTAGTCTAGATATAGAAGACGGTTGTACAGACGGATCTCGTTAGTCTAGATATAGAAGATGGTTGTACAGACGGATCTCGTTAGTCTAGATATAGAAGATGGTTGTACAGACGGATCTCGATAGACTAGATATAGAAGATGGTTGTACAGACGGATCTCGATAGACTAGATATTGAAGACGTTTGTCCAACGACGTATCTCGTTAGTCTAGATATAGAAGACGGTTGTACAGACGGATCTCGTTAGTCTAGATATAGAAGACGGTTGTATAACGAGAGATCTCGTTAGTCTAGATATAGGAGACGTTTGTCCAACGACGTATCTCGTTAGTCTAGATATAGAAGACGGTTGTACAGACGGATCTCGTTAGTCTAGATATAGAAGACGGTTGTACAGACGGATCTCGTTAGTCTAGATATAGAAGACGGTTGTACAGACGGATCTCGTTAGTCTAGATATAGAAGATGGTTGTACAGACGGATCTCGTTAGTCTAGATATAGAAGATGGTTGTACAGACGGATCTCGATAGACTAGATATTGAAGACGTTTGTCCAACGACGTATCTCGTTAGTCTAGATATAGAAGACGGTTGTACAGACGGATTTCGATAGTCTAGATATAGAAGACGGTTGTACAGACGGATCTCGTTAGTCTAGATATAGAAGACGGTTGTACAGACGGATCTCGTGAGTCTAGATATAGAAGACTGTTGTATAGACGGATCTCGTTAGTCTAGATATAGAAGACGGTTGTACAGACGGATCTCGTGAGTCTAGATATAGAAGACGGTTGTCCAACGACGTATCTCGTTAGTCTAGATATAGAAAACGGTTGTACAGACGGATCTCGTTAGACTAGATATAGAAGAGGGTTGTACAACGACGGATCTCGTTAGTCTAGATATAGAAGACGGTTGTACAGACGGATCTCGTTAGTCTAGATATAGAAGACGGTTGTACAGACGGATCTCGTTAGTCTAGATATAGAAGACGGTTGTACAGACGGATCTCGTTAGTCTAGATATAGAAGATGGTTGTACAGACGGATCTCGTTAGTCTAGATATAGAAGACGGTTGTACAGACGGATCTCGTTAGTCTAGATATAGAAGACGGTTGTATAACGAGAGATCTCGTTAGTCTAGATATAGAAGATGGTTGTACAGACGGATCTCGTTAGTCTAGATATAGAAGACGGTTATACAGACGGATCTCGTTAGTCTAGATATAGAAGACGGTTGTACAGACGGATCTCGTTAGTCTAGATATAGAAGACGGTTGTATAACGAGAGATCTCGTTAGTCTAGATATAGAAGACGGTTGTACAACGACGGATCTCGTTAGTCTAGATATAGAAGACGGCTGTACAGACGGATATCGTTAGTCTAGATATAGGAGACGGTTGTACAGACGGACCTCGTTAGTCTAGATATTGAAGACGTTTGTCCAACGACGTATCTCGTTAGTCTAGATATAGAAGACGGTTGTACAGACGGATCTCGTTAGTCTAGATATAGAAGACGGTTGTACAGACGGATCTCGTTAGTCTAGATATAGAAGACGGTGGTACAGACGGATCTCGTTAGTCTAGATATTGAAGACGTTTGTCCAACGACGTACCTCGTTAGTCTAGACATAGAAAACGGTTGTACAGACGGATCTCGTTAGTCTGGATATAGAAGACGGTTGTACAACGACGGATCTCGTTAGTCTAGATATAGAAGACGGTTGTATAACGAGAGATCTCGTTAGTCTAGATATAGAAGACGGTTGTACAGACGGATCTCGTTAGTCTAGATATAGAATACGGTTGTACAGACGGATCTCGTTAGTCTAGATATAGAAGACGGTTGTACAGACGGATCTCGTGAGTCTAGATATAGAAGACGGTTGTCCAACGACGTATCTCGTTAGTCTAGATATAGAAAACGGTTGTACAGACGGATCTCGTTAGACTAGATATAGAAGAGGGTTGTACAACGACGGATATCGTTAGTCTAGATATAGAAGACGGTTGTACAGACGGACCTCGTTAGTCTAGATACAGAAGACGGTTGTCCAACGACGTATCTCGTTAGCCTAGATATAGAAGACGGTTGCACAGACGGATCTCGTTAGTCTAGATATAGAAGACGGTTGTACAGACGGATCTCGTGAGTCTAGATATAGAAGACCGTTGTATAGACGGATCTCGTTAGTCTAGATATAGAAGACGGTTGTATAACGAGAGATCTCGTTAGTCTAGATATAGAAGACGGTTGTATAACGAGAGATCTCGTTAGTCTAGATATAGAAGACGGTTGTACAGACGGATGTCGTTAGTCTAGATATAGAAGACGGTTGTACAGACGGATCTCGTTAGTCTGGATATAGAAGACGGTTGTATAACGAGAGACCTCGTTAGTCTAGATATAGAAGATGGTTGTACAGACGGATCTCGTTAGTCTAGATATAGAAGACGGTTGTACAGACGGATCTCGTTAGTCTAGATATAGAATACGGTTGTACAGACGGATCTCGTTAGTCTAGATATAGAAGACGGTTGTACAGACGGATCTCGTTAGTCTAGGTATTGAAGACGTTTGTCCAACGACGTATCTCGTTAGTCTAGATATAGAAGACGGTTGTACAGACGGATCTCGTTAGTCTAGATATTGAAGACGTTTGTCCAACGACGTATCTCGTTAGCCTAGATATAGAAGACGGTTGCACAGACGGATCTCGTTAGTCTAGATATAGAAGACGGTTGTATAACGAGAGATCTCGTTAGTCTAGATATAGAAGTTGGTTGTACAGACGGATCTCGTTAGTCTAGATATAGAAGACGGTTGTATAACGAGAGACCTCGTTAGTCTAGATATAGAAGATGGTTGTACAGACGGATCTCGTTAGTCTAGATATAGAAGACGGTTGTACAGACGGATCTCGTTAGTCTAGATATAGAATACGGTTGTACAGACGGATCTCGTTAGTCTAGATATAGAAGACGGTTGTACAGACGGATCTCGTTAGTCTAGGTATTGAAGACGTTTGTCCAACGACGTATCTCGTTAGTCTAGATATAGAAGACGGTTGTACAGACGGATCTCGTTAGTCTAGATATTGAAGACGTTTGTCCAACGACGTATCTCGTTAGTCTAGATATAGAAGACGGTTGTACAGACGGATCTCGTTAGTCTAGATATAGAAGACGGTTGTATAACGAGAGATCTCGTTAGTCTAGATATAGAAGACGGTTGTACAGACGGATCCCGTTAGTCTAGATATAGAAGACGGTTGTATAACGAGAGATCTCGTTAGTCTAGATATAGAAGATGGTTGTACAGACGGATCTCGTTAGTCTAGATATAGAAGACGGTTGTACAGACGGATCTCGTTAGTCTAGATATAGAAGACGGTTGTACAGACGAATCTCGTTAGTCTAGATATAGAAGACGGTTGTATAACGAGAGATCTCGTTAGTATAGATATAGAAGACGGTTGTACAACGACGGATCTCGTTAGTCTAGATATAGAAGACGGCTGTACAGACGGATATCGTTAGTCTAGATATAGAAGACGGTTGTACAGACGGATCTCGTTAGTCTAGATATAGAAGACGGTTGTACAGACGGATCTGGTTAGTCTAGATATTGAAGACGTTTGTACAGACGGATCTCGTTAGTCTAGATACAGAAGACGGTTGTCCAACGACTTATCTCGTTAGCCTAGATATAGAAGACGGTTGCACAGACGGATCTCGTTAGTCTAGATATAGAAGACGGTTGTATAACGACGGATCTCGTTAGTCTAGATATAGAAGACGGTTGTACAGACGGATCTCGTTAGTCTAGATATAGAAGACGGTTGTACAGACGGATCTCGTTAGTCTAGATATAGAAGATGGTTGTACAGACGGATCTCGTTAGTCTAGATATAGAAGATGGTTGTACAGACGGATCTCGATAGACTAGATATAGAAGATGGTTGTACAGACGGATCTCGATAGACTAGATATTGAAGACGTTTGTCCAACGACGTATCTCGTTAGTCTAGATATAGAAGACGGTTGTACAGACGGATCTCGTTAGTCTAGATATAGAAGACGGTTGTATAACGAGAGATCTCGTTAGTCTAGATATAGGAGACGTTTGTCCAACGACGTATCTCGTTAGTCTAGATATAGAAGACGGTTGTACAGACGGATCTCGTTAGTCTAGATATAGAAGACGGTTGTACAGACGGATCTCGTTAGTCTAGATATAGAAGACGGTTGTACAGACGGATCTCGTTAGTCTAGATATAGAAGATGGTTGTACAGACGGATCTCGTTAGTCTAGATATAGAAGATGGTTGTACAGACGGATCTCGATAGACTAGATATTGAAGACGTTTGTCCAACGACGTATCTCGTTAGTCTAGATATAGAAGACGGTTGTACAGACGGATTTCGATAGTCTAGATATAGAAGACGGTTGTACAGACGGATCTCGTTAGTCTAGATATAGAAGACGGTTGTACAGACGGATCTCGTGAGTCTAGATATAGAAGACTGTTGTATAGACGGATCTCGTTAGTCTAGATATAGAAGACGGTTGTACAGACGGATCTCGTGAGTCTAGATATAGAAGACGGTTGTCCAACGACGTATCTCGTTAGTCTAGATATAGAAAACGGTTGTACAGACGGATCTCGTTAGACTAGATATAGAAGAGGGTTGTACAACGACGGATCTCGTTAGTCTAGATATAGAAGACGGTTGTACAGACGGATCTCGTTAGTCTAGATATAGAAGACGGTTGTACAGACGGATCTCGTTAGTCTAGATATAGAAGACGGTTGTACAGACGGATCTCGTTAGTCTAGATATAGAAGATGGTTGTACAGACGGATCTCGTTAGTCTAGATATAGAAGACGGTTGTACAGACGGATCTCGTTAGTCTAGATATAGAAGACGGTTGTATAACGAGAGATCTCGTTAGTCTAGATATAGAAGATGGTTGTACAGACGGATCTCGTTAGTCTAGATATAGAAGACGGTTATACAGACGGATCTCGTTAGTCTAGATATAGAAGACGGTTGTACAGACGGATCTCGTTAGTCTAGATATAGAAGACGGTTGTATAACGAGAGATCTCGTTAGTCTAGATATAGAAGACGGTTGTACAACGACGGATCTCGTTAGTCTAGATATAGAAGACGGCTGTACAGACGGATATCGTTAGTCTAGATATAGGAGACGGTTGTACAGACGGACCTCGTTAGTCTAGATATTGAAGACGTTTGTCCAACGACGTATCTCGTTAGTCTAGACATAGAAGACGGTTGTACAGACGGATCTCGTTAGTCTAGATATAGAAGACGGTTGTACAGACGGATCTCGTTAGTCTAGATATAGAAGACGGTGGTACAGACGGATCTCGTTAGTCTAGATATTGAAGACGTTTGTCCAACGACGTACCTCGTTAGTCTAGACATAGAAAACGGTTGTACAGACGGATCTCGTTAGTCTGGATATAGAAGACGGTTGTACAACGACGGATCTCGTTAGTCTAGATATAGAAGACGGTTGTATAACGAGAGATCTCGTTAGTCTAGATATAGAAGACGGTTGTACAGACGGATCTCGTTAGTCTAGATATAGAATACGGTTGTACAGACGGATCTCGTTAGTCTAGATATAGAAGACGGTTGTACAGACGGATCTCGTGAGTCTAGATATAGAAGACGGTTGTCCAACGACGTATCTCGTTAGTCTAGATATAGAAAACGGTTGTACAGACGGATCTCGTTAGACTAGATATAGAAGAGGGTTGTACAACGACGGATATCGTTAGTCTAGATATAGAAGACGGTTGTACAGACGGACCTCGTTAGTCTAGATACAGAAGACGGTTGTCCAACGACGTATCTCGTTAGCCTAGATATAGAAGACGGTTGCACAGACGGATCTCGTTAGTCTAGATATAGAAGACGGTTGTACAGACGGATCTCGTGAGTCTAGATATAGAAGACCGTTGTATAGACGGATCTCGTTAGTCTAGATATAGAAGACGGTTGTATAACGAGAGATCTCGTTAGTCTAGATATAGAAGACGGTTGTATAACGAGAGATCTCGTTAGTCTAGATATAGAAGACGGTTGTACAGACGGATGTCGTTAGTCTAGATATAGAAGACGGTTGTACAGACGGATCTCGTTAGTCTGGATATAGAAGACGGTGGTACAGACGGATCTCGTTAGTCTAGATATTGAAGACGTTTGTCCAACGACGTACCTCGTTAGTCTAGACATAGAAAACGGTTGTACAGACGGATCTCGTTAGTCTGGATATAGAAGACGGTTGTACAACGACGGATCTCGTTAGTCTAGATATAGAAGACGGTTGTATAACGAGAGATCTCGTTAGTCTAGATATAGAAGATGGTTGTACAGACGGATCTCGTTAGTCTAGATATAGAAGACGGTTGTATAACGAGAGATCTCGTTAGTCTAGATATAGAAGACGGTTGTACAGACGGATGTCGTTAGTCTAGATATAGAAGACGGTTGTACAGACGGACCTCGTTAGTCTAGATATTGAAGACGTTTGTCCAACGACGTATCTCGTTAGTCTAGATATAGAAGACGGTTGTACAGACGGATCTCGTTAGTCTAGATATAGAAGACGGTGGTACAGACGGATCTCGTTAGTCTAGATATTGAAGACGTTTGTACAGACGGATCTCGTTAGTCTAGATACAGAAGACGGTTGTCCAACGACGTATCTCGTTAGCCTAGATATAGAAGACGGTTGCACAGACGGATCTCGTTAGTCTAGATATAGAAGACGGTTGTACAGACGGATCTCGTGAGTCTAGATATAGAAGACCGTTGTATAGACGGATCTCGTTAGTCTAGATATAGAAGACGGTTGTACAGACGGATCTCGTGAGTCTAGATATAGAAGACGGTTGTCCACCGACGTATCTCGTTAGTCTAGATATAGAAAACGGTTGTACAGACGGATCTCGTTAAACTAGATATAGAAGAGGGTTGTACAACGACGGATCTCGTTAGTCTAGATATAGAAGACGGTTGTACAGACGGATCTCGTTAGTCTAGATATAGAAGACGGTTGTACAGACGGATATCGTTAGTCTAGATATAGAAGACGGTTGTATAACGAGAGATCTCGTTAGTCTAGATATAGAAGATGGTTGTACAGACGGATCTCGTTAGTCTAGATATAGAAGACGGTTGTATAACGAGAGATCTCGTTAGTCTAGATATAGAAGACGGCTGTACAGACGGATATCGTTAGTCTAGATATAGAAGACGGTTGTACAGACGGACCTCGTTAGTCTAGATATTGAAGACGTTTGTCCAACGACGTATCTCGTTAGTCTAGATATAGAAGACGGTTGTACAGACGGATCTCGTTAGTCTAGATATAGAAGACGATTGTACAGACGGATCTCGTTAGTCTAGATATTGAAGACGTTTGTCCATCGACGTACCTCGTTAGTCTAGACATAGAAAACGGTTGTACAGACGGATCTCGTTAGTCTGGATATAGAAGACGGTTGTACAACGACGGATCTCGTTAGTCTAGATATAGAAGACGGTTATACAGACGGATCTCGTTAGTCTAGATATAGAAGACGGTTGTACAGACGGATCTTGTTAGTCTAGATATAGAAGACGGTTGTACAGACGGATCTCGTTAGTCTAGATATTGAAGACGTTTGTACAGACGGATCTCGTTAGTCTAGATACAGAAGACGGTTGTCCAACGACGTATCTCGTTAGCCTAGATATAGAAGACGGTTGCACAGACGGATCTCGTTAGTCTAGATATAGAAGACGGTTGTATAACGAGAGATCTCGTTAGTCTAGATATAGAAGTTGGTTGTACAGACGGATCTCGTTAGTCTAGATATAGAAGACGGTTGTATAACGAGAGACCTCGTTAGTCTAGATATAGAAGATGGTTGTACAGACGGATCTCGTTAGTCTAGATATAGAAGACGGTTGTACAGACGGATCTCGTTAGTCTAGATATAGAATACGGTTGTACAGACGGATCTCGTTAGTCTAGATATAGAAGACGGTTGTACAGACGGATCTCGTTAGTCTAGGTATTGAAGACGTTTGTCCAACGACGTATCTCGTTAGTCTAGATATAGAAGACGGTTGTACAGACGGATCTCGTTAGTCTAGATATTGAAGACGTTTGTCCAACGACGTATCTCGTTAGTCTAGATATAGAAGACGGTTGTACAGACGGATCTCGTTAGTCTAGATATAGAAGACGGTTGTATAACGAGAGATCTCGTTAGTCTAGATATAGAAGACGGTTGTACAGACGGATCCCGTTAGTCTAGATATAGAAGACGGTTGTATAACGAGAGATCTCGTTAGTCTAGATATAGAAGATGGTTGTACAGACGGATCTCGTTAGTCTAGATATAGAAGACGGTTGTACAGACGGATCTCGTTAGTCTAGATATAGAAGACGGTTGTACAGACGAATCTCGTTAGTCTAGATATAGAAGACGGTTGTATAACGAGAGATCTCGTTAGTATAGATATAGAAGACGGTTGTACAACGACGGATCTCGTTAGTCTAGATATAGAAGACGGCTGTACAGACGGATATCGTTAGTCTAGATATAGAAGACGGTTGTACAGACGAATCTCGTTAGTCTAGATATAGAAGACGGTTGTATAACGAGAGATCTCGTTAGTATAGATATAGAAGACGGTTGTACAACGACGGATCTCGTTAGTCTAGATATAGAAGACGGCTGTACAGACGGATATCGTTAGTCTAGATATAGAAGACGGTTGTACAGACGGATCTCGTTAGCCTAGATATAGAAGACGGTTGCACAGACGGATCTCGTTAGTCTAGATATAGAAGACGGTTGTATAACGACGGATCTCGTTAGTCTAGATATAGAAGACGGTTGTACAGACGGATCTCGTTAGTCTAGATATAGAAGACGGTTGTACAGACGGATCTCGTTAGTCTAGATATAGAAGATGGTTGTACAGACGGATCTCGTTAGTCTAGATATAGAAGATGGTTGTACAGACGGATCTCGATAGACTAGATATTGAAGACGGTTGTCCAACGACGTATGTCGTTAGTCTAGATATAGAAAACGGTTGTACAGACGGATCTCGTTAGACTAGATATAGAAGAGGGTTGTACAACGACGGATCTCGTTAGTCTAGATATAGAAGACGGTTGTACAGACGGATCCCGTTAGTCTAGATATAGAAGACGGTTGTACAGACGGATCTCGTTAGTCTAGATATAGAAGACGGTTGTACAGACGGATCTCGTTAGTCTAGATATAGAAGACGGTTGTACAGACGGATCTCGTTAGTCTAGATATAGAAGACGGTTGTATAACGAGAGATCTCGTTAGTCTAGATATAGAAGATGGTTGTACAGACGGATCTCGTTAGTCTAGATATAGAAGACGGTTGTATAACGAGAGATCTCGTTAGTCTAGATATAGAAGATGGTTGTACAGACGGATCTCGTTAGTCTAGATATAGAAGACGGTTGTACAGACGGATCTCGTTAGTCTAGATATAGAAGACGGTTGTACAGACGAATCTCGTTAGTCTAGATATAGAAGACGGTTGTATAACGAGAGATCTCGTTAGTCTAGATATAGAAGATGGTTGTACAGACGGATCTCGTTAGTCTAGATATAGAAGATGGTTGTACAGACGGATCTCGATAGACTAGATATTGAAGACGTTTGTCCAACGACGTATCTCGTTAGTCTAGATATAGAAGACGGTTGTACAGACGGATTTCGATAGTCTAGATATAGAAGACGGTTGTACAGACGGATCTCGTTAGTCTAGATATAGAAGACGGTTGTACAGACGGATCTCGTGAGTCTAGATATAGAAGACGGTTGTATAGACGGATCTCGTTAGTCTAGATATAGAAGACGGTTGTACAGACGGATCTCGTGAGTCTAGATATAGAAGACGGTTGTCCAACGACGTATCTCGTTAGTCTAGATATAGAAAACGGTTGTACAGACGGATCTCGTTAGACTAGATATAGAAGAGGGTTGTACAACGACGGATCTCGTTAGTCTAGATATAGAAGACGGTTGTACAGACGGATCTCGTTAGTCTAGATATAGAAGACGGTTGTACAGACGGATCTCGTTAGTCTAGATATAGAAGACGGTTGTACAGACGGATCTCGTTAGTCTAGATATAGAAGACGGTTGTATAACGAGAGATCTCGTTAGTCTAGATATAGAAGATGGTTGTACAGACGGATCTCGTTAGTCTAGATATAGAAGACGGTTGTATAACGAGAGACCTCGTTAGTCTAGATATAGAAGATGGTTGTACAGACGGAACTCGTTAGTCTAGATATAGAAGACGGTTGTACAGACGGATCTCGTTAGTCTAGATATAGAATACGGTTGTACAGACGGATCTCGTTAGTCTAGATATAGAAGACGGTTGTACAGACGGATCTCGTTAGTCTAGATATTGAAGACGTTTGTCCAACGACGTATCTCGTTAGTCTAGATATAGAAGACGGTTGTACAGACGGATCTCGTTAGTCTAGATATAGAAGACGGTTGTACAGACGGATCTCGTGAGTCTAGATATAGAAGACGGTTGTATAGACGGATCTCGTTAGTCTAGATATAGAAGACGGTTGTACAGACGGATCTCGTGAGTCTAGATATAGAAGACGGTTGTCCAACGACGTATCTCGTTAGTCTAGATATAGAAAACGGTTGTACAGACGGATCTCGTTAGACTAGATATAGAAGAGGGTTGTACAACGACGGATCTCGTTAGTCTAGATATAGAAGACGGTTGTACAGACGGATCTCGTTAGTCTAGATATAGAAGACGGTTGTACAGACGGATCTCGTTAGTCTAGATATAGAAGACGGTTGTACAGACGGATCTCGTTAGTCTAGATATAGATGACGGTTGTATAACGAGAGATCTCGTTAGTCTAGATATAGAAGATGGTTGTACAGACGGATCTCGTTAGTCTAGATATAGAAGACGGTTGTATAACGAGAGACCTCGTTAGTCTAGATATAGAAGATGGTTGTACAGACGGATCTCGTTAGTCTAGATATAGAAGACGGTTGTACAGACGGATCCCGTTAGTCTAGATATAGAAGACGGTTGTATAACGAGAGATCTCGTTAGTCTAGATATAGAAGATGGTTGTACAGACGGATCTCGTTAGTCTAGATATAGAAGACGGTTGTACAGACGGATCTCGTTAGTCTAGATATAGAAGACGGTTGTACAGACGAATCTCGTTAGTCTAGATATAGAAGACGGTTGTATAACGAGAGATCTCGTTAGTCTAGATATAGAAGACGGTTGTACAACGACGGATCTCGTTAGTCTAGATATAGAAGACGGCTGTACAGACGGATATCGTTAGTCTAGATATAGAAGACGGTTGTACAGACGGATCTCGTTAGTCTAGATATAGAAGACGGTTGTACAGACGGATCTGGTTAGTCTAGATATTGAAGACGTTTGTACAGACGGATCTCGTTAGTCTAGATACAGAAGACGGTTGTCCAACGACTTATCTCGTTAGCCTAGATATAGAAGACGGTTGCACAGACGGATCTCGTTAGTCTAGATATAGAAGACGGTTGTATAACGACGGATCTCGTTAGTCTAGATATAGAAGACGGTTGTACAGACGGATCTCGTTAGTCTAGATATAGAAGACGGTTGTACAGACGGATCTCGTTAGTCTAGATATAGAAGATGGTTGTACAGACGGATCTCGTTAGTCTAGATATAGAAGATGGTTGTACAGACGGATCTCGATAGACTAGATATTGAAGACGTTTGTCCAACGACGTATCTCGTTAGTCTAGATATAGAAGACGGTTGTACAGACGGATTTCGATAGTCTAGATATAGAAGACGGTTGTACAGACGGATCTCGTTAGTCTAGATATAGAAGACGGTTGTACAGACGGATCTCGTGAGTCTAGATATAGAAGACGGTTGTATAGACGGATCTCGTTAGTCTAGATATAGAAGACGGTTGTACAGACGGATCTCGTGAGTCTAGATATAGAAGACGGTTGTCCAACGACGTATCTCGTTAGTCTAGATATAGAAAACGGTTGTACAGACGGATCTCGTTAGACTAGATATAGAAGAGGGTTGTACAACGACGGATCTCGTTAGTCTTGATATAGAAGACGGTTGTACAGACGGATCTCGTTAGTCTAGATATAGAAGACGGTTGTACAGACGGATCTCGTTAGTCTAGATATAGAAGACGGTTGTACAGACGGATCTCGTTAGTCTAGATATTGAAGACGGTTGTACAGACGGATCTCGTTAGTCTAGATATAGAAGATGGTTGTACAGACGGATCTCGTTAGTCTAGATATAGAAGACGGTTGTATAACGAGAGATCTCGTTAGTCTAGATATAGAAGATGGTTGTACAGACGGATCTCGTTAGTCTAGATATAGAAGACGGTTGTACAGACGGATCTCGTTAGTCTAGATATAGAAGACGGTTGTACAGACGAATCTCGTTAGTCTAGATATAGAAGACGGTTGTATAACGAGAGATCTCGTTAGTCTAGATATAGAAGATGGTTGTACAGACGGATCTCGTTAGTCTAGATATAGAAGATGGTTGTACAGACGGATCTCGATAGACTAGATATTGAAGACGTTTGTCCAACGACGTATCTCGTTAGTCTAGATATAGAAGACGGTTGTACAGACGGATTTCGATAGTCTAGATATAGAAGACGATTGTACAGACGGATCTCGTTAGTCTAGATATAGAAGACGGTTGTACAGACGGATCTCGTGAGTCTAGATATAGAAGACGGTTGTATAGACGGATCTCGTTAGTCTAGATATAGAAGACGGTTGTACAGACGGATCTCGTGAGTCTAGATATAGAAGACGGTTGTCCAACGACGTATCTCGTTAGTCTAGATATAGAAAACGGTTGTACAGACGGATCTCGTTAGACTAGATATAGAAGAGGTTTGTACAACGACGGATCTCGTTAGTCTAGATATAGAAGACGGTTGTACAGACGGATCTCGTTAGTCTAGATATAGAAGACGGTTGTACAGACGGATCTCGTTAGTCTAGATATAGAAGACGGTTGTACAGACGGATCTCGTTAGTCTAGATATAGAAGACGGTTGTATAACGAGAGATCTCGTTAGTCTAGATATAGAAGATGGTTGTACAGACGGATCTCGTTGGTCTAGATATAGAAGACGGTTGTATAACGAGAGATCTCGTTAGTCTAGATATAGAAGACGGTTGTACAGACGGATCTCGTTAGTCTAGATATAGAAGACGGTTGTATAACGAGAGATCTCGTTAGTCTAGATATAGAAGACGGTTGTACAACGACGGATCTCGTTAGTCTAGATATAGAAGACGGCTGTACAGACGGATATCGTTAGTCTAGATATAGAAGACGGTTGTACAGACGGATCTCGATAGACTAGATATTGAAGACGTTTGTCCAACGACGTATCTCGTTAGTCTAGATATAGAAGACGGTTGTACAGACGGATTTCGATAGTCTAGATATAGAAGACGGTTGTACAGACGGATCTCGTTAGTCTATATATAGAAGATGGTTGTACAGACGGATCTCGTTAGTCTAGATATAGAAGATGGTTGTACAGACGGATCTCGATAGACTAGATATTGAAGACGTTTGTCCAACGACGTATCTCGTTAGTCTAGATATAGAAGACGGTTGTACAGACGGATTTCGATAGTCTAGATATAGAAGACGGTTGTACAGACGGATCTCGTTAGTCTAGATATAGAAGACGGTTGTACAGACGGATCTCGTGAGTCTAGATATAGAAGACGGTTGTATAGACGGATCTCGTTAGTCTAGATATAGAAGACGGTTGTACAGACGGATCTCGTGAGTCTAGATATAGAAGACGGTTGTCCAACGACGTATCTCGTTAGTCTAGATATAGAAAACGGTTGTACAGACGGATCTCGTTAGACTAGATATAGAAGAGGGTTGTACAACGACGGATCTCGTTAGTCTTGATATAGAAGACGGTTGTACAGACGGATCTCGTTAGTCTAGATATAGAAGACGGTTGTACAGACGGATCTCGTTAGTCTAGATATAGAAGACGGTTGTACAGACGGATCTCGTTAGTCTAGATATTGAAGACGGTTGTACAGACGGATCTCGTTAGTCTAGATATAGAAGATGGTTGTACAGACGGATCTCGTTAGTCTAGATATAGAAGACGGTTGTATAACGAGAGATCTCGTTAGTCTAGATATAGAAGATGGTTGTACAGACGGATCTCGTTAGTCTAGATATAGAAGACGGTTGTACAGACGGATCTCGTTAGTCTAGATATAGAAGACGGTTGTACAGACGGATCTCGTTAGTCTAGATATTGAAGACGTTTGTCCAACGACGTATCTCGTTAGTCTAGATATAGAAGACGGTTGTACAGACGGATCTCGTTAGTCTAGATATAGAAGACGGTTGTATAACGAGAGATCTCGTTAGTCTAGATATAGAAGATGGTTGTACAGACGGATCTCGTTAGTCTAGATATAGAAGACGGTTGTATAACGAGAGATCTCGTTAGTCTAGATATAGAAGATGGTTGTACAGACGGATCTCGTTAGTCTAGATATAGAAGACGGTTGTACAGACGGATCTCGTTAGTCTAGATATAGAAGACGGTTGTACAGACGGATCTCGTTAGTCTAGATATAGAAGACGGTTGTATAACGAGAGATCTCGTTAGTCTAGATATAGAAGACGGTTGTCCAACGACGGATCTCGTTAGTCTAGATATAGAAGACGGCTGTACAGACGGATATCGTTAGTCTAGATATAGAAGACGGTTGTACAGACGGACCTCGTTAGTCTAGATATTGAAGACGTTTGTCCAACGACGTATCTCGTTAGTCTAGATATAGAAGACGGTTGTACAGACGGATCTCGTTAGTCTAGATATAGAAGACGGTTGTACAGACGGATCTCGTTAGTCTAGATATAGAAGACGGTTGTACAGACGGATCTCGTTAGTCTAGATATAGAAGATGGTTGTACAGACGGATCTCGTTAGTCTAGATATAGAAGATGGTTGTACAGACGGATCTCGATAGACTAGATATTGAAGACGTTTGTCCAACGACGTATCTCGTTAGTCTAGATATAGAAGACGGTTGTACAGACGGATTTCGATAGTCTAGATATAGAAGACGGTTGTACAGACGGATCTCGTTAGTCTAGATATAGAAGACGGTTGTACAGACGGATCTCGTGAGTCTAGATATAGAAGACGGTTGTATAGACGGATCTCGTTAGTCTAGATATAGAAGACGGTTGTACAGACGGATCTTGTGAGTCTAGATATAGAAGACGGTTGTCCAACGACGTATCTCGTTAGTCTAGATATAGAAAACGGTTGTACAGACGGATCTCGTTAGACTAGATATAGAAGAGGGTTGTACAACGACGGATCTCGTTAGTCTAGATATAGAAGACGGTTGTACAGACGGATCTCGTTAGTCTAGATATAGAAGACGGTTGTACAGACGGATCTCGTTAGTCTAGATATAGAAGACGGTTGTACAGACGGATCTCGTTAGTCTAGATATAGAAGACGGTTGTATAACGAGAGATCTCGTTAGTCTAGATATAGAAGATGGTTGTACAGACGGATCTCGTTAGTCTAGATATAGAAGACGGTTGTATAACGAGAGATCTCGTTAGTCTAGATATAGAAGACGGTTGTATAACGAGAGATCTCGTTAGTCTAGATATAGAAGACGGTTGTACAGACGGATCTCGTTAGTCTAGATATAGAAGACGGTTGTATAACGAGAGATCTCGTTAGTCTAGATATAGAAGACGGTTGTATAACGAGAGATCTCGTTAGTCTAGATATAGAAGACGGTTGTACAGACGGATCTCGTTAGTCTAGATATAGAAGACGGTTGTACAGACGGATCTCGTTAGTCTAGATATAGAAGACGGTTGTACAGACGGATCTCGTTAGTCTAGATATAGAAGACGGTTGTATAACGAGAGATCTCGTTAGTCTAGATATAGAAGATGGTTGTACAGACGGATCTCGTTAGTCTAGATATAGAAGACGGTTGTATAACGAGAGATCTCGTTAGTCTAGATATAGAAGACGGTTGTATAACGAGAGATCTCGTTAGTCTAGATATAGAAGACGGTTGTATAACGAGAGATCTCGTTAGTCTAGATATAGGAGACGGTTGTACAGTCGAATCTCGTTAGTGTTACGTCCTGAAGGGACTTTTGGCGAATCGCCCTGAGCGGCTAGGGTGATTCGCGGGGTTCTTGCTCTTTTAAGGTGCTAAAGCACGCCTTGACTAAACTTACCGTGGGAGGATAAGGAGAAAAGGGGATTAAATCAATGGTGACACGGAATTGAAGGGAAAATAACATAGTAAAATATATTCAGAAGAAAGATAAAATAATATAAGAACATACCCTAGGGACGTCGCTCCGTCCCTGCTATCGCAGTAAGCTCGGGTTTCGGCACGCTTGCCGTTTATCGCTTCGTACGCTCCGCCAGTCGGTCAACCTGGCGTAGGTCGTGGTCGCTCGCTGTGCTCTCGGATAGCACTCGGAAGTCGGTCACCTGAAGACCGTCGAATCGCACTGTCTCTAATCGTCTCTTACTCTACGCGTTCCTACGCCGGACACGAGTGACACACAAGGGCTCTCCCGGCTAGGCCGTTCGCGGTATGTCGGATGGAGTTACCCTTGCGCGGTTTATTGACGGCCGTTCGTATTTCGCGGACTAGACGCTGTACGTGGTCGCGGCTTCTTGACGGCTCCCTGGCCCGTCCTGACTTCCTAAATCGAGTTCCCGAATAAGAATCCCTGTTCCGCGGTTCTTCGTCGCGGGCCGAACCTCGGACAGTCCCCAGGAATGGGGGAAACTGCCCTGTCGGCAGCCGTCGATTGCTTCACTAATTCTTTGATATTTGCGAAATATCCGTGGCCCGGGCCGAGCGCGGTCGTTGTCCCTACGGTCGTTGCCACGGGCTAAGCGCAACGCGATTGACACGCGCGAGGCGATTCCGCTGAATCGTCTTTACAGAAGAAAGTGACGCGAGGACAGCGAGCACGGGATAGACCTGAAGGGGCTACGTAACACCTCCCCACCTAGACACGAAACGGTCTCGTGAGGCTGTTTCGTTCTTCCGTGTGAAGCTGTTCGCGCGTACACTTTCGTTAACTGCTTAAAATTACGGGTACGCTATTAAATCTAAGGGGTCGCAAAGGAATGGCAATACATGAATCGTTATTAAGCGGGGGAAAATCTATATATCTTTCCAAATAGTGTTTTAAATATTCGGCTAGGACGATATGACTTCTTTCGAAGGAACCGTTAGTTTGTGGTCGGTATCCAGATGTAATTACGTGTTTAGTTTTGATAGGTATATTTCGAAACGAGCGCGCGTTTTCGTCTTTTATCGCGTCCCTGAGCGCTGCAAGTGCTGACGCAAACTCGTCGGGTCCCATTTCATAGTAGAGGCTTGCAGTCCCGACGACGCCAAATATTTTCCTTTCTCCATTATGGGTGATAATTACGCGGTTTTTGGTTAATTCCTCGGATAATAATTTTGTTTCATCGAGGAGTCCGATAGATTTTAAGGTTTTATTAATCTGGCTAGTTAGTATTCTGTCGGCGGATATGAAATGTACATAATTATCCGGAACGGACGTAAGCGTGTTCCTTACAATTTTTACTACAGATTTCGTTGTCTGGGCTTCGTCTTCCGAGGTGTCCATCGGGTCTCCCCTGTATTCGGATGATTCGTGCGAGACCTTTTGAAAACTGGGTGAGTGGTTGAATGGCCCCACGGTGGCCCCATCTAGCACTTCGATCACATCGGGCCTTGGACTCGTGCTCGACTCTATTCTAGGAGGCGGTGGATCTTCTGATTCTTCCAGTGTCTCACCCTCCGGACATATCATGGTGGATTGCGGAATGTCCAAAGCTTCTTCGTGAAGGGGTATACCCCATGATACTCTTTTCTTCGGGCCTTGTGGCGATTTTATTTTCTGTGGACTTCCGTTATCGGGGGTTTCTGACGCTTGCCTCCCTTTTCCGAGGGGACTTCCTGCAATGGTAACTTCCATCCTCGTGGTCGGGCCAAGGGGCGTATTTACGGTCCTGTAGGTGGGTTCCAAATTGTCTCCTTCTATATACTCCCAACTGGGTGGTTCGCTCAGACTTTTCAAAAAGGGGAGCATGTCTTCCGTGTATTGGCCGGCGTAAGGGCCCTCGGTTACCATGGGAGAATAGTCTTCTTCAAAATCTTCTACTTCATGGTGGCCCATCGCTCCCTCCTCAACCTTGGAGGGGTATTCATCGTCAAGGCTTTTCAAGATAGTGATTTCTTCCTGTGTGAACGGACTTACGCCAGAGTCTTTACTTAGACTGGTAGAATCCTCGTTGGTTTCTTCCGGATTCTCCACTTCATCTTGGAATTCGGGCATTCCCGATCTTCCTTCCGTGGTGTCCAGGGCTTCTGCGTGCAGAGGTGCAGAGGTCACCCGGGGGTCGATCATCTCATAACATGGTGGTTCATCAAGGCTCTTTAAAAAGGCGAGTTGGTCCTCCGTCACTTGGCCTGCGTACGGGCCCTCGGTTACCATGGGGGAGTAGACCTCTACGAACTCTCCTGAGTCTTCGCTTTCCGACTCCAGATATATTTCCCGGGGACTAACATCTTTGTGAGGGTTCGATGTTTCCTCCCTTCCCTTATAGGGGAAGTCTTCAAGATTCTTCAAGCTGGTGATTTCCTCCCGTGTGAATGGGCCCGAGCTGGAACCGTCACTTGGGATGGTGGAATCTTCGTTGTCGCTCTCAGGCGCAGTTTCTTCCGTGGTTGTGGGGAACGCATGAAAGACCGGATTTTGTGACAGCGCGTCCGAGAAGCGTCGCGGACTCGGGCTCCGAGGTAGTCTTGGGGCCTGCGAGGGGAACCCGCCCGCCTCGTTCCAGTTGAACTGGTTGAACGATCGCTGGTTGTTTAAATGATCGCGGTTTTCGGGTGGCGTTTCATGTTCAGCGGGCCTTCTCTGCTCACGCGGCTCGTATTCTCGGGACTCGCGAGATTCGTAAGTTCTTGGCTCGCGCGGTTCGTACTCGCAGAATTCATGCTGGGGCTCCGACGGTCTGCGTTCATAGTCTAGCGGACGTTCGCTTTGCCTCGTCAGCAAGGTCGTTGGCGGCAGAGGTTCGCGATAATCCATCTCGCGGCGGTAATCGTCACGGTAAAACGGGTCGCGGTGATATGGATCGCAATAGTATTCATCCTGATAGCAAGTGTAACTGTACGCAGGGTACGAGGGAAGGGGCTCTCGATAATAATCGTCTCTATAGCGGGGGGAACTATAACCGGAATATGGAGAATGATGATCGCGGTACGAGTCATCTTCGTACGGCTGTCTCCATTCGGTCCATCTACGCTGAGGGTCATACGGTGACGGGGGACGCGCGTTCGGCGGGTACCCATACGCGTCCTCGCGCGACAAACCGGACAATTCTTGTTCTCGTCTTTGTATGTGCAACGCTAAATCAAACGCGTCGTCTAACGATTCGGGGTTTGACAATGCTACTTTAGTCGAAATTCTTTGCGGTAACGCGATGACAAATGAGGTCCGGGCCAATCGCTCCACGTCCTTAATAGTCTTCTCGACATTTTCTCCAATCAATTCTTTCGCTCTTACAATTACCTGTCTGTACAGGCGGTCCATGCGATGGATAAAGTCTATTAGACGCTCGCGGGGAAACATGCTTATACGTTCGAGTTCCAGCCGGAGCTCCTCATAACCGCGGCAGGAGGAATATCGGACTCTTAGAAGGGAGAGCAGATCGGCCACGCTTTGACAGTTTTTCCCTTCGACATAATATCTAATAGGATCTTTTAATTTATATATTAATTCGGTTAAAAAATTTTCTTCCTGACCGGGCGGTACTCGTTGTGAAGCTCTCTGTATTGAGGCAGCGAAGTCCTCCAAGGTTACAAAGTCTGGGTCGAAACGGGGAATACTGTCTAGCGCCCTATACACTCTCTCCTCATCTTCTCGAGAACGCCATACGTCTAATACAGACATTTCTAGGTCGTTCGTCCGATATCCAAGGGATGGTCGTCCGCTCGTAGTCGGCGGCAAAGGAGGAGGTGCAATAGGAGGGGCGTTAGCCATGGATTGTGAATCGGAAAAACTTTGTGCGGGGGGTGATCTCAAAATACCACCCGTCATTGCAATGCAATACTTTACAAAGAATCTTGAGTAATAGGAAGTGTAGTCAAGTTATGAGCAGATAATAAATTTTCTAAAAGGGAAATGATTAAAAAAAAAATCAGATCCCACTTCTGACACCAGTTGTTACGTCCTGAAGGGACTTTTGGCGAATCGCCCTGAGCGGCTAGGGTGATTCGCGGGGTTCTTGCTCTTTTAAGGTGCTAAAGCACGCCTTGACTAAACTTACCGTGGGAGGATAAGGAGAAAAGGGGATTAAATCAATGGTGACACGGAATTGAAGGGAAAATAACATAGTAAAATATATTCAGAAGAAAGATAAAATAATATAAGAACATACCCTAGGGACGTCGCTCCGTCCCTGCTATCGCAGTAAGCTCGGGTTTCGGCACGCTTGCCGTTTATCGCTTCGTACGCTCCGCCAGTCGGTCAACCTGGCGTAGGTCGTGGTCGCTCGCTGTGCTCTCGGATAGCACTCGGAAGTCGGTCACCTGAAGACCGTCGAATCGCACTGTCTCTAATCGTCTCTTACTCTACGCGTTCCTACGCCGGACACGAGTGACACACAAGGGCTCTCCCGGCTAGGCCGTTCGCGGTATGTCGGATGGAGTTACCCTTGCGCGGTTTATTGACGGCCGTTCGTATTTCGCGGACTAGACGCTGTACGTGGTCGCGGCTTCTTGACGGCTCCCTGGCCCGTCCTGACTTCCTAAATCGAGTTCCCGAATAAGAATCCCTGTTCCGCGGTTCTTCGTCGCGGGCCGAACCTCGGACAGTCCCCAGGAATGGGGGAAACTGCCCTGTCGGCAGCCGTCGATTGCTTCACTAATTCTTTGATATTTGCGAAATATCCGTGGCCCGGGCCGAGCGCGGTCGTTGTCCCTACGGTCGTTGCCACGGGCTAAGCGCAACGCGATTGACACGCGCGAGGCGATTCCGCTGAATCGTCTTTACAGAAGAAAGTGACGCGAGGACAGCGAGCACGGGATAGACCTGAAGGGGCTACGTAACATTAGTCTAGATATAGAAGACGGTTGTATAACGAGAGATCTCGTTAGTCTAGATATAGAAGATGGTTGTACAGACGGATCTCGTTAGACTAGATATAGAAGAGGGTTGTACAACGACGGATCTCGTTAGTCTAGATATAGAAGACGGTTGTACAGACGGATCTCGTTAGTCTAGATATAGAAGACGGTTGTACAGACGGATCTCGTTAGTCTAGATATAGAAGACGGTTGTACAGACGGATCTCGTGAGTCTAGATATAGAAGACGGTTGTCCAACGACGTATCTCGTTAGTCTAGATATAGAAAACGGTTGTACAGACGGATCTCGTTAGACTAGATATAGAAGAGGGTTGTACAACGACGGATCTCGTTAGTCTAGATATAGAAGACGGTTGTACAGACGGATCTCGTTAGTCTAGATATAGAAGACGGTTGTACAGACGGATCTCGTTAGTCTAGATATAGAAGACGGTTGTACAGACGGATCTCGTTAGTCTAGATATAGAAGACGGTTGTACAGACGGATCTCGTTAGTCTAGATATAGAAGACGGTTGTATAACGAGAGATCTCGTTAGTCTAGATATAGAAGATGGTTGTACAGACGGATCTCGTTAGTCTAGATATAGAAGACGGTTATACAGACGGATCTCGTTAGTCTAGATATAGAAGACGGTTGTACAGACGGATCTCGTTAGTCTAGATATAGAAGACGGTTGTATAGACGGATCTCGTTAGTCTAGATATAGAAGACGGTTGTACAGACGGATCTCGTGAGTCTAGATATAGAAGACGGTTGTCCAACGACGTATCTCGTTAGTCTAGATATAGAAAACGGTTGTACAGACGGATCTCGTTAGACTAGATATAGAAGAGGGTTGTACAACGACGGATCTCGTTAGTCTAGATATAGAAGACGGTTGTACAGACGGATCTCGTTAGTCTAGATATAGAAGACGGTTGTACAGACGGATCTCGTTAGTCTAGATATAGAAGACGGTTGTACAGACGGATCTCGTTAGTCTAGATATAGAAGACGGTTGTATAACGAGAGATCTCGTTAGTCTAGATATAGAAGATGGTTGTACAGACGGATCTCGTTAGTCTAGATATAGAAGACGGTTGTATAACGAGAGATCTCGTTAGTCTAGATATAGAAGACGGTTGTATAACGAGAGATCTCGTTAGTCTAGATATAGAAGACGGTTGTACAGACGGATCTCGTTAGTCTAGATATAGAAGACGGTTGTATAACGAGAGATCTCGTTAGTCTAGATATAGAAGACGGTTGTATAACGAGAGATCTCGTTAGTCTAGATATAGAAGACGGTTGTACAGACGGATCTCGTTAGTCTAGATATAGAAGACGGTTGTACAGACGGATCTCGTTAGTCTAGATATAGAAGACGGTTGTATAACGAGAGATCTCGTTAGTCTAGATATAGAAGATGGTTGTACAGACGGATCTCGTTAGTCTAGATATAGAAGACGGTTGTATAACGAGAGATCTCGTTAGTCTAGATATAGAAGACGGTTGTATAACGAGAGATCTCGTTAGTCTAGATATAGAAGACGGTTGTATAACGAGAGATCTCGTTAGTCTAGATATAGAAGACGGTTGTACAGACGAATCTCGTTAGTCTAGATATAGAAGACGGTTGTATAACGAGAGATCTCGTTAGTCTAGATATAGAAGATGGTTGTACAGACGGATCTCGTTAGACTAGATATAGAAGAGGGTTGTACAACGACGGATCTCGTTAGTCTAGATATAGAAGACGGTTGTACAGACGGATCTCGTTAGTCTAGATATAGAAGACGGTTGTACAGACGGATCTCGTTAGTCTAGATATAGAAGACGGTTGTACAGACGGATCTCGTGAGTCTAGATATAGAAGACGGTTGTCCAACGACGTATCTCGTTAGTCTAGATATAGAAAACGGTTGTACAGACGGATCTCGTTAGACTAGATATAGAAGAGGGTTGTACAACGACGGATCTCGTTAGTCTAGATATAGAAGACGGTTGTACAGACGGATCTCGTTAGTCTAGATATAGAAGACGGTTGTACAGACGGATCTCGTTAGTCTAGATATAGAAGACGGTTGTACAGACGGATCTCGTTAGTCTAGATATAGAAGACGGTTGTATAACGAGAGATCTCGTTAGTCTAGATATAGAAGATGGTTGTACAGACGGATCTCGTTAGTCTAGATATAGAAGACGGTTGTATAACGAGAGATCTCGTTAGTCTAGATATAGAAGATGGTTGTACAGACGGATCTCGTTAGTCTAGATATAGAAGACGGTTGTACAGACGGATCTCGTTAGTCTAGATATAGAAGACGGTTGTACAGACGGATCTCGTTAGTCTAGATATAGAAGACGGTTGTATAACGAGAGATCTCGTTAGTCTAGATATAGAAGACGGTTGTCCAACGACGGATCTCGTTAGTCTAGATATAGAAGATGGTTGTACAGACGGATCTCGTTAGTCTAGATATAGAAGACGGTTGTACAGACGGATCTCGTTAGTCTAGATATAGAAGACGGTTGTATAACGAGAGATCTCGTTAGTCTAGATATAGAAGATGGTTGTACAGACGGATCTCGTTAGTCTAGATATAGAAGACGGTTGTACAGACGGATCTCGTTAGTCTAGATATAGAAGACGGTTGTATAACGAGAGATCTCGTTAGTCTAGATATAGAAGATGGTTGTACAGACGGATCTCGTTAGTCTAGATATAGAAGACGGTTATACAGACGGATCTCGTTAGTCTAGATATAGAAGACGGTTGTACAGACGGATCTCGTTAGTCTAGATATAGAAGACGGTTGTATAACGAGAGATCTCGTTAGTCTAGATATAGAAGACGGTTGTACAACGACGGATCTCGTTAGTCTAGATATAGAAGACGGCTGTACAGACGGATATCGTTAGTCTAGATATAGAAGACGGTTGTACAGACGGACCTCGTTAGTCTAGATATTGAAGACGTTTGTCCAACGACGTATCTCGTTAGTCTAGATATAGAAGACGGTTGTACAGACGGATCTCGTTAGTCTAGATATAGAAGACGGTTGTACAGACGGATCTCGTTAGTCTAGATATAGAAGACGGTGGTACAGACGGATCTCGTTAGTCTAGATATTGAAGACGTTTGTCCAACGACGTACCTCGTTAGTCTAGACATAGAAAACGGTTGTACAGACGGATCTCGTTAGTCTGGATATAGAAGACGGTTGTACAACGACGGATCTCGTTAGTCTAGATATAGAAGACGGTTGTATAACGAGAGATCTCGTTAGTCTAGATATAGAAGACGGTTGTACAGACGGATCTCGTTAGTCTAGATATAGAAGACGGTTGTACAGACGGATCTCGTTAGTCTAGATATAGAAGACGGTTGTATAACGAGAGATCTCGTTAGTCTAGATATAGAAGACGGTTGTACAACGACGGATCTCGTTAGTCTAGATATAGAAGACGGCTGTACAGACGGATATCGTTAGTCTAGATATAGAAGACGGTTGTACAGACGGATCTCGTTAGTCTAGATATAGAAGACGGTTGTACAGACGGATCTCGTTAGTCTAGATATTGAAGACGTTTGTACAGACGGATCTCGTTAGTCTAGATACAGAAGACGGTTGTCCAACGACGTATCTCGTTAGCCTAGATATAGAAGACGGTTGCACAGACGGATCTCGTTAGTCTAGATATAGAAGACGGTTGTATAACGACGGATCTCGTTAGTCTAGATATAGAAGACGGTTGTACAGACGGATCTCGTTAGTCTAGATATAGAAGATGGTTGTACAGACGGATCTCGTTAGTCTAGATATAGAAGATGGTTGTACAGACGGATCTCGTTAGTCTAGATATAGAAGATGGTTGTACAGACGGATCTCGATAGACTAGATATTGAAGACGTTTGTCCAACGACGTATCTCGTTAGTCTAGATATAGAAGACGGTTGTACAGACGGATTTCGATAGTCTAGATATAGAAGACGGTTGTACAGACGGATCTCGTTAGTCTAGATATAGAAGACGGTTGTACAGACGGATCTCGTGAGTCTAGATATAGAAGACGGTTGTATAGACGGATCTCGTTAGTCTAGATATACAAGACGGTTGTACAGACGGATCTCGTGAATCTAGATATAGAAGACGGTTGTCCAACGACGTATCTCGTTAGTCTAGATATAGAAAACGGTTGTACAGACGGATCTCGTTAGACTAGATATAGAAGAGGGTTGTACAACGACGGATCTCGTTAGTCTAGATATAGAAGACGGTTGTACAGACGGATCTCGTTAGTCTAGATATAGAAGACGGTTGTACAGACGGATCTCGTTAGTCTAGATATAGAAGACGGTTATACAGACGGATCTCGTTAGTCTAGATATTGAAGACGTTTGTCCATCGACGTATCTCGTTAGTCTAGATATAGAAGACGGTTGTACAGACGGATCTCGTTAGTCTAGATATAGAAGACGGTTGTACAGACGGATCTCGTTAGTCTAGATATAGAAGACGGTTGTACAGACGGATCTCGTTAGTCTAGATATAGAAGACGGTTGTACAGACGGATCTCGTTAGTCTAGATATTGATGACGTTTGTCCAACGACGTACCTCGTTAGTCTAGACATAGAAAACGGTTGTACAGACGGATCTCGTTAGTCTAGATATATAAGACGGTTGTACAACGACGGATCTCGTTAGTCTAGATATAGAAGACGGTTATACAGACGGATCTCGTTAGTCTAGATATAGAAGACGGTTGTACAGACGGATCTCGTTAGTCTAGATATAGAAGACGGTTGTACAGACGGATCTCGTTAGTCTAGATATTGAAGATGGTTGTACAGACGGATCTCGTTAGTCTAGATATAGAAGATGGTTGTACAGACGGATCTCGATAGACTAGATATTGAAGACGTTTGTCCAACGACGTATCTCGTTAGTCTAGATATAGAAGACGGTTGTACAGACGGATCTCGATAGTCTAGATATAGAAGACGGTTGTACAGACGGATCTCGTTAGTCTAGATATTGAAGACGTTTGTACAGACGGATCTCGTTAGTCTAGATACAGAAGACGTTTGTCCAACGACGTACCTCGTTAGTCTAGACATAGAAAACGGTTGTACAGACGGATCTCGTTAGTCTAGATATAGAAGACGGTTGTACAACGACGGATCTCGTTAGTCTAGATATAGAAGACGGTTATACAGACGGATCTCGTTAGTCTAGATATAGAAGACGGTTGTACAGACGGATCTCGTTAGTCTAGATATAGAAGATGGTTGTACAGACGGATCTCGTTAGTCTAGATATAGAAGATGGTTGTACAGACGGATCTCGATAGACTAGATATTGAAGACGTTTGTCCAACGACGGATCTCGTTAGTCTAGATATAGAAGACGGCTGTACAGACGGATATCGTTAGTCTAGATATAGAAGACGGTTGTACAGACGGACCTCGTTAGTCTAGATATTGAAGACGTTTGTCCAACGACGTATCTCGTTAGTCTAGATATAGAAGACGGTTGTACAGACGGATCTCGTTAGTCTAGATATAGAAGACGGTTGTACAGACGGATCTCGTTAGTCTAGATATAGAAGACGGTTGTACAGACGGATCTCGTTAGTCTAGATATAGAAGATGGTTGTACAGACGGATCTCGTTAGTCTAGATATAGAAGATGGTTGTACAGACGGATCTCGATAGACTAGATATTGAAGACGTTTGTCCAACGACGTATCTCGTTAGTCTAGATATACAAGACGGTTGTACAGTCGGATTTCGATAGTCTAGATATAGAAGACGGTTGTACAGACGGATCTCGTTAGTCTAGATATAGAAGACGGTTGTACAGACGGATCTCGTGAGTCTAGATATAGAAGACGGTTGTATAGACGGATCTCGTTAGTCTAGATATAGAAAACGGTTGTACAGACGGATCTCGTTAGACTAGATATAGAAGAGGGTTGTACAACGACGGATCTCGTTAGTCTAGATATAGAAGACGGTTGTACAGACGGATCTCGTTAGTCTAGATATAGAAGACGGTTGTACAGACGGATCTCGTTAGTCTAGATATAGAAGACGGTTGTATAACGAGAGATCTCGTTAGTCTAGATATAGAAGATGGTTGTACAGACGGATCTCGTTAGTCTAGATATAGAAGACGGTTGTATAACGAGAGATCTCGTTAGTCTAGATATAGAAGATGGTTGTACAGACGGATCTCGTTAGTCTAGATATAGAAGACGGTTGTACAGACGGACCTCGTTAGTCTAGATATTGAAGACGTTTGTCCAACGACGTATCTCGTTAGTCTAGATATAGAAGACGGTTGTACAGACGGATCTCGTTAGTCTAGATATAGAAGACGATTGTACAGACGGATCTCGTTAGTCTAGATATTGAAGACGTTTGTCCATCGACGTACCTCGTTAGTCTAGACATAGAAAACGGTTGTACAGACGGATCTCGTTAGTCTGGATATAGAAGACGGTTGTACAACGACGGATCTCGTTAGTCTAGATATAGAAGACGGTTATACAGACGGATCTCGTTAGTCTAGATATAGAAGACGGTTGTACAGACGGATCTTGTTAGTCTAGATATAGAAGACGGTTGTACAGACGGATCTCGTTAGTCTAGATATTGAAGACGTTTGTACAGACGGATCTCGTTAGTCTAGATACAGAAGACGGTTGTCCAACGACGTATCTCGTTAGCCTAGATATAGAAGACGGTTGCACAGACGGATCTCGTTAGTCTAGATATAGAAGACGGTTGTATAACGAGAGATCTCGTTAGTCTAGATATAGAAGTTGGTTGTACAGACGGATCTCGTTAGTCTAGATATAGAAGACGGTTGTATAACGAGAGACCTCGTTAGTCTAGATATAGAAGATGGTTGTACAGACGGATCTCGTTAGTCTAGATATAGAAGACGGTTGTACAGACGGATCTCGTTAGTCTAGATATAGAATACGGTTGTACAGACGGATCTCGTTAGTCTAGATATAGAAGACGGTTGTACAGACGGATCTCGTTAGTCTAGATATTGAAGACGTTTGTCCAACGACGTATCTCGTTAGTCTAGATATAGAAGACGGTTGTACAGACGGATCTCGTTAGTCTAGATATTGAAGACGTTTGTCCAACGACGTATCTCGTTAGTCTAGATATAGAAGACGGTTGTACAGACGGATCTCGTTAGTCTAGATATAGAAGACGGTTGTATAACGAGAGATCTCGTTAGTCTAGATATAGAAGACGGTTGTACAGACGGATCCCGTTAGTCTAGATATAGAAGACGGTTGTATAACGAGAGATCTCGTTAGTCTAGATATAGAAGATGGTTTTACAGACGGATCTCGTTAGTCTAGATATAGAAGACGGTTGTACAGACGGATCTCGTTAGTCTAGATATAGAAGACGGTTGTACAACGACGGATCTCGTTAGTCTAGATATAGAAGACGGCTGTACAGACGGATATCGTTAGTCTAGATATAGAAGACGGTTGTACAGACGGATCTCGTTAGTCTAGATATAGAAGACGGTTGTACAGACGGATCTGGTTAGTCTAGATATTGAAGACGTTTGTACAGACGGATCTCGTTAGTCTAGATACAGAAGACGGTTGTCCAACGACTTATCTCGTTAGCCTAGATATAGAAGACGGTTGCACAGACGGATCTCGTTAGTCTAGATATAGAAGACGGATGTATAACGACGGATCTCGTTAGTCTAGATATAGAAGACGGTTGTACAGACGGATCTCGTTAGTCTAGATATAGAAGACGGTTGTACAGACGGATCTCGTTAGTCTAGATATAGAAGATGGTTGTACAGACGGATCTCGTTAGTCTAGATATAGAAGATGGTTGTACAGACGGATCTCGATAGACTAGATATTGAAGACGTTTGTCCAACGACGTATCTCGTTAGTCTAGATATAGAAGACGGTTGTACAGACGGATCTCGTTAGTCTAGATATAGAAGACGGTTGTATAACGAGAGATCTCGTTAGTCTAGATATAGAAGATGGTTGTACAGACGGATCTCGTTAGTCTAGATATAGAAGACGGTTGTACAGACGGATCTCGTTAGTCTAGATATAGAAGACGGTTGTACAGACGAATCTCGTTAGTCTAGATATAGAAGACGGTTGTATAACGAGAGATCTCGTTAGTCTAGATATAGAAGATGGTTGTACAGACGGATCTCGTTAGTCTAGATATAGAAGATGGTTGTACAGACGGATCTCGATAGACTAGATATTGAAGACGTTTGTCCAACGACGTATCTCGTTAGTCTAGATATAGAAGACGGTTGTACAGACGGATTTCGATAGTCTAGATATAGAAGACGGTTGTACAGACGGATCTCGTTAGTCTAGATATAGAAGACGGTTGTACAGACGGATCTCGTGAGTCTAGATATAGAAGACGGTTGTATAGACGGATCTCGTTAGTCTAGATATAGAAGACGGTTGTACAGACGGATCTCGTGAGTCTAGATATAGAAGACGGTTGTCCAACGACGTATCTCGTTAGTCTAGATATAGAAAACGGTTGTACAGACGGATCTCGTTAGACTAGATATAGAAGAGGGTTGTACAACGACGGATCTCGTTAGTCTAGATATAGAAGACGGTTGTACAGACGGATCTCGTTAGTCTAGATATAGAAGACGGTTGTATAACGAGAGATCTCGTTAGTCTAGATATAGAAGATGGTTGTACAGACGGATCTCGTTAGTCTAGATATAGAAGACGGTTGTATAACGAGAGATCTCGTTAATCTAGATATAGAAGATGGTTGTACAGACGGATCTCGTTAGTCTAGATATAGAAGACGGTTGTACAGACGGATCTCGTTAGTCTAGATATAGAAGACGGTTGTACAGACGGATCTCGTTAGTCTAGATATAGAAGACGGTTGTATAACGAGAGATCTCGTTAGTCTAGATATAGAAGACGGTTGTACAACGACGGATCTCGTTAGTCTAGATATAGAAGACGGCTGTACAGACGGACCTCGATAGTCTAGATATTGAAGACGTTTGTCCAACGACGTATCTCGTTAGTCTAGATATAGAAGACGGTTGTACAGACGGATCTCGTTAGTCTAGATATAGAAGACGGTTGTACAGACGGATCTCGTTAGTCTAGATATAGAAGACGGTTGTACAGACGGATCTCGTTAGTCTAGATATAGAAGATGGTTGTACAGACGGATCTCGTTAGTCTAGATATAGAAGATGGTTGTACAGACGGATCTCGATAGACTAGATATTGAAGACGTTTGTCCAACGACGGATCTCGTTAGTCTAGATATAGAAGACGGCTGTACAGACGGATATCGTTAGTCTAGATATAGAAGACGGTTGTACAGACGGACCTCGTTAGTCTAGATATTGAAGACGTTTGTCCAACGACTTATCTCGTTAGTCTAGATATAGAAGACGGTTGTACAGACGGATCTCGTTAGTCTAGATATAGAAGACGGTTGTACAGACGGATCTCGTTAGTCTAGATATAGAAGACGGTTGTACAGACGGATCTCGTTAGTCTAGATATAGAAGATGGTTGTACAGACGGATCTCGTTAGTCTAGATATAGAAGACGGTTGTATAACGAGAGATCTCGTTAGTCTAGATATAGAAGACGGTTGTACAACGACGGATCTCGTTAGTCTAGATATAGAAGACGGCTGTACAGACGGATATCGTTAGTCTAGATATAGAAGACGGTTGTACAGACGGATCTCGTTAGTCTAGATATAGAAGACGGTTGTACAGACGGATCTCGTTAGTCTAGATATAGAAGACGGTTGTACAGACGGATCTCGTTAGTCTAGATATAGAAGATGGTTGTACAGACGGATCTCGTTAGTCTAGATATAGAAGATGGTTGTACAGACGGATCTCGATAGACTAGATATTGAAGACGTTTGTCCAACGACGTATCTCGTTAGTCTAGATATAGAAGACGGTTGTACAGACGGATTTCGATAGTCTAGATATAGAAGACGGTTGTACAGACGGATCTCGTTAGTCTAGATATAGAAGACGGTTGTACAGACGGATCTCGTGAGTCTAGATATAGAAGACGGTTGTATAGACGGATCTCGATAGTCTAGATATAGAAGACGGTTGTACAGACGGATCTCGTGAGTCTAGATATAGAAGACGGTTGTCCAACGACGTATCTCGTTAGTCTAGATATAGAAAACGGTTGTACAGACGGATCTCGTTAGACTAGATATAGAAGAGGGTTGTACAACGACGGATCTCGTTAGTCTAGATATAGAAGACGGTTGTACAGACGGATCTCGTTAGTCTAGATATAGAAGACGGTTGTACAGACGGATCTCGTTAGTCTAGATATAGAAGACGGTTGTACAGACGGATCTCGTTAGTCTAGATATAGAAGACGGTTGTACAGACGGATCTCGTTAGTCTAGATATAGAAGACGGTTGTATAACGAGAGATCTCGTTAGTCTAGATATAGAAGATGGTTGTACAGACGGATCTCGTTAGTCTAGATATAGAAGACGGTTGTATAACGAGAGATCTCGTTAGTCTAGATATAGAAGATGGTTGTACAGACGGATCTCGTTAGTCTAGATATAGAAGACGGTTGTACAGACGGATCTCGTTAGTCTAGATATAGAAGACGGTTGTACAGACGAATCTCGTTAGTCTAGATATAGAAGACGGTTGTATAACGAGAGATCTCGTTAGTCTAGATATAGAAGATGGTTGTACAGACGGATCTCGTTAGTCTAGATATAGAAGATGGTTGTACAGACGGATCTCGATAGACTAGATATTGAAGACGTTTGTCCAACGACGTATCTCGTTAGTCTAGATATAGAAGACGGTTGTACAGACGGATTTCGATAGTCTAGATATAGAAGACGGTTGTACAGACGGATCTCGTTAGTCTAGATATAGAAGACGGTTGTACAGACGGATCTCGTGAGTCTAGATATAGAAGACGGTTGTATAGACGGATCTCGTTAGTCTAGATATAGAAGACGGTTGTACAGACGGATCTCGTGAGTCTAGATATAGAAGACGGTTGTCCAACGACGTATCTCGTTAGTCTAGATATAGAAAACGGTTGTACAGACGGATCTCGTTAGACTAGATATAGAAGAGGGTTGTACAACGACGGATCTCGTTAGTCTAGATATAGAAGACGGTTGTACAGACGGATCTCGTTAGTCTAGATATAGAAGACGGTTGTACAGACGGATCTCGTTAGTCTAGATATAGAAGACGGTTGTACAGACGGATCTCGTTAGTCTAGATATAGAAGACGGTTGTATAACGAGAGATCTCGTTAGTCTAGATATAGAAGATGGTTGTACAGACGGATCTCGTTAGTCTAGATATAGAAGACGGTTGTATAACGAGAGATCTCGTTAGTCTAGATATAGAAGATGGTTGTACAGACGGATCTCGTTAGTCTAGATATAGAAGACGGTTGTACAGACGGATCTCGTTAGTCTAGATATAGAAGACGGTTGTACAGACGGATCTCGTTAGTCTAGATATAGAAGACGGTTGTATAACGAGAGATCTCGTTAGTCTAGATATAGAAGACGGTTGTCCAACGACGGATCTCGTTAGTCTAGATATAGAAGACGGCTGTACAGACGGATATCGTTAGTCTAGATATAGAAGACGGTTGTACAGACGGACCTCGTTAGTCTAGATATTGAAGACGTTTGTCCAACGACGTATCTCGTTAGTCTAGATATAGAAGACGGTTGTACAGACGGATCTCGTTAGTCTAGATATAGAAGACGGTTGTACAGACGGATCTCGTTAGTCTAGATATAGAAGACGGTTGTACAGACGGATCTCGTTAGTCTAGATATAGAAGATGGTTGTACAGACGGATCTCGTTAGTCTAGATATAGAAGATGGTTGTACAGACGGATCTCGATAGACTAGATATTGAAGACGTTTGTCCAACGACGTATCTCGTTAGTCTAGATATAGAAGACGGTTGTACAGACGGATTTCGATAGTCTAGATATAGAAGACGGTTGTACAGACGGATCTCGTTAGTCTAGATATAGAAGACGGTTGTACAGACGGATCTCGTGAGTCTAGATATAGAAGACGGTTGTATAGACGGATCTCGTTAGTCTAGATATAGAAGACGGTTGTACAGACGGATCTCGTGAGTCTAGATATAGAAGACGGTTGTCCAACGACGTATCTCGTTAGTCTAGATATAGAAAACGGTTGTACAGACGGATCTCGTTAGACTAGATATAGAAGAGGGTTGTACAACGACGGATCTCGTTAGTCTAGATATAGAAGACGGTTGTACAGACGGATCTCGTTAGTCTAGATATAGAAGACGGTTGTACAGACGGATCTCGTTAGTCTAGATATAGAAGACGGTTGTACAGACGGATCTCGTTAGTCTAGATATAGAAGACGGTTGTATAACGAGAGATCTCGTTAGTCTAGATATAGAAGATGGTTGTACAGACGGATCTCGTTAGTCTAGATATAGAAGACGGTTGTATAACGAGAGATCTCGTTAGTCTAGATATAGAAGACGGTTGTATAACGAGAGATCTCGTTAGTCTAGATATAGAAGACGGTTGTACAGACGGATCTCGTTAGTCTAGATATAGAAGACGGTTGTACAGACGGATCTCGTTAGTCTAGATATAGAAGACGGTTGTACAGACGGATCTCGTTAGTCTAGATATAGAAGACGGTTGTATAACGAGAGATCTCGTTAGTCTAGATATAGAAGATGGTTGTACAGACGGATCTCGTTAGTCTAGATATAGAAGACGGTTGTATAACGAGAGATCTCGTTAGTCTAGATATAGAAGACGGTTGTATAACGAGAGATCTCGTTAGTCTAGATATAGAAGACGGTTGTATAACGAGAGATCTCGTTAGTCTAGATATAGAAGACGGTTGTACAGACGAATCTGGTTAGTCTAGATATAGAAGACGGTTGTATAACGAGAGATCTCGTTAGTCTAGATATAGAAGATGGTTGTACAGACGGATCTCGTTAGACTAGATATAGAAGAGGGTTGTACAACGACGGATCTCGTTAGTCTAGATATAGAAGACGGTTGTACAGACGGATCTCGTTAGTCTAGATATAGAAGACGGTTGTACAGACGGATCTCGTTAGTCTAGATATAGAAGACGGTTGTACAGACGGATCTCGTGAGTCTAGGTATAGAAGACGGTTGTCCAACGACGTATCTCGTTAGTCTAGATATAGAAAACGGTTGTACAGACGGATCTCGTTAGACTAGATATAGAAGAGGGTTGTACAACGACGGATCTCGTTAGTCTAGATATAGAAGACGGTTGTACAGACGGATCTCGTTAGTCTAGATATAGAAGACGGTTGTACAGACGGATCTCGTTAGTCTAGATATAGAAGACGGTTGTACAGACGGATCTCGTTAGTCTAGATATAGAAGACGGTTGTACAGACGGATCTCGTTAGTCTAGATATAGAAGACGGTTGTACAGACGGATCTCGTTAGTCTAGATATAGAAGACGGTTGTATAACGAGAGATCTCGTTAGTCTAGATATAGAAGATGGTTGTACAGACGGATCTCGTTAGTCTAGATATAGAAGACGGTTATACAGACGGATCTCGTTAGTCTAGATATAGAAGACGGTTGTACAGACGGATCTCGTTAGTCTAGATATAGAAGACGGTTGTATAGACGGATCTCGTTAGTCTAGATATAGAAGACGGTTGTACAGACGGATCTCGTGAGTCTAGATATAGAAGACGGTTGTCCAACGACGTATCTCGTTAGTCTAGATATAGAAAACGGTTGTACAGACGGATCTCGTTAGACTAGATATAGAAGAGGGTTGTACAACGACGGATCTCGTTAGTCTAGATATAGAAGACGGTTGTACAGACGGATCTCGTTAGTCTAGATATAGAAGACGGTTGTACAGACGGATCTCGTTAGTCTAGATATAGAAGACGGTTGTACAGACGGATCTCGTTAGTCTAGATATAGAAGACGGTTGTATAACGAGAGATCTCGTTAGTCTAGATATAGAAGATGGTTGTACAGACGGATCTCGTTAGTCTAGATATAGAAGACGGTTGTATAACGAGAGATCTCGTTAGTCTAGATATAGAAGACGGTTGTATAACGAGAGATCTCGTTAGTCTAGATATAGAAGACGGTTGTACAGACGGATCTCGTTAGTCTAGATATAGAAGACGGTTGTATAACGAGAGATCTCGTTAGTCTAGATATAGAAGACGGTTGTATAACGAGAGATCTCGTTAGTCTAGATATAGAAGACGGTTGTACAGACGGATCTCGTTAGTCTAGATATAGAAGACGGTTGTACAGACGGATCTCGTTAGTCTAGATATAGAAGACGGTTGTATAACGAGAGATCTCGTTAGTCTAGATATAGAAGATGGTTGTACAGACGGATCTCGTTAGTCTAGATATAGAAGACGGTTGTATAACGAGAGATCTCGTTAGTCTAGATATAGAAGACGGTTGTATAACGAGAGATCTCGTTAGTCTAGATATAGAAGACGGTTGTATAACGAGAGATCTCGTTAGTCTAGATATAGAAGACGGTTGTACAGACGAATCTCGTTAGTCTAGATATAGAAGACGGTTGTATAACGAGAGATCTCGTTAGTCTAGATATAGAAGATGGTTGTACAGACGGATCTCGTTAGACTAGATATAGAAGAGGGTTGTACAACGACGGATCTCGTTAGTCTAGATATAGAAGACGGTTGTACAGACGGATCTCGTTAGTCTAGATATAGAAGACGGTTGTACAGACGGATCTCGTTAGTCTAGATATAGAAGACGGTTGTACAGACGGATCTCGTGAGTCTAGATATAGAAGACGGTTGTCCAACGACGTATCTCGTTAGTCTAGATATAGAAAACGGTTGTACAGACGGATCTCGTTAGACTAGATATAGAAGAGGGTTGTACAACGACGGATCTCGTTAGTCTAGATATAGAAGACGGTTGTACAGACGGATCTCGTTAGTCTAGATATAGAAGACGGTTGTACAGACGGATCTCGTTAGTCTAGATATAGAAGACGGTTGTACAGACGGATCTCGTTAGTCTAGATATAGAAGACGGTTGTATAACGAGAGATCTCGTTAGTCTAGATATAGAAGATGGTTGTACAGACGGATCTCGTTAGTCTAGATATAGAAGACGGTTGTATAACGAGAGATCTCGTTAGTCTAGATATAGAAGATGGTTGTACAGACGGATCTCGTTAGTCTAGATATAGAAGACGGTTGTACAGACGGATCTCGTTAGTCTAGATATAGAAGACGGTTGTACAGACGGATCTCGTTAGTCTAGATATAGAAGACGGTTGTACAGACGGATCTCGTTAGTCTAGATATAGAAGACGGTTGTATAACGAGAGATCTCGTTAGTCTAGATATAGAAGATGGTTGTACAGACGGATCTCGTTAGTCTAGATATAGAAGACGGTTATACAGACGGATCTCGTTAGTCTAGATATAGAAGACGGTTGTACAGACGGATCTCGTTAGTCTAGATATAGAAGACGGTTGTATAACGAGAGATCTCGTTAGTCTAGATATAGAAGACGGTTGTACAACGACGGATCTCGTTAGTCTAGATATAGAAGACGGCTGTACAGACGGATATCGTTAGTCTAGATATAGAAGACGGTTGTACAGACGGACCTCGTTAGTCTAGATATTGAAGACGTTTGTCCAACGACGTATCTCGTTAGTCTAGATATAGAAGACGGTTGTACAGACGGATCTCGTTAGTCTAGATATAGAAGACGGTTGTACAGACGGATCTCGTTAGTCTAGATATAGAAGACGGTGGTACAGACGGATCTCGTTAGTCTAGATATTGAAGACGTTTGTCCAACGACGTACCTCGTTAGTCTAGACATAGAAAACGGTTGTACAGACGGATCTCGTTAGTCTGGATATAGAAGACGGTTGTACAACGACGGATCTCGTTAGTCTAGATATAGAAGACGGTTGTATAACGAGAGATCTCGTTAGTCTAGATATAGAAGACGGTTGTACAGACGGATCTCGTTAGTCTAGATATAGAAGACGGTTGTACAGACGGATCTCGTTAGTCTAGATATAGAAGACGGTTGTATAACGAGAGATCTCGTTAGTCTAGATATAGAAGACGGTTGTACAACGACGGATCTCGTTAGTCTAGATATAGAAGACGGCTGTACAGACGGATATCGTTAGTCTAGATATAGAAGACGGTTGTACAGACGGATCTCGTTAGTCTAGATATAGAAGATGGTTGTACAGACGGATCTCGTTAGTCTAGATATAGAAGACGGTTGTACAGACGGATCTCGTTAGTCTAGATATAGAAGACGGTTGTATAACGAGAGATCTCGTTAGTCTAGATATAGAAGACGGTTGTACAACGACGGATCTCGTTAGTCTAGATATAGAAGACGGCTGTACAGACGGATATCGTTAGTCTAGATATAGAAGACGGTTGTACAGACGGACCTCGTTAGTCTAGATATTGAAGACGTTTGTCCAACGACGTATCTCGTTAGTCTAGATATAGAAGACGGTTGTACAGACGGATCTCGTTAGTCTAGATATAGAAGACGGTTGTACAGACGGATCTCGTTAGTCTAGATATAGAAGACGGTTGTACAGACGGATCTCGTTAGTCTAGATATTGAAGACGTGTGTCCATCGACGTATCTCGTTAGTCTAGACATAGAAAACGGTTGTACAGACGGATCTCGTTAGTCTAGATATAGAAAACGGTTGTACAACGACGGATCTCGTTAGTCTAGATATAGAAGACGGTTATACAGACGGATCTCGTTAGTCTAGATATAGAAGACGGTTGTACAGACGGATCTCGTTAGTCTAGATATTGAAGACGTTTGTCCATCGACGTATCTCGTTAGTCTAGATATAGAGACGGTTGTACAGACGGATCTCGTTAGTCTAGATATAGAAGACGGTTGTTCAGACGGATCTCGTTAGTCTAGATATAGAAGACGGTTGTACAGACGGATCTCGTTAGTCTAGATATTGAAGACGTTTGTCCAACGACGTATCTCGTTAGTCTAGATATAGAAGACGGTTGTACAACGACGGATCTCGTTAGTCTAGATATAGAAGACGGCTGTACAGACGGATATCGTTAGTCTAGATATAGAAGACGGTTGTACAGACGGACCTCGTTAGTCTAGATATTGAAGACGTTTGTCCAACGACGTATCTCGTTAGTCTAGATATAGAAGACGGTTGTACAGACGGATCTCGTTAGTCTAGATATAGAAGACGGTTGTACAGACGGATCTCGTTAGTCTAGATATTGAAGACGTTTGTCCATCGACGTATCTCGTTAGTCTAGATATAGAAGACGGTTGTACAGACGGATCTCGTTAGTCTAGATATAGAAGACGGCTGTACAGACGGATATCGTTAGTCTAGATATAGAAGACGGTTGTACAGACGGACCTCGTTAGTCTAGATATTGAAGACGTTTGTCCAACGACGTATCTCGTTAGTCTAGATATAGAAGACGGTTGTACAGACGGATCTCGTTAGTCTAGATATAGAAGACGGTTGTACAGACGGATCTCGTTAGTCTAGATATAGAAGACGGTTGTACAGACGGATCTCGTTAGTCTAGATATTGAAGACGTGTGTCCATCGACGTATCTCGTTAGTCTAGACATAGAAAACGGTTGTACAGACGGATCTCGTTAGTCTAGATATAGAAAACGGTTGTACAACGACGGATCTCGTTAGTCTAGATATAGAAGACGGTTATACAGACGGATCTCGTTAGTCTAGATATAGAAGACGGTTGTACAGACGGATCTCGTTAGTCTAGATATTGAAGACGTTTGTCCATCGACGTATCTCGTTAGTCTAGATATAGAGACGGTTGTACAGACGGATCTCGTTAGTCTAGATATAGAAGACGGTTGTACAGACGGATCTCGTTAGTCTAGATATAGAAGACGGTTGTACAGACGGATCTCGTTAGTCTAGATATTGAAGACGTTTGTCCAACGACGTATCTCGTTAGTCTAGATATAGAAGACGGTTGTACAGACGGATCTCGTTAGTCTAGATATAGAAGACGGTTGTACAACTACGGATCTCGTTAGTCTAGATATAGAAGACGGCTGTACAGACGGATATCGTTAGTCTAGATATAGAAGACGGTTGTACAGACGGACCTCGTTAGTCTAGATATTGAAGACGTTTGTCCAACGACGTATCTCGTTAGTCTAGATATAGAAGACGGTTGTACAGACGGATCTCGTTAGTCTAGATATAGAAGACGGTTGTACAGACGGATCTCGTTAGTCTAGATATTGAAGACGTTTGTCCATCGACGTATCTCGTTAGTCTAGATATAGAAGACGGTTGTACAGACGGATCTCGTTAGTCTAGATATAGAAGACGGTTGTACAGACAGATCTCGTTAGTCTAGATATTGAAGACGTTTGTCCAACGACGTACCTCGTTAGTCTAGGCATAGAAAACGGTTGTACAGACGGATCTCGTTAGTCTAGATATAGAAGACGGTTGTACAACGACGGATCTCGTTAGTCTAGATATAGAAGACGGTTATACAGACGGATCTCGTTAGTGTAGATATAGAAGACGGTTGTACAGACGGATCTCGTTAGTCTAGATATAGAAGACGGTTGTACAGACGGATTTCGTTAGTCTAGATATTGAAGACGTTTGTACAGACCGATCTCGTTAGTCTAGACATAGAAAACGGTTGTACAGACGGATCTCGTTAGTCTAGATATAGAAAACGGTTGTACAACGACGGATCTCGTTAGTCTAGATATAGAAGACGGTTATACAGACGGATCTCGTTAGTCTAGATATAGAAGACGGTTGTACAGACGGATCTCGTTAGTCTAGATATTGAAGACGTTTGTCCATCGACGTATCTCGTTAGTCTAGATATAGAGACGGTTGTACAGACGGATCTCGTTAGTCTAGATATAGAAGACGGTTGTACAGACGGATCTCGTTAGTCTAGATATAGAAGACGGTTGTACAGACGGATCTCGTTAGTCTAGATATTGAAGACGTTTGTCCAACGACGTACCTCGTTAGTCTAGACATAGAAAACGGTTGTACAGACGGATCTCGTTAGTCTAGATATAGAAAACGGTTGTACAACGACGGATCTCGTTAGTCTAGATATAGAAGACGGTTATACAGACGGATCTCGTTAGTCTAGATATAGAAGACGGTTGTACAGACGGATCTCGTTAGTCTAGATATTGAAGACGTTTGTACAGACGGATCTCGTTAGTCTAGATACAGAAGACGGTTGGCCAACGACGTATCTCGTTAGCCTAGATGTAGAAGACGGTTGCACAGACGGATCTCGTTAGTCTAGATATAGAAGACGGTTGTATAACGAGAGATCTCGTTAGTCTAGATATAGAAGTTGGTTGTACAGACGGATCTCGTTAGTCTAGATATAGAAGACGGTTGTATAACGAGAGACCTCGTTAGTCTAGATATAGAAGACGGTTGTATAACGACGGATCTCGTTAGTCTAGATATAGAAGACGGTTGTACAGACGGATCTCGTTAGTCTAGATATAGAAGATGGTTGTACAGACGGATCTCGTTAGTCTAGATATAGAAGATGGTTGTACAGACGGATCTCGTTAGTCTAGATATAGAAGATGGTTGTACAGACGGATCTCGATAGACTAGATATTGAAGACGTTTGTCCAACGACGTATCTCGTTAGTCTAGATATAGAAGACGGTTGTACAGACGGATTTCGATAGTCTAGATATAGAAGACGGTTGTACAGACGGATCTCGTTAGTCTAGATATAGAAGACGGTTGTACAGACGGATCTCGTGAGTCTAGATATAGAAGACGGTTGTATAGACGGATCTCGTTAGTCTAGATATACAAGACGGTTGTACAGACGGATCTCGTGAATCTAGATATAGAAGACGGTTGTCCAACGACGTATCTCGTTAGTCTAGATATAGAAAACGGTTGTACAGACGGATCTCGTTAGACTAGATATAGAAGAGGGTTGTACAACGACGGATCTCGTTAGTCTAGATATAGAAGACGGTTGTACAGACGGATCTCGTTAGTCTAGATATAGAAGACGGTTGTACAGACGGATCTCGTTAGTCTAGATATAGAAGACGGTTATACAGACGGATCTCGTTAGTCTAGATATTGAAGACGTTTGTCCATCGACGTATCTCGTTAGTCTAGATATAGAAGACGGTTGTACAGACGGATCTCGTTAGTCTAGATATAGAAGACGGTTGTACAGACGGATCTCGTTAGTCTAGATATAGAAGACGGTTGTACAGACGGATCTCGTTAGTCTAGATATAGAAGACGGTTGTACAGACGGATCTCGTTAGTCTAGATATAGAAGACGGTTGTACAGACGGATCTCGTTAGTCTAGATATTGATGACGTTTGTCCAACGACGTACCTCGTTAGTCTAGACATAGAAAACGGTTGTACAGACGGATCTCGTTAGTCTAGATATATAAGACGGTTGTACAACGACGGATCTCGTTAGTCTAGATATTGAAGACGTTTGTCCATCGACGTATCTCGTTAGTCTAGATATAGAAGACGGTTGTACAGACGGATCTCGTTAGTCTAGATATAGAAGACGGTTGTACAGACGGATCTCGTTAGTCTAGATATAGAAGACGGTTGTACAGACGGATCTCGTTAGTCTAGATATAGAAGACGGTTGTACAGACGGATCTCGTTAGTCTAGATATAGAAGACGGTTGTACAGACGGATCTCGTTAGTCTAGATATAGAAGACGGTTATACAGACGGATCTCGTTAGTCTAGATATTGAAGACGTTTGTCCATCGACGTATCTCGTTAGTCTAGATATAGAAGACGGTTGTACAGACGGATCTCGTTAGTCTAGATATAGAAGACGGTTGTACAGACGGATCTCGTTAGTCTAGATATAGAAGACGGTTGTACAGACGGATCTCGTTAGTCTAGATATAGAAGACGGTTGTACAGACGGATCTCGTTAGTCTAGATATTGATGACGTTTGTCCAACGACGTACCTCGTTAGTCTAGACATAGAAAACGGTTGTACAGACGGATCTCGTTAGTCTAGATATATAAGACGGTTGTACAACGACGGATCTCGTTAGTCTAGATATAGAAGACGGTTATACAGACGGATCTCGTTAGTCTAGATATAGAAGACGGTTGTACAGACGGATCTCGTTAGTCTAGATATAGAAGACGGTTGTACAGACGGATCTCGTTAGTCTAGATATTGAAGATGGTTGTACAGACGGATCTCGTTAGTCTAGATATAGAAGATGGTTGTACAGACGGATCTCGATAGACTAGATATTGAAGACGTTTGTCCAACGACGTATCTCGTTAGTCTAGATATAGAAGACGGTTGTACAGACGGATCTCGATAGTCTAGATATAGAAGACGGTTGTACAGACGGATCTCGTTAGTCTAGATATTGAAGACGTTTGTACAGACGGATCTCGTTAGTCTAGATACAGAAGACGTTTGTCCAACGACGTACCTCGTTAGTCTAGACATAGAAAACGGTTGTACAGACGGATCTCGTTAGTCTAGATATAGAAGACGGTTGTACAACGACGGATCTCGTTAGTCTAGATATAGAAGACGGTTATACAGACGGATCTCGTTAGTCTAGATATAGAAGACGGTTGTACAGACGGATCTCGTTAGTCTAGATATAGAAGACGGTTGTACAGACGGATCTCGTTAGTCTAGATATTGAAGACGTTTGTACAGGCGGATCTCGTTAGTCTAGATACAGAAGACGGTTGTCCAACGACGTATCTCGTTAGCCTAGATATAGAAGACGGTTGCACAGACGGATCTCGTTAGTCTAGATATAGAAGACGGTTGTATAACGAGAGATCTCGTTAGTCTAGATATAGAAGTTGGTTGTACAGACGGATCTCGTTAGTCTAGATATAGAAGACGGTTGTATAACGAGAGACCTCGTTAGTCTAGATATAGAAGATGGTTGTACAGACGGATCTCGTTAGTCTAGATATAGAAGACGGTTGTACAGACGGATCTCGTTAGTCTAGATATAGAAGACGGTTGTACAGACGGATCTCGTTAGTCTAGATATAGAAGACGGTTATACAGACGTATCTCGTTAGTCTAGATATAGAAGACGGTTGTACAGACGGATCTCGTTAGTCTAGATATAGAAGACGGTTGTACAGACGGATCTCGTTAGTCTAGATATAGAAGACGGTTGTACAGACGGATCTCGTTAGTCTAGATATTGAAGACGTTTGTCCATCGACGTATCTCGTTAGTCTAGATATAGAGACGGTTGTACAGACGGATCTCGTTAGTCTAGATATAGAAGACGGTTGTACAGACGGATCTCGTTAGTCTAGATATAGAAGACGGTTGTACAGACGGATCTCGTTAGTCTAGATATTGAAGACGTTTGTCCAACGACGTACCTCGTTAGTCTAGACATAGAAAACGGTTTTACAGACGGATCTCGTTAGTCTAGATATAGAAAACGGTTGTACAACGACGGATCTCGTTAGTCTAGATATAGAAGACGGTTATACAGACGGATCTCGTTAGTCTAGATATAGAAGACGGTTGTACAGACGGATCTCGTTAGTCTAGATATTGAAGACGTTTGTACAGACGGATCTCGTTAGTCTAGATACAGAAGACGGTTGGCCAACGACGTATCTCGTTAGCCTAGATGTAGAAGACGGTTGTACAGACGGATCTCGTTAGTCTAGATATAGAAGACGGTGGTACAGACGGATCTCGTTAGTCTAGATATAGAAGACGGTTGTACAGACGGATCTCGTTAGTCTAGATATTGAAGACGTTTGTCCAACGACGTACCTCGTTAGTCTAGACATAGAAAACGGTTTTACAGACGGATCTCGTTAGTCTAGATATAGAAAACGGTTGTACAACGACGGATCTCGTTAGTCTAGATATAGAAGACGGTTATACAGACGGATCTCGTTAGTCTAGATATAGAAGACGGTTGTACAGACGGATCTCGTTAGTCTAGATATTGAAGACGTTTGTACAGACGGATCTCGTTAGTCTAGATACAGAAGACGGTTGGCCAACGACGTATCTCGTTAGCCTAGATGTAGAAGACGGTTGCACAGACGGATCTCGTTAGTCTAGATATAGAAGACGGTTGTATAACGAGAGATCTCGTTAGTCTAGATATAGAAGTTGGTTGTACAGACGGATCTCGTTAGTCTAGATATAGAAGACGGTTGTATAACGAGAGACCTCGTTCGTCTAGATATTGAAGACGTTTGTCCAACGACGTATCTCGTTAGTCTAGATATAGAAGACGGTTGTACAGACGGATCTCGTTAGTCTAGATATAGAAGACGGTTGTACAGACGGATCTCGTTAGTCTAGATATAGAAGACGGTTGTACAGACGGATCTCGTTAGTCTAGATATTGAAGACGTGTGTCCATCGACGTATCTCGTTAGTCTAGACATAGAAAACGGTTGTACAGACGGATCTCGTTAGTCTAGATATAGAAAACGGTTGTACAACGACGGATCTCGTTAGTCTAGATATAGAAGACGGTTATACAGACGGATCTCGTTAGTCTAGATATAGAAGACGGTTGTACAGACGGATCTCGTTAGTCTAGATATTGAAGACGTTTGTCCATCGACGTATCTCGTTAGTCTAGATATAGAGACGGTTGTACAGACGGATCTCGTTAGTCTAGATATAGAAGACGGTTGTACAGACGGATCTCGTTAGTCTAGATATAGAAGACGGTTGTACAGACGGATCTCGTTAGTCTAGATATTGAAGACGTTTGTCCAACGACGTACCTCGTTAGTCTAGACATAGAAAACGGTTGTACAGACGGATCTCGTTAGTCTAGATATAGAAAACGGTTGTACAACGACGGATCTCGTTAGTCTAGATATAGAAGACGGTTATACAGACGGATCTCGTTAGTCTAGATATAGAAGACGGTTGTATAACGAGAGATCTCGTTAGTCTAGATATAGAAGTTGGTTGTACAGACGGATCTCGTTAGTCTAGATATAGAAGACGGTTGTATAACGAGAGACCTCGTTAGTCTAGATATAGAAGACGGTTGTATAACGACGGATCTCGTTAGTCTAGATATAGAAGACGGTTGTACAGACGGATCTCGTTAGTCTAGATATAGAAGATGGTTGTACAGACGGATCTCGTTAGTCTAGATATAGAAGATGGTTGTACAGACGGATCTCGTTAGTCTAGATATAGAAGATGGTTGTACAGACGGATCTCGATAGACTAGATATACAAGACGGTTGTACAGACGGATCTCGTGAATCTAGATATAGAAGACGGTTGTCCAACGACGTATCTCGTTAGTCTAGATATAGAAAACGGTTGTACAGACGGATCTCGTTAGACTAGATATAGAAGAGGGTTGTACAACGACGGATCTCGTTAGTCTAGATATAGAAGACGGTTGTACAGACGGATCTCGTTAGTCTAGATATAGAAGACGGTTGTACAGACGGATCTCGTTAGTCTAGATATAGAAGACGGTTATACAGACGGATCTCGTTAGTCTAGATATTGAAGACGTTTGTCCATCGACGTATCTCGTTAGTCTAGATATAGAAGACGGTTGTACAGACGGATCTCGTTAGTCTAGATATAGAAGACGGTTGTACAGACGGATCTCGTTAGTCTAGATATAGAAGACGGTTGTACAGACGGATCTCGTTAGTCTAGATATAGAAGACGGTTGTACAGACGGATCTCGTTAGTCTAGATATTGATGACGTTTGTCCAACGACGTACCTCGTTAGTCTAGACATAGAAAACGGTTGTACAGACGGATCTCGTTAGTCTAGATATATAAGACGGTTGTACAACGACGGATCTCGTTAGTCTAGATATAGAAGACGGTTATACAGACGGATCTCGTTAGTCTAGATATAGAAGACGGTTGTACAGACGGATCTCGTTAGTCTAGATATAGAAGACGGTTGTACAGACGGATCTCGTTAGTCTAGATATTGAAGATGGTTGTACAGACGGATCTCGTTAGTCTAGATATAGAAGATGGTTGTACAGACGGATCTCGATAGACTAGATATTGAAGACGTTTGTCCAACGACGTATCTCGTTAGTCTAGATATAGAAGACGGTTGTACAGACGGATCTCGATAGTCTAGATATAGAAGACGGTTGTACAGACGGATCTCGTTAGTCTAGATATTGAAGACGTTTGTACAGACGGATCTCGTTAGTCTAGATACAGAAGACGTTTGTCCAACGACGTACCTCGTTAGTCTAGACATAGAAAACGGTTGTACAGACGGATCTCGTTAGTCTAGATATAGAAGACGGTTGTACAACGACGGATCTCGTTAGTCTAGATATAGAAGACGGTTATACAGACGGATCTCGTTAGTCTAGATATAGAAGACGGTTGTACAGACGGATCTCGTTAGTCTAGATATAGAAGACGGTTGTACAGACGGATCTCGTTAGTCTAGATATTGAAGACGTTTGTACAGGCGGATCTCGTTAGTCTAGATACAGAAGACGGTTGTCCAACGACGTATCTCGTTAGCCTAGATATAGAAGACGGTTGCACAGACGGATCTCGTTAGTCTAGATATAGAAGACGGTTGTATAACGAGAGATCTCGTTAGTCTAGATATAGAAGTTGGTTGTACAGACGGATCTCGTTAGTCTAGATATAGAAGACGGTTGTATAACGAGAGACCTCGTTAGTCTAGATATAGAAGATGGTTGTACAGACGGATCTCGTTAGTCTAGATATAGAAGACGGTTGTACAGACGGATCTCGTTAGTCTAGATATAGAAGACGGTTGTACAGACGGATCTCGTTAGTCTAGATATAGAAGACGTTTGTCCAACGACGTATCTCGTTAGTCTAGATATAGAAGACGGTTGTACAGACGGATCTCGTTAGTCTAGATATAGAAGACGGTTGTACAGACGGATCTCGTTAGTCTAGATATAGAAGACGGTTGTACAGACGGATCTCGTTAGTCTAGATATTGAAGACGTTTGTCCATCGACGTATCTCGTTAGTCTAGATATAGAGACGGTTGTACAGACGGATCTCGTTAGTCTAGATATAGAAGACGGTTGTACAGACGGATCTCGTTAGTCTAGATATAGAAGACGGTTGTACAGACGGATCTCGTTAGTCTAGATATAGAAGACGGTTATACAGACGTATCTCGTTAGTCTAGATATAGAAGACGGTTGTACAGACGGATCTCGTTAGTCTAGATATAGAAGACGGTTGTACAGACGGATCTCGTTAGTCTAGATATTGAAGACGTTTGTACAGACGGATCTCGTTAGTCTAGATACAGAAGACGGTTGGCCAACGACGTATCTCGTTAGCCTAGATGTAGAAGACGGTTGCACAGACGGATCTCGTTAGTCTAGATATATAAGACGGTTGTACAACGACGGATCTCGTTAGTCTAGATATAGAAGACGGTTATACAGACGGATCTCGTTAGTCTAGATATAGAAGACGGTTGTACAGACGGATCTCGTTAGTCTAGATATAGAAGACGGTTGTACAGACGGATCTCGTTAGTCTAGATATTGAAGATGGTTGTACAGACGGATCTCGTTAGTCTAGATATAGAAGATGGTTGTACAGACGGATCTCGATAGACTAGATATTGAAGACGTTTGTCCAACGACGTATCTCGTTAGTCTAGATATAGAAGACGGTTGTACAGACGGATCTCGATAGTCTAGATATAGAAGACGGTTGTACAGACGGATCTCGTTAGTCTAGATATTGAAGACGTTTGTACAGACGGATCTCGTTAGTCTAGATACAGAAGACGTTTGTCCAACGACGTACCTCGTTAGTCTAGACATAGAAAACGGTTGTACAGACGGATCTCGTTAGTCTAGATATAGAAGACGGTTGTACAACGACGGATCTCGTTAGTCTAGATATAGAAGACGGTTATACAGACGGATCTCGTTAGTCTAGATATAGAAGACGGTTGTACAGACGGATCTCGTTAGTCTAGATATAGAAGACGGTTGTACAGACGGATCTCGTTAGTCTAGATATTGAAGACGTTTGTACAGGCGGATCTCGTTAGTCTAGATACAGAAGACGGTTGTCCAACGACGTATCTCGTTAGCCTAGATATAGAAGACGGTTGCACAGACGGATCTCGTTAGTCTAGATATAGAAGACGGTTGTATAACGAGAGATCTCGTTAGTCTAGATATAGAAGTTGGTTGTACAGACGGATCTCGTTAGTCTAGATATAGAAGACGGTTGTATAACGAGAGACCTCGTTAGTCTAGATATAGAAGATGGTTGTACAGACGGATCTCGTTAGTCTAGATATAGAAGACGGTTGTACAGACGGATCTCGTTAGTCTAGATATAGAAGACGGTTGTACAGACGGATCTCGTTAGTCTAGATATAGAAGACGTTTGTCCAACGACGTATCTCGTTAGTCTAGATATAGAAGACGGTTGTACAGACGGATCTCGTTAGTCTAGATATAGAAGACGGTTGTACAGACGGATCTCGTTAGTCTAGATATAGAAGACGGTTGTACAGACGGATCTCGTTAGTCTAGATATTGAAGACGTTTGTCCATCGACGTATCTCGTTAGTCTAGATATAGAGACGGTTGTACAGACGGATCTCGTTAGTCTAGATATAGAAGACGGTTGTACAGACGGATCTCGTTAGTCTAGATATAGAAGACGGTTGTACAGACGGATCTCGTTAGTCTAGATATAGAAGACGGTTATACAGACGTATCTCGTTAGTCTAGATATAGAAGACGGTTGTACAGACGGATCTCGTTAGTCTAGATATAGAAGACGGTTGTACAGACGGATCTCGTTAGTCTAGATATTGAAGACGTTTGTACAGACGGATCTCGTTAGTCTAGATACAGAAGACGGTTGGCCAACGACGTATCTCGTTAGCCTAGATGTAGAAGACGGTTGCACAGACGGATCTCGTTAGTCTAGATATAGAAGACGGTTGTATAACGAGAGATCTCGTTAGTCTAGATATAGAAGTTGGTTGTACAGACGGATCTCGTTAGTCTAGATATAGAAGACGGTTGTATAACGAGAGACCTCGTTCGTCTAGATATTGAAGACGTTTGTCCAACGACGTATCTCGTTAGTCTAGATATAGAAGACGGTTGTACAGACGGATCTCGTTAGTCTAGATATAGAAGACGGTTGTACAGACGGATCTCGTTAGTCTAGATATAGAAGACGGTTGTACAGACGGATCTCGTTAGTCTAGATATTGAAGACGTGTGTCCATCGACGTATCTCGTTAGTCTAGACATAGAAAACGGTTGTACAGACGGATCTCGTTAGTCTAGATATAGAAAACGGTTGTACAACGACGGATCTCGTTAGTCTAGATATAGAAGACGGTTCTACAGACGGATCTCGTTAGTCTAGATATAGAAGACGGTTGTACAGACGGATCTCGTTAGTCTAGATATTGAAGACGTTTGTCCATCGACGTATCTCGTTAGTCTAGATATAGAGACGGTTGTACAGACGGATCTCGTTAGTCTAGATATAGAAGACGGTTGTACAGACGGATCTCGTTAGTCTAGATATAGAAGACGGTTGTACAGACGGATCTCGTTAGTCTAGATATTGAAGACGTTTGTCCAACGACGTACCTCGTTAGTCTAGACATAGAAAACGGTTGTACAGACGGATCTCGTTAGTCTAGATATAGAAAACGGTTGTATAACGAGAGATCTCGTTAGTCTAGATATAGAAGTTGGTTGTACAGACGGATCTCGTTAGTCTAGATATAGAAGACGGTTGTACAGACGGATTTCGATAGTCTAGATATAGAAGACGGTTGTACAGACGGATCTCGTTAGTCTAGATATAGAAGACGGTTGTACAGACGGATCTCGTGAGTCTAGATATAGAAGACGGTTGTATAGACGGATCTCGTTAGTCTAGATATACAAGACGGTTGTACAGACGGATCTCGTGAATCTAGATATAGAAGACGGTTGTCCAACGACGTATCTCGTTAGTCTAGATATAGAAAACGGTTGTACAGACGGATCTCGTTAGACTAGATATAGAAGAGGGTTGTACAACGACGGATCTCGTTAGTCTAGATATAGAAGACGGTTGTACAGACGGATCTCGTTAGTCTAGATATAGAAGACGGTTGTACAGACGGATCTCGTTAGTCTAGATATTGAAGACGTTTGTACAGGCGGATCTCGTTAGTCTAGATACAGAAGACGGTTGTCCAACGACGTATCTCGTTAGCCTAGATATAGAAGACGGTTGCACAGACGGATCTCGTTAGTCTAGATATAGAAGACGGTTGTATAACGAGAGATCTCGTTAGTCTAGATATAGAAGTTGGTTGTACAGACGGATCTCGTTAGTCTAGATATAGAAGACGGTTGTATAACGAGAGACCTCGTTAGTCTAGATATAGAAGATGGTTGTACAGACGGATCTCGTTAGTCTAGATATAGAAGACGGTTGTACAGACGGATCTCGTTAGTCTAGATATAGAAGACGGTTGTACAGACGGATCTCGTTAGTCTAGATATAGAAGACGGTTATACAGACGTATCTCGTTAGTCTAGATATAGAAGACGGTTGTACAGACGGATCTCGTTAGTCTAGATATAGAAGACGGTTGTACAGACGGATCTCGTTAGTCTAGATATAGAAGACGGTTGTACAGACGGATCTCGTTAGTCTAGATATTGAAGACGTTTGTCCATCGACGTATCTCGTTAGTCTAGATATAGAGACGGTTGTACAGACGGATCTCGTTAGTCTAGATATAGAAGACGGTTGTACAGACGGATCTCGTTAGTCTAGATATAGAAGACGGTTGTACAGACGGATCTCGTTAGTCTAGATATTGAAGACGTTTGTCCAACGACGTACCTCGTTAGTCTAGACATAGAAAACGGTTGTACAGACGGATCTCGTTAGTCTAGATATAGAAAACGGTTGTACAACGACGGATCTCGTTAGTCTAGATATAGAAGACGGTTATACAGACGGATCTCGTTAGTCTAGATATAGAAGACGGTTGTACAGACGGATCTCGTTAGTCTAGATATTGAAGACGTTTGTACAGACGGATCTCGTTAGTCTAGATACAGAAGACGGTTGGCCAACGACGTATCTCGTTAGCCTAGATGTAGAAGACGGTTGCACAGACGGATCTCGTTAGTCTAGATATAGAAGACGGTTGTATAACGAGAGATCTCGTTAGTCTAGATATAGAAGTTGGTTGTACAGACGGATCTCGTTAGTCTAGATATAGAAGACGGTTGTATAACGAGAGACCTCGTTCGTCTAGATATTGAAGACGTTTGTCCAACGACGTATCTCGTTAGTCTAGATATAGAAGACGGTTGTACAGACGGATCTCGTTAGTCTAGATATAGAAGACGGTTGTACAGACGGATCTCGTTAGTCTAGATATAGAAGACGGTTGTACAGACGGATCTCGTTAGTCTAGATATTGAAGACGTGTGTCCATCGACGTATCTCGTTAGTCTAGACATAGAAAACGGTTGTACAGACGGATCTCGTTAGTCTAGATATAGAAAACGGTTGTACAACGACGGATCTCGTTAGTCTAGATATAGAAGACGGTTATACAGACGGATCTCGTTAGTCTAGATATAGAAGACGGTTGTACAGACGGATCTCGTTAGTCTAGATATTGAAGACGTTTGTCCATCGACGTATCTCGTTAGTCTAGATATAGAGACGGTTGTACAGACGGATCTCGTTAGTCTAGATATAGAAGACGGTTGTACAGACGGATCTCGTTAGTCTAGATATAGAAGACGGTTGTACAGACGGATCTCGTTAGTCTAGATATTGAAGACGTTTGTCCAACGACGTACCTCGTTAGTCTAGACATAGAAAACGGTTGTACAGACGGATCTCGTTAGTCTAGATATAGAAAACGGTTGTACAACGACGGATCTCGTTAGTCTAGATATAGAAGACGGTTATACAGACGGATCTCGTTAGTCTAGATATAGAAGACGGTTGTACAGACGGATCTCGTTAGTCTAGATATTGAAGACGTTTGTACAGACGGATCTCGTTAGTCTAGATACAGAAGACGGTTGGCCAACGACGTATCTCGTTAGCCTAGATGTAGAAGACGGTTGCACAGACGGATCTCGTTAGTCTAGATATAGAAGACGGTTGTATAACGAGAGATCTCGTTAGTCTAGATATAGAAGTTGGTTGTACAGACGGATCTCGTTAGTCTAGATATAGAAGACGGTTGTATAACGAGAGACCTCGTTAGTCTAGATATAGAAGACGGTTGTATAACGACGGATCTCGTTAGTCTAGATATAGAAGACGGTTGTACAGACGGATCTCGTTAGTCTAGATATAGAAGATGGTTGTACAGACGGATCTCCTTAGTCTAGATATAGAAGATGGTTGTACAGACGGATCTCGTTAGTCTAGATATAGAAGATGGTTGTACAGACGGATCTCGATAGACTAGATATTGAAGACGTTTGTCCAACGACGTATCTCGTTAGTCTAGATATAGAAGACGGTTGTACAGACGGATTTCGATAGTCTAGATATAGAAGACGGTTGTACAGACGGATCTCGTTAGTCTAGATATAGAAGACGGTTGTACAGACGGATCTCGTTAGTCTAGATATAGAAGATGGTTGTACAGACGGATCTCGATAGACTAGATATTGAAGACGTTTGTCCAACGACGTATCTCGTTAGTCTAGATATAGAAGACGGTTGTACAGACGGATCTCGTTAGTCTAGATATAGAAGACGGTTGTCCAACGACGTATCTCGTTAGTCTAGATATAGAAAACGGTTGTACAGACGGATCTCGTTAGACTAGATATAGAAGAGGGTTGTACAACGACGGATCTCGTTAGTCTAGATATAGAAGACGGTTGTACAGACGGATCTCGTTAGTCTAGATATAGAAGACGGTTGTACAGACGGATCTCGTTAGTCTAGATATAGAAGACGGTTATACAGACGGATCTCGTTAGTCTAGATATTGAAGACGTTTGTCCATCGACGTATCTCGTTAGTCTAGATATAGAAGACGGTTGTACAGACGGATCTCGTTAGTCTAGATATAGAAGACGGTTGTACAGACGGATCTCGTTAGTCTAGATATAGAAGACGGTTGTACAGACGGATCTCGTTAGTCTAGATATAGAAGACGGTTGTACAGACGGATCTCGTTAGTCTAGATATAGAAGATGGTTGTACAGACGGATCTCGATAGACTAGATATTGAAGACGTTTGTCCAACGACGTATCTCGTTAGTCTAGATATAGAAGACGGTTGTACAGACGGATCTCGATAGTCTAGATATAGAAGACGGTTGTACAGACGGATCTCGTTAGTCTAGATATTGAAGACGTTTGTACAGACGGATCTCGTTAGTCTAGATACAGAAGACGTTTGTCCAACGACGTACCTCGTTAGTCTAGACATAGAAAACGGTTGTACAGACGGATCTCGTTAGTCTAGATATAGAAGACGGTTGTACAACGACGGATCTCGTTAGTCTAGATATAGAAGACGGTTATACAGACGGATCTCGTTAGTCTAGATATAGAAGACGGTTGTACAGACGGATCTCGTTAGTCTAGATATAGAAGACGGTTGTACAGACGGATCTCGTTAGTCTAGATATTGAAGACGTTTGTACAGGCGGATCTCGTTAGTCTAGATACAGAAGACGGTTGTCCAACGACGTATCTCGTTAGCCTAGATATAGAAGACGGTTGCACAGACGGATCTCGTTAGTCTAGATATAGAAGACGGTTGTATAACGAGAGATCTCGTTAGTCTAGATATAGAAGTTGGTTGTACAGACGGATCTCGTTAGTCTAGATATAGAAGACGGTTGTATAACGAGAGACCTCGTTAGTCTAGATATAGAAGATGGTTGTACAGACGGATCTCGTTAGTCTAGATATAGAAGACGGTTGTACAGACGGATCTCGTTAGTCTAGATATAGAAGACGGTTGTACAGACGGATCTCGTTAGTCTAGATATAGAAGACGGTTATACAGACGTATCTCGTTAGTCTAGATATAGAAGACGGTTGTACAGACGGATCTCGTTAGTCTAGATATAGAAGACGGTTGTACAGACGGATCTCGTTAGTCTAGATATAGAAGACGGTTGTACAGACGGATCTCGTTAGTCTAGATATTGAAGACGTTTGTCCATCGACGTATCTCGTTAGTCTAGATATAGAGACGGTTGTACAGACGGATCTCGTTAGTCTAGATATAGAAGACGGTTGTACAGACGGATCTCGTTAGTCTAGATATAGAAGACGGTTGTACAGACGGATCTCGTTAGTCTAGATATAGAAGACGGTTATACAGACGTATCTCGTTAGTCTAGATATAGAAGACGGTTGTACAGACGGATCTCGTTAGTCTAGATATAGAAGACGGTTGTACAGACGGATCTCGTTAGTCTAGATATTGAAGACGTTTGTACAGACGGATCTCGTTAGTCTAGATACAGAAGACGGTTGGCCAACGACGTATCTCGTTAGCCTAGATGTAGAAGACGGTTGCACAGACGGATCTCGTTAGTCTAGATATAGAAGACGGTTGTATAACGAGAGATCTCGTTAGTCTAGATATAGAAGTTGGTTGTACAGACGGATCTCGTTAGTCTAGATATAGAAGACGGTTGTATAACGAGAGACCTCGTTCGTCTAGATATTGAAGACGTTTGTCCAACGACGTATCTCGTTAGTCTAGATATAGAAGACGGTTGTACAGACGGATCTCGTTAGTCTAGATATAGAAGACGGTTGTACAGACGGATCTCGTTAGTCTAGATATAGAAGACGGTTGTACAGACGGATCTCGTTAGTCTAGATATTGAAGACGTGTGTCCATCGACGTATCTCGTTAGTCTAGACATAGAAAACGGTTGTACAGACGGATCTCGTTAGTCTAGATATAGAAAACGGTTGTACAACGACGGATCTCGTTAGTCTAGATATAGAAGACGGTTCTACAGACGGATCTCGTTAGTCTAGATATAGAAGACGGTTGTACAGACGGATCTCGTTAGTCTAGATATTGAAGACGTTTGTCCATCGACGTATCTCGTTAGTCTAGATATAGAGACGGTTGTACAGACGGATCTCGTTAGTCTAGATATAGAAGACGGTTGTACAGACGGATCTCGTTAGTCTAGATATAGAAGACGGTTGTACAGACGGATCTCGTTAGTCTAGATATTGAAGACGTTTGTCCAACGACGTACCTCGTTAGTCTAGACATAGAAAACGGTTGTACAGACGGATCTCGTTAGTCTAGATATAGAAAACGGTTGTACAACGACGGATCTCGTTAGTCTAGATATAGAAGACGGTTATACAGACGGATCTCGTTAGTCTAGATATAGAAGACGGTTGTACAGACGGATCTCGTTAGTCTAGATATTGAAGACGTTTGTACAGACGGATCTCGTTAGTCTAGATACAGAAGACGGTTGGCCAACGACGTATCTCGTTAGCCTAGATGTAGAAGACGGTTGCACAGACGGATCTCGTTAGTCTAGATATAGAAGACGGTTGTATAACGAGAGATCTCGTTAGTCTAGATATAGAAGTTGGTTGTACAGACGGATCTCGTTAGTCTAGATATAGAAGACGGTTGTATAACGAGAGACCTCGTTAGTCTAGATATAGAAGACGGTTGTATAACGACGGATCTCGTTAGTCTAGATATAGAAGACGGTTGTACAGACGGATCTCGTTAGTCTAGATATAGAAGATGGTTGTACAGACGGATCTCGTTAGTCTAGATATAGAAGATGGTTGTACAGACGGATCTCGTTAGTCTAGATATAGAAGATGGTTGTACAGACGGATCTCGATAGACTAGATATTGAAGACGTTTGTCCAACGACGTATCTCGTTAGTCTAGATATAGAAGACGGTTGTACAGACGGATTTCGATAGTCTAGATATAGAAGACGGTTGTACAGACGGATCTCGTTAGTCTAGATATAGAAGACGGTTGTACAGACGGATCTCGTGAGTCTAGATATAGAAGACGGTTGTATAGACGGATCTCGTTAGTCTAGATATACAAGACGGTTGTACAGACGGATCTCGTGAATCTAGATATAGAAGACGGTTGTCCAACGACGTATCTCGTTAGTCTAGATATAGAAAACGGTTGTACAGACGGATCTCGTTAGACTAGATATAGAAGAGGGTTGTACAACGACGGATCTCGTTAGTCTAGATATAGAAGACGGTTGTACAGACGGATCTCGTTAGTCTAGATATAGAAGACGGTTGTACAGACGGATCTCGTTAGTCTAGATATAGAAGACGGTTATACAGACGGATCTCGTTAGTCTAGATATTGAAGACGTTTGTCCATCGACGTATCTCGTTAGTCTAGATATAGAAGACGGTTGTACAGACGGATCTCGTTAGTCTAGATATAGAAGACGGTTGTACAGACGGATCTCGTTAGTCTAGATATAGAAGACGGTTGTACAGACGGATCTCGTTAGTCTAGATATAGAAGACGGTTGTACAGACGGATCTCGTTAGTCTAGATATAGAAGACGGTTGTACAGACGGATCTCGTTAGTCTAGATATTGATGACGTTTGTCCAACGACGTACCTCGTTAGTCTAGACATAGAAAACGGTTGTACAGACGGATCTCGTTAGTCTAGATATATAAGACGGTTGTACAACGACGGATCTCGTTAGTCTAGATATAGAAGACGGTTATACAGACGGATCTCGTTAGTCTAGATATAGAAGACGGTTGTACAGACGGATCTCGTTAGTCTAGATATAGAAGACGGTTGTACAGACGGATCTCGTTAGTCTAGATATTGAAGATGGTTGTACAGACGGATCTCGTTAGTCTAGATATAGAAGATGGTTGTACAGACGGATCTCGATAGACTAGATATTGAAGACGTTTGTCCAACGACGTATCTCGTTAGTCTAGATATAGAAGACGGTTGTACAGACGGATCTCGATAGTCTAGATATAGAAGACGGTTGTACAGACGGATCTCGTTAGTCTAGATATTGAAGACGTTTGTACAGACGGATCTCGTTAGTCTAGATACAGAAGACGTTTGTCCAACGACGTACCTCGTTAGTCTAGACATAGAAAACGGTTGTACAGACGGATCTCGTTAGTCTAGATATAGAAGACGGTTGTACAACGACGGATCTCGTTAGTCTAGATATAGAAGACGGTTATACAGACGGATCTCGTTAGTCTAGATATAGAAGACGGTTGTACAGACGGATCTCGTTAGTCTAGATATAGAAGACGGTTGTACAGACGGATCTCGTTAGTCTAGATATTGAAGACGTTTGTACAGGCGGATCTCGTTAGTCTAGATACAGAAGACGGTTGTCCAACGACGTATCTCGTTAGCCTAGATATAGAAGACGGTTGCACAGACGGATCTCGTTAGTCTAGATATAGAAGACGGTTGTATAACGAGAGATCTCGTTAGTCTAGATATAGAAGTTGGTTGTACAGACGGATCTCGTTAGTCTAGATATAGAAGACGGTTGTATAACGAGAGACCTCGTTAGTCTAGATATAGAAGATGGTTGTACAGACGGATCTCGTTAGTCTAGATATAGAAGACGGTTGTACAGACGGATCTCGTTAGTCTAGATATAGAAGACGGTTGTACAGACGGATCTCGTTAGTCTAGATATAGAAGACGGTTATACAGACGTATCTCGTTAGTCTAGATATAGAAGACGGTTGTACAGACGGATCTCGTTAGTCTAGATATAGAAGACGGTTGTACAGACGGATCTCGTTAGTCTAGATATAGAAGACGGTTGTACAGACGGATCTCGTTAGTCTAGATATAGAAGACGGTTGTAAAGACGGATCTCGTTAGTCTAGATATAGAAGACGGTTGTACAGACGGATCTCGTTAGTCTAGATATTGAAGACGTTTGTCCATCGACGTATCTCGTTAGTCTAGATATAGAAGACGGTTGTACAGACGGATCTCGTTAGTCTAGATATAGAAGACGGTTGTACAGACAGATCTCGTTAGTCTAGATATTGAAGACGTTTGTCCAACGACGTACCTCGTTAGTCTAGGCATAGAAAACGGTTGTACAGACGGATCTCGTTAGTCTAGATATAGAAGACGGTTGTACAACGACGGATCTCGTTAGTCTAGATATAGAAGACGGTTATACAGACGGATCTCGTTAGTGTAGATATAGAAGACGGTTGTACAGACGGATCTCGTTAGTCTAGATATAGAAGACGGTTGTACAGACGGATCTCGTTAGTCTAGATATTGAAGACGTTTGTACAGACGGATCTCGTTAGTCTAGATACAGAAGACGGTTGTCCAACGACGTATCTCGTTAGCCTAGATGTAGAAGACGGTTGCACAGACGGATCTCGTTAGTCTAGATATAGAAGACGGTTGTATAACGAGAGATCTCGTTAGTCTAGATATAGAAGTTGGTTGTACAGACGGATCTCGTTAGTCTAGATATAGAAGACGGTTGTATAACGAGAGACCTCGTTAGTCTAGATATAGAAGATGGTTGTACAGACGGATCTCGTTAGTCTAGATATAGAAGACGGTTGTACAGACGGATCTCGTTAGTCTAGATATAGAAGTTGGTTGTACAGACGGATCTCGTTAGTCTAGATATAGAAGACGGTTGTATAACGAGAGACCTCGTTAGTCTAGATATAGAAGATGGTTGTACAGACGGATCTCGTTAGTCTAGATATAGAAGACGGTTGTACAGACGGATCTCGTTAGTCTAGATATAGAAGACGGTTGTACAGACGGATCTCGTTAGTCTAGATATAGAAGACGGTTATACAGACGTATCTCGTTAGTCTAGATATAGAAGACGGTTGTACAGACGGATCTCGTTAGTCTAGATATAGAAGACGGTTGTACAGACGGATCTCGTTAGTCTAGATATAGAAGACGGTTGTACAGACGGATCTCGTTAGTCTAGATATTGAAGACGTTTGTCCATCGACGTATCTCGTTAGTCTAGATATAGAGACGGTTGTACAGACGGATCTCGTTAGTCTAGATATAGAAGACGGTTGTACAGACGGATCTCGTTAGTCTAGATATAGAAGACGGTTGTACAGACGGATCTCGTTAGTCTAGATATTGAAGACGTTTGTCCAACGACGTACCTCGTTAGTCTAGACATAGAAAACGGTTGTACAGACGGATCTCGTTAGTCTAGATATAGAAAACGGTTGTACAACGACGGATCTCGTTAGTCTAGATATAGAAGACGGTTATACAGACGGATCTCGTTAGTCTAGATATAGAAGACGGTTGTACAGACGGATCTCGTTAGTCTAGATATTGAAGACGTTTGTACAGACGGATCTCGTTAGTCTAGATACAGAAGACGGTTGTCCAACGACGTATCTCGTTAGCCTAGATGTAGAAGACGGTTGCACAGACGGATCTCGTTAGTCTAGATATAGAAGACGGTTGTATAACGAGAGATCTCGTTAGTCTAGATATAGAAGTTGGTTGTACAGACGGATCTCGTTAGTCTAGATATAGAAGACGGTTGTATAACGAGAGACCTCGTTAGTCTAGATATAGAAGATGGTTGTACAGACGGATCTCGTTAGTCTAGATATAGAAGACGGTTGTACAGACGGATCTCGTTAGTCTAGATATAGAAGTTGGTTGTACAGACGGATCTCGTTAGTCTAGATATAGAAGACGGTTGTATAACGAGAGACCTCGTTAGTCTAGATATAGAAGATGGTTGTACAGACGGATCTCGTTAGTCTAGATATAGAAGACGGTTGTACAGACGGATCTCGTTAGTCTAGATATAGAAGACGGTTGTACAGACGGATCTCGTTAGTCTAGATATAGAAGACGGTTATACAGACGTATCTCGTTAGTCTAGATATAGAAGACGGTTGTACAGACGGATCTCGTTAGTCTAGATATAGAAGACGGTTGTACAGACGGATCTCGTTAGTCTAGATATAGAAGACGGTTGTACAGACGGATCTCGTTAGTCTAGATATTGAAGACGTTTGTCCATCGACGTATCTCGTTAGTCTAGATATAGAGACGGTTGTACAGACGGATCTCGTTAGTCTAGATATAGAAGACGGTTGTACAGACGGATCTCGTTAGTCTAGATATAGAAGACGGTTGTACAGACGGATCTCGTTAGTCTAGATATTGAAGACGTTTGTCCAACGACGTACCTCGTTAGTCTAGACATAGAAAACGGTTGTACAGACGGATCTCGTTAGTCTAGATATAGAAAACGGTTGTACAACGACGGATCTCGTTAGTCTAGATATAGAAGACGGTTATACAGACGGATCTCGTTAGTCTAGATATAGAAGACGGTTGTACAGACGGATCTCGTTAGTCTAGATATTGAAGACGTTTGTACAGACGGATCTCGTTAGTCTAGATACAGAAGACGTTTGTCCAACGACGTACCTCGTTAGTCTAGACATAGAAAACGGTTGTACAGACGGATCTCGTTAGTCTAGATATAGAAGACGGTTGTACAACGACGGATCTCGTTAGTCTAGATATAGAAGACGGTTATACAGACGGATCTCGTTAGTCTAGATATAGAAGACGGTTGTACAGACGGATCTCGTTAGTCTAGATATAGAAGACGGTTGTACAGACGGATCTCGTTAGTCTAGATATTGAAGACGTTTGTACAGGCGGATCTCGTTAGTCTAGATACAGAAGACGGTTGTCCAACGACGTATCTCGTTAGCCTAGATATAGAAGACGGTTGCACAGACGGATCTCGTTAGTCTAGATATAGAAGACGGTTGTATAACGAGAGATCTCGTTAGTCTAGATATAGAAGTTGGTTGTACAGACGGATCTCGTTAGTCTAGATATAGAAGACGGTTGTATAACGAGAGACCTCGTTAGTCTAGATATAGAAGATGGTTGTACAGACGGATCTCGTTAGTCTAGATATAGAAGACGGTTGTACAGACGGATCTCGTTAGTCTAGATATAGAAGACGGTTGTACAGACGGATCTCGTTAGTCTAGATATAGAAGACGGTTATACAGACGTATCTCGTTAGTCTAGATATAGAAGACGGTTGTACAGACGGATCTCGTTAGTCTAGATATAGAAGACGGTTGTACAGACGGATCTCGTTAGTCTAGATATAGAAGACGGTTGTACAGACGGATCTCGTTAGTCTAGATATAGAAGACGGTTGTACAGACGGATCTCGTTAGTCTAGATATAGAAGACGGTTGTACAGACGGATCTCGTTAGTCTAGATATAGAAGACGGTTGTACAGACGGATCTCGTTAGTCTAGATATAGAAGACGGTTGTACAGACGGATCTCGTTAGTCTAGATATAGAAGACGGTTGTACAGACGGATCTCGTTAGTCTAGATATTGAAGACGTGTGTCCATCGACGTATCTCGTTAGTCTAGACATAGAAAACGGTTGTACAGACGGATCTCGTTAGTCTAGATATAGAAAACGGTTGTACAACGACGGATCTCGTTAGTCTAGATATAGAAGACGGTTCTACAGACGGATCTCGTTAGTCTAGATATAGAAGACGGTTGTACAGACGGATCTCGTTAGTCTAGATATTGAAGACGTTTGTCCATCGACGTATCTCGTTAGTCTAGATATAGAGACGGTTGTACAGACGGATCTCGTTAGTCTAGATATAGAAGACGGTTGTACAGACGGATCTCGTTAGTCTAGATATAGAAGACGGTTGTACAGACGGATCTCGTTAGTCTAGATATTGAAGACGTTTGTCCAACGACGTACCTCGTTAGTCTAGACATAGAAAACGGTTGTACAGACGGATCTCGTTAGTCTAGATATAGAAAACGGTTGTACAACGACGGATCTCGTTAGTCTAGATATAGAAGACGGTTATACAGACGGATCTCGTTAGTCTAGATATAGAAGACGGTTGTACAGACGGATCTCGTTAGTCTAGATATTGAAGACGTTTGTACAGACGGATCTCGTTAGTCTAGATACAGAAGACGGTTGGCCAACGACGTATCTCGTTAGCCTAGATGTAGAAGACGGTTGCACAGACGGATCTCGTTAGTCTAGATATAGAAGACGGTTGTATAACGAGAGATCTCGTTAGTCTAGATATAGAAGTTGGTTGTACAGACGGATCTCGTTAGTCTAGATATAGAAGACGGTTGTATAACGAGAGACCTCGTTAGTCTAGATATAGAAGACGGTTGTATAACGACGGATCTCGTTAGTCTAGATATAGAAGACGGTTGTACAGACGGATCTCGTTAGTCTAGATATAGAAGATGGTTGTACAGACGGATCTCGTTAGTCTAGATATAGAAGATGGTTGTACAGACGGATCTCGTTAGTCTAGATATAGAAGATGGTTGTACAGACGGATCTCGATAGACTAGATATTGAAGACGTTTGTCCAACGACGTATCTCGTTAGTCTAGATATAGAAGACGGTTGTACAGACGGATTTCGATAGTCTAGATATAGAAGACGGTTGTACAGACGGATCTCGTTAGTCTAGATATAGAAGACGGTTGTACAGACGGATCTCGTGAGTCTAGATATAGAAGACGGTTGTATAGACGGATCTCGTTAGTCTAGATATACAAGACGGTTGTACAGACGGATCTCGTGAATCTAGATATAGAAGACGGTTGTCCAACGACGTATCTCGTTAGTCTAGATATAGAAAACGGTTGTACAGACGGATCTCGTTAGACTAGATATAGAAGAGGGTTGTACAACGACGGATCTCGTTAGTCTAGATATAGAAGACGGTTGTACAGACGGATCTCGTTAGTCTAGATATAGAAGACGGTTGTACAGACGGATCTCGTTAGTCTAGATATTGAAGACGTTTGTACAGGCGGATCTCGTTAGTCTAGATACAGAAGACGGTTGTCCAACGACGTATCTCGTTAGCCTAGATATAGAAGACGGTTGCACAGACGGATCTCGTTAGTCTAGATATAGAAGACGGTTGTATAACGAGAGATCTCGTTAGTCTAGATATAGAAGTTGGTTGTACAGACGGATCTCGTTAGTCTAGATATAGAAGACGGTTGTATAACGAGAGACCTCGTTAGTCTAGATATAGAAGATGGTTGTACAGACGGATCTCGTTAGTCTAGATATAGAAGACGGTTGTACAGACGGATCTCGTTAGTCTAGATATAGAAGACGGTTGTACAGACGGATCTCGTTAGTCTAGATATAGAAGACGGTTATACAGACGTATCTCGTTAGTCTAGATATAGAAGACGGTTGTACAGACGGATCTCGTTAGTCTAGATATAGAAGACGGTTGTATAGACGGATCTCGTTAGTCTAGATATAGAAGACGGTTGTACAGACGGATCTCGTTAGTCTAGATATTGAAGACGTTTGTCCATCGACGTATCTCGTTAGTCTAGATATAGAGACGGTTGTACAGACGGATCTCGTTAGTCTAGATATAGAAGACGGTTGTACAGACGGATCTCGTTAGTCTAGATATAGAAGACGGTTGTACAGACGGATCTCGTTAGTCTAGATATTGAAGACGTTTGTCCAACGACGTACCTCGTTAGTCTAGACATAGAAAACGGTTGTACAGACGGATCTCGTTAGTCTAGATATAGAAAACGGTTGTACAACGACGGATCTCGTTAGTCTAGATATAGAAGACGGTTATACAGACGGATCTCGTTAGTCTAGATATAGAAGACGGTTGTACAGACGGATCTCGTTAGTCTAGATATTGAAGACGTTTGTACAGACGGATCTCGTTAGTCTAGATACAGAAGACGGTTGGCCAACGACGTATCTCGTTAGCCTAGATGTAGAAGACGGTTGCACAGACGGATCTCGTTAGTCTAGATATAGAAGACGGTTGTATAACGAGAGACCTCGTTAGTCTAGATATAGAAGTTGGTTGTACAGACGGATCTCGTTAGTCTAGATATAGAAGACGGTTGTATAACGAGAGACCTCGTTCGTCTAGATATTGAAGACGTTTGTCCAACGACGTATCTCGTTAGTCTAGATATAGAAGACGGTTGTACAGACGGATCTCGTTAGTCTAGATATAGAAGACGGTTGTACAGACGGATCTCGTTAGTCTAGATATAGAAGACGGTTGTACAGACGGATCTCGTTAGTCTAGATATTGAAGACGTGTGTCCATCGACGTATCTCGTTAGTCTAGACATAGAAAACGGTTGTACAGACGGATCTCGTTAGTCTAGATATAGAAAACGGTTGTACAACGACGGATCTCGTTAGTCTAGATATAGAAGACGGTTATACAGACGGATCTCGTTAGTCTAGATATAGAAGACGGTTGTACAGACGGATCTCGTTAGTCTAGATATTGAAGACGTTTGTCCATCGACGTATCTCGTTAGTCTAGATATAGAGACGGTTGTACAGACGGATCTCGTTAGTCTAGATATAGAAGACGGTTGTACAGACGGATCTCGTTAGTCTAGATATAGAAGACGGTTGTACAGACGGATCTCGTTAGTCTAGATATTGAAGACGTTTGTCCAACGACGTACCTCGTTAGTCTAGACATAGAAAACGGTTGTACAGACGGATCTCGTTAGTCTAGATATAGAAAACGGTTGTACAACGACGGATCTCGTTAGTCTAGATATAGAAGACGGTTATACAGACGGATCTCGTTAGTCTAGATATAGAAGACGGTTGTACAGACGGATCTCGTTAGTCTAGATATTGAAGACGTTTGTACAGACGGATCTCGTTAGTCTAGATACAGAAGACGGTTGGCCAACGACGTATCTCGTTAGCCTAGATGTAGAAGACGGTTGCACAGACGGATCTCGTTAGTCTAGATATAGAAGACGGTTGTATAACGAGAGATCTCGTTAGTCTAGATATAGAAGTTGGTTGTACAGACGGATCTCGTTAGTCTAGATATAGAAGACGGTTGTATAACGAGAGACCTCGTTAGTCTAGATATAGAAGACGGTTGTATAACGACGGATCTCGTTAGTCTAGATATAGAAGACGGTTGTACAGACGGATCTCGTTAGTCTAGATATAGAAGATGGTTGTACAGACGGATCTCGTTAGTCTAGATATAGAAGATGGTTGTACAGACGGATCTCGTTAGTCTAGATATAGAAGATGGTTGTACAGACGGATCTCGATAGACTAGATATTGAAGACGTTTGTCCAACGACGTATCTCGTTAGTCTAGATATAGAAGACGGTTGTACAGACGGATTTCGATAGTCTAGATATAGAAGACGGTTGTACAGACGGATCTCGTTAGTCTAGATATAGAAGACGGTTGTACAGACGGATCTCGTTAGTCTAGATATAGAAGATGGTTGTACAGACGGATCTCGATAGACTAGATATTGAAGACGTTTGTCCAACGACGTATCTCGTTAGTCTAGATATAGAAGACGGTTGTACAGACGGATCTCGTTAGTCTAGATATAGAAGACGGTTGTCCAACGACGTATCTCGTTAGTCTAGATATAGAAAACGGTTGTACAGACGGATCTCGTTAGACTAGATATAGAAGAGGGTTGTACAACGACGGATCTCGTTAGTCTAGATATAGAAGACGGTTGTACAGACGGATCTCGTTAGTCTAGATATAGAAGACGGTTGTACAGACGGATCTCGTTAGTCTAGATATAGAAGACGGTTATACAGACGGATCTCGTTAGTCTAGATATTGAAGACGTTTGTCCATCGACGTATCTCGTTAGTCTAGATATAGAAGACGGTTGTACAGACGGATCTCGTTAGTCTAGATATAGAAGACGGTTGTACAGACGGATCTCGTTAGTCTAGATATAGAAGACGGTTGTACAGACGGATCTCGTTAGTCTAGATATAGAAGACGGTTGTACAGACGGATCTCGTTAGTCTAGATATTGATGACGTTTGTCCAACGACGTACCTCGTTAGTCTAGACATAGAAAACGGTTGTACAGACGGATCTCGTTAGTCTAGATATATAAGACGGTTGTACAACGACGGATCTCGTTAGTCTAGATATAGAAGACGGTTATACAGACGGATCTCGTTAGTCTAGATATAGAAGACGGTTGTACAGACGGATCTCGTTAGTCTAGATATAGAAGACGGTTGTACAGACGGATCTCGTTAGTCTAGATATTGAAGATGGTTGTACAGACGGATCTCGTTAGTCTAGATATAGAAGATGGTTGTACAGACGGATCTCGATAGACTAGATATTGAAGACGTTTGTCCAACGACGTATCTCGTTAGTCTAGATATAGAAGACGGTTGTACAGACGGATCTCGATAGTCTAGATATAGAAGACGGTTGTACAGACGGATCTCGTTAGTCTAGATATTGAAGACGTTTGTACAGACGGATCTCGTTAGTCTAGATACAGAAGACGTTTGTCCAACGACGTACCTCGTTAGTCTAGACATAGAAAACGGTTGTACAGACGGATCTCGTTAGTCTAGATATAGAAGACGGTTGTACAACGACGGATCTCGTTAGTCTAGATATAGAAGACGGTTATACAGACGGATCTCGTTAGTCTAGATATAGAAGACGGTTGTACAGACGGATCTCGTTAGTCTAGATATAGAAGACGGTTGTACAGACGGATCTCGTTAGTCTAGATATTGAAGACGTTTGTACAGGCGGATCTCGTTAGTCTAGATACAGAAGACGGTTGTCCAACGACGTATCTCGTTAGCCTAGATATAGAAGACGGTTGCACAGACGGATCTCGTTAGTCTAGATATAGAAGACGGTTGTATAACGAGAGATCTCGTTAGTCTAGATATAGAAGTTGGTTGTACAGACGGATCTCGTTAGTCTAGATATAGAAGACGGTTGTATAACGAGAGACCTCGTTAGTCTAGATATAGAAGATGGTTGTACAGACGGATCTCGTTAGTCTAGATATAGAAGACGGTTGTACAGACGGATCTCGTTAGTCTAGATATAGAAGACGGTTGTACAGACGGATCTCGTTAGTCTAGATATAGAAGACGGTTATACAGACGTATCTCGTTAGTCTAGATATAGAAGACGGTTGTACAGACGGATCTCGTTAGTCTAGATATAGAAGACGGTTGTACAGACGGATCTCGTTAGTCTAGATATAGAAGACGGTTGTACAGACGGATCTCGTTAGTCTAGATATTGAAGACGTTTGTCCATCGACGTATCTCGTTAGTCTAGATATAGAGACGGTTGTACAGACGGATCTCGTTAGTCTAGATATAGAAGACGGTTGTACAGACGGATCTCGTTAGTCTAGATATAGAAGACGGTTGTACAGACGGATCTCGTTAGTCTAGATATAGAAGACGGTTATACAGACGTATCTCGTTAGTCTAGATATAGAAGACGGTTGTACAGACGGATCTCGTTAGTCTAGATATAGAAGACGGTTGTACAGACGGATCTCGTTAGTCTAGATATTGAAGACGTTTGTACAGACGGATCTCGTTAGTCTAGATACAGAAGACGGTTGGCCAACGACGTATCTCGTTAGCCTAGATGTAGAAGACGGTTGCACAGACGGATCTCGTTAGTCTAGATATAGAAGACGGTTGTATAACGAGAGATCTCGATAGTCTAGATATAGAAGTTGGTTGTACAGACGGATCTCGTTAGTCTAGATATAGAAGACGGTTGTATAACGAGAGACCTCGTTCGTCTAGATATTGAAGACGTTTGTCCAACGACGTATCTCGTTAGTCTAGATATAGAAGACGGTTGTACAGACGGATCTCGTTAGTCTAGATATAGAAGACGGTTGTACAGACGGATCTCGTTAGTCTAGATATAGAAGACGGTTGTACAGACGGATCTCGTTAGTCTAGATATTGAAGACGTGTGTCCATCGACGTATCTCGTTAGTCTAGACATAGAAAACGGTTGTACAGACGGATCTCGTTAGTCTAGATATAGAAAACGGTTGTACAACGACGGATCTCGTTAGTCTAGATATAGAAGACGGTTCTACAGACGGATCTCGTTAGTCTAGATATAGAAGACGGTTGTACAGACGGATCTCGTTAGTCTAGATATTGAAGACGTTTGTCCATCGACGTATCTCGTTAGTCTAGATATAGAGACGGTTGTACAGACGGATCTCGTTAGTCTAGATATAGAAGACGGTTGTACAGACGGATCTCGTTAGTCTAGATATAGAAGACGGTTGTACAGACGGATCTCGTTAGTCTAGATATTGAAGACGTTTGTCCAACGACGTACCTCGTTAGTCTAGACATAGAAAACGGTTGTACAGACGGATCTCGTTAGTCTAGATATAGAAAACGGTTGTACAACGACGGATCTCGTTAGTCTAGATATAGAAGACGGTTATACAGACGGATCTCGTTAGTCTAGATATAGAAGACGGTTGTACAGACGGATCTCGTTAGTCTAGATATTGAAGACGTTTGTACAGACGGATCTCGTTAGTCTAGATACAGAAGACGGTTGGCCAACGACGTATCTCGTTAGCCTAGATGTAGAAGACGGTTGCACAGACGGATCTCGTTAGTCTAGATATAGAAGACGGTTGTATAACGAGAGATCTCGTTAGTCTAGATATAGAAGTTGGTTGTACAGACGGATCTCGTTAGTCTAGATATAGAAGACGGTTGTATAACGAGAGACCTCGTTAGTCTAGATATAGAAGACGGTTGTATAACGACGGATCTCGTTAGTCTAGATATAGAAGACGGTTGTACAGACGGATCTCGTTAGTCTAGATATAGAAGATGGTTGTACAGACGGATCTCGTTAGTCTAGATATAGAAGATGGTTGTACAGACGGATCTCGTTAGTCTAGATATAGAAGATGGTTGTACAGACGGATCTCGATAGACTAGATATTGAAGACGTTTGTCCAACGACGTATCTCGTTAGTCTAGATATAGAAGACGGTTGTACAGACGGATTTCGATAGTCTAGATATAGAAGACGGTTGTACAGACGGATCTCGTTAGTCTAGATATAGAAGACGGTTGTACAGACGGATCTCGTGAGTCTAGATATAGAAGACGGTTGTATAGACGGATCTCGTTAGTCTAGATATACAAGACGGTTGTACAGACGGATCTCGTGAATCTAGATATAGAAGACGGTTGTCCAACGACGTATCTCGTTAGTCTAGATATAGAAAACGGTTGTACAGACGGATCTCGTTAGACTAGATATAGAAGAGGGTTGTACAACGACGGATCTCGTTAGTCTAGATATAGAAGACGGTTGTACAGACGGATCTCGTTAGTCTAGATATAGAAGACGGTTGTACAGACGGATCTCGTTAGTCTAGATATAGAAGACGGTTATACAGACGGATCTCGTTAGTCTAGATATTGAAGACGTTTGTCCATCGACGTATCTCGTTAGTCTAGATATAGAAGACGGTTGTACAGACGGATCTCGTTAGTCTAGATATAGAAGACGGTTGTACAGACGGATCTCGTTAGTCTAGATATAGAAGACGGTTGTACAGACGGATCTCGTTAGTCTAGATATAGAAGACGGTTGTACAGACGGATCTCGTTAGTCTAGATATAGAAGACGGTTGTACAGACGGATCTCGTTAGTCTAGATATTGATGACGTTTGTCCAACGACGTACCTCGTTAGTCTAGACATAGAAAACGGTTGTACAGACGGATCTCGTTAGTCTAGATATATAAGACGGTTGTACAACGACGGATCTCGTTAGTCTAGATATAGAAGACGGTTATACAGACGGATCTCGTTAGTCTAGATATAGAAGACGGTTGTACAGACGGATCTCGTTAGTCTAGATATAGAAGACGGTTGTACAGACGGATCTCGTTAGTCTAGATATTGAAGATGGTTGTACAGACGGATCTCGTTAGTCTAGATATAGAAGATGGTTGTACAGACGGATCTCGATAGACTAGATATTGAAGACGTTTGTCCAACGACGTATCTCGTTAGTCTAGATATAGAAGACGGTTGTACAGACGGATCTCGATAGTCTAGATATAGAAGACGGTTGTACAGACGGATCTCGTTAGTCTAGATATTGAAGACGTTTGTACAGACGGATCTCGTTAGTCTAGATACAGAAGACGTTTGTCCAACGACGTACCTCGTTAGTCTAGACATAGAAAACGGTTGTACAGACGGATCTCGTTAGTCTAGATATAGAAGACGGTTGTACAACGACGGATCTCGTTAGTCTAGATATAGAAGACGGTTATACAGACGGATCTCGTTAGTCTAGATATAGAAGACGGTTGTACAGACGGATCTCGTTAGTCTAGATATAGAAGACGGTTGTACAGACGGATCTCGTTAGTCTAGATATTGAAGACGTTTGTACAGGCGGATCTCGTTAGTCTAGATACAGAAGACGGTTGTCCAACGACGTATCTCGTTAGCCTAGATATAGAAGACGGTTGCACAGACGGATCTCGTTAGTCTAGATATAGAAGACGGTTGTATAACGAGAGATCTCGTTAGTCTAGATATAGAAGTTGGTTGTACAGACGGATCTCGTTAGTCTAGATATAGAAGACGGTTGTATAACGAGAGACCTCGTTAGTCTAGATATAGAAGATGGTTGTACAGACGGATCTCGTTAGTCTAGATATAGAAGACGGTTGTACAGACGGATCTCGTTAGTCTAGATATAGAAGACGGTTGTACAGACGGATCTCGTTAGTCTAGATATAGAAGACGGTTATACAGACGTATCTCGTTAGTCTAGATATAGAAGACGGTTGTACAGACGGATCTCGTTAGTCTAGATATAGAAGACGGTTGTACAGACGGATCTCGTTAGTCTAGATATAGAAGACGGTTGTACAGACGGATCTCGTTAGTCTAGATATAGAAGACGGTTGTACAGACGGATCTCGTTAGTCTAGATATAGAAGACGGTTGTACAGACGGATCTCGTTAGTCTAGATATTGAAGACGTTTGTCCATCGACGTATCTCGTTAGTCTAGATATAGAAGACGGTTGTACAGACGGATCTCGTTAGTCTAGATATAGAAGACGGTTGTACAGACAGATCTCGTTAGTCTAGATATTGAAGACGTTTGTCCAACGACGTACCTCGTTAGTCTAGGCATAGAAAACGGTTGTACAGACGGATCTCGTTAGTCTAGATATAGAAGACGGTTGTACAACGACGGATCTCGTTAGTCTAGATATAGAAGACGGTTATACAGACGGATCTCGTTAGTGTAGATATAGAAGACGGTTGTACAGACGGATCTCGTTAGTCTAGATATAGAAGACGGTTGTACAGACGGATCTCGTTAGTCTAGATATTGAAGACGTTTGTACAGACGGATCTCGTTAGTCTAGATACAGAAGACGGTTGTCCAACGACGTATCTCGTTAGCCTAGATGTAGAAGACGGTTGCACAGACGGATCTCGTTAGTCTAGATATAGAAGACGGTTGTATAACGAGAGATCTCGTTAGTCTAGATATAGAAGTTGGTTGTACAGACGGATCTCGTTAGTCTAGATATAGAAGACGGTTGTATAACGAGAGACCTCGTTAGTCTAGATATAGAAGATGGTTGTACAGACGGATCTCGTTAGTCTAGATATAGAAGACGGTTGTACAGACGGATCTCGTTAGTCTAGATATAGAAGTTGGTTGTACAGACGGATCTCGTTAGTCTAGATATAGAAGACGGTTGTATAACGAGAGACCTCGTTAGTCTAGATATAGAAGATGGTTGTACAGACGGATCTCGTTAGTCTAGATATAGAAGACGGTTGTACAGACGGATCTCGTTAGTCTAGATATAGAAGACGGTTGTACAGACGGATCTCGTTAGTCTAGATATAGAAGACGGTTATACAGACGTATCTCGTTAGTCTAGATATAGAAGACGGTTGTACAGACGGATCTCGTTAGTCTAGATATAGAAGACGGTTGTACAGACGGATCTCGTTAGTCTAGATATAGAAGACGGTTGTACAGACGGATCTCGTTAGTCTAGATATTGAAGACGTTTGTCCATCGACGTATCTCGTTAGTCTAGATATAGAGACGGTTGTACAGACGGATCTCGTTAGTCTAGATATAGAAGACGGTTGTACAGACGGATCTCGTTAGTCTAGATATAGAAGACGGTTGTACAGACGGATCTCGTTAGTCTAGATATTGAAGACGTTTGTCCAACGACGTACCTCGTTAGTCTAGACATAGAAAACGGTTGTACAGACGGATCTCGTTAGTCTAGATATAGAAAACGGTTGTACAACGACGGATCTCGTTAGTCTAGATATAGAAGACGGTTATACAGACGGATCTCGTTAGTCTAGATATAGAAGACGGTTGTACAGACGGATCTCGTTAGTCTAGATATTGAAGACGTTTGTACAGACGGATCTCGTTAGTCTAGATACAGAAGACGTTTGTCCAACGACGTACCTCGTTAGTCTAGACATAGAAAACGGTTGTACAGACGGATCTCGTTAGTCTAGATATAGAAGACGGTTGTACAACGACGGATCTCGTTAGTCTAGATATAGAAGACGGTTATACAGACGGATCTCGTTAGTCTAGATATAGAAGACGGTTGTACAGACGGATCTCGTTAGTCTAGATATAGAAGACGGTTGTACAGACGGATCTCGTTAGTCTAGATATTGAAGACGTTTGTACAGGCGGATCTCGTTAGTCTAGATACAGAAGACGGTTGTCCAACGACGTATCTCGTTAGCCTAGATATAGAAGACGGTTGCACAGACGGATCTCGTTAGTCTAGATATAGAAGACGGTTGTATAACGAGAGATCTCGTTAGTCTAGATATAGAAGTTGGTTGTACAGACGGATCTCGTTAGTCTAGATATAGAAGACGGTTGTATAACGAGAGACCTCGTTAGTCTAGATATAGAAGATGGTTGTACAGACGGATCTCGTTAGTCTAGATATAGAAGACGGTTGTACAGACGGATCTCGTTAGTCTAGATATAGAAGACGGTTGTACAGACGGATCTCGTTAGTCTAGATATAGAAGACGGTTATACAGACGTATCTCGTTAGTCTAGATATAGAAGACGGTTGTACAGACGGATCTCGTTAGTCTAGATATAGAAGACGGTTGTACAGACGGATCTCGTTAGTCTAGATATAGAAGACGGTTGTACAGACGGATCTCGTTAGTCTAGATATAGAAGACGGTTGTACAGACGGATCTCGTTAGTCTAGATATAGAAGACGGTTGTACAGACGGATCTCGTTAGTCTAGATATTGAAGACGTTTGTCCATCGACGTATCTCGTTAGTCTAGATATAGAAGACGGTTGTACAGACGGATCTCGTTAGTCTAGATATAGAAGACGGTTGTACAGACAGATCTCGTTAGTCTAGATATTGAAGACGTTTGTCCAACGACGTACCTCGTTAGTCTAGGCATAGAAAACGGTTGTACAGACGGATCTCGTTAGTCTAGATATAGAAGACGGTTGTACAACGACGGATCTCGTTAGTCTAGATATAGAAGACGGTTATACAGACGGATCTCGTTAGTGTAGATATAGAAGACGGTTGTACAGACGGATCTCGTTAGTCTAGATATAGAAGACGGTTGTACAGACGGATCTCGTTAGTCTAGATATTGAAGACGTTTGTACAGACGGATCTCGTTAGTCTAGATACAGAAGACGGTTGTCCAACGACGTATCTCGTTAGCCTAGATGTAGAAGACGGTTGCACAGACGGATCTCGTTAGTCTAGATATAGAAGACGGTTGTATAACGAGAGATCTCGTTAGTCTAGATATAGAAGTTGGTTGTACAGACGGATCTCGTTAGTCTAGATATAGAAGACGGTTGTATAACGAGAGACCTCGTTAGTCTAGATATAGAAGATGGTTGTACAGACGGATCTCGTTAGTCTAGATATAGAAGACGGTTGTATAACGAGAGATCTCGTTAGTCTAGATATAGAAGTTGGTTGTACAGACGGATCTCGTTAGTCTAGATATAGAAGACGGTTGTATAACGAGAGACCTCGTTAGTCTAGATATAGAAGATGGTTGTACAGACGGATCTCGTTAGTCTAGATATAGAAGACGGTTGTACAGACGGATCTCGTTAGTCTAGATATAGAAGACGGTTGTACAGACGGATCTCGTTAGTCTAGATATAGAAGACGGTTATACAGACGTATCTCGTTAGTCTAGATATAGAAGACGGTTGTACAGACGGATCTCGTTAGTCTAGATATAGAAGACGGCTGTACAGACGGATATCGTTAGTCTAGATATAGAAGACGGTTGTACAGACGGACCTCGTTAGTCTAGATATTGAAGACGTTTGTCCAACGACGTATCTCGTTAGTCTAGATATAGAAGACGGTTGTACAGACGGATCTCGTTAGTCTAGATATAGAAGACGGTTGTACAGACGGATCTCGTTAGTCTAGATATAGAAGACGGTTGTACAGACGGATCTCGTTAGTCTAGATATTGAAGACGTGTGTCCATCGACGTATCTCGTTAGTCTAGACATAGAAAACGGTTGTACAGACGGATCTCGTTAGTCTAGATATAGAAGACGGTTGTACAGACGGATCTCGTTAGTCTAGATATAGAAGACGGCTGTACAGACGGATATCGTTAGTCTAGATATAGAAGACGGTTGTACAGACGGACCTCGTTAGTCTAGATATTGAAGACGTTTGTCCAACGACGTATCTCGTTAGTCTAGATATAGAAGACGGTTGTACAGACGGATCTCGTTAGTCTAGATATAGAAGACGGTTGTACAGACGGATCTCGTTAGTCTAGATATAGAAGACGGTTGTACAGACGGATCTCGTTAGTCTAGATATTGAAGACGTGTGTCCATCGACGTATCTCGTTAGTCTAGACATAGAAAACGGTTGTACAGACGGATCTCGTTAGTCTAGATATAGAAAACGGTTGTACAACGACGGATCTCGTTAGTCTAGATATAGAAGACGGTTATACAGACGGAACTCGTTAGTCTAGATATAGAAGACGGTTGTACAGACGGATCTCGTTAGTCTAGATATTGAAGACGTTTGTCCATCGACGTATCTCGTTAGTCTAGATATAGAGACGGTTGTACAGACGGATCTCGTTAGTCTAGATATAGAAGACGGTTGTACAGACGGATCTCGTTAGTCTAGATATAGAAGACGGTTGTACAGACGGATCTCGTTAGTCTAGATATTGAAGACGTTTGTCCAACGACGTACCTCGTTAGTCTAGACATAGAAAACGGTTGTACAGACGGATCTCGTTAGTCTAGATATAGAAAACGGTTGTACAACGACGGATCTCGTTAGTCTAGATATAGAAGACGGTTATACAGACGGATCTCGTTAGTCTAGATATAGAAGACGGTTGTACAGACGGATCTCGTTAGTCTAGATATTGAAGACGTTTGTACAGACGGATCTCGTTAGTCTAGATACAGAAGACGGTTGGCCAACGACGTATCTCGTTAGCCTAGATGTAGAAGACGGTTGCACAGACGGATCTCGTTAGTCTAGATATAGAAGACGGTTGTATAACGAGAGATCTCGTTAGTCTAGATATAGAAGTTGGTTGTACAGACGGATCTCGTTAGTCTAGATATAGAAGACGGTTGTATAACGAGAGACCTCGTTCGTCTAGATATAGAAGATGGTTGTACAGACGGATCTCGTTAGTCTAGATATAGAAGACGGTTGTACAGACGGATCTCGTTAGTCTAGATATAGAAGACGGTTGTACAGACGGATATCGTTAGTCTAGATATAGAAGACGGTTGTACAGACGGACCTCGTTAGTCTAGATATTGAAGACGTTTGTCCAACGACGTATCTCGTTAGTCTAGATATAGAAGACGGTTGTACAGACGGATCTCGTTAGTCTAGATATAGAAGACGGTTGTACAGACGGATCTCGTTAGTCTAGATATAGAAGACGGTTGTACAGACGGATCTCGTTAGTCTAGATATTGAAGACGTGTGTCCATCGACGTATCTCGTTAGTCTAGACATAGAAAACGGTTGTACAGACGGATCTCGTTAGTCTAGATATTGAAGACGGTTGTACAGACGGATCTCGTTAGTCTAGATATAGAAGACGGTTGTACAGACGGATCTCGTTAGTCTAGATATAGAAGACGGCTGTACAGACGGATATCGTTAGTCTAGATATAGAAGACGGTTGTACAGACGGACCTCGTTAGTCTAGATATTGAAGACGTTTGTCCAACGACGTATCTCGTTAGTCTAGATATAGAAGACGGTTGTACAGACGGATCTCGTTAGTCTAGATATAGAAGACGGTTGTACAGACGGATCTCGTTAGTCTAGATATAGAAGACGGTTGTACAGACGGATCTCGTTAGTCTAGATATTGAAGACGTGTGTCCATCGACGTATCTCGTTAGTCTAGACATAGAAAACGGTTGTACAGACGGATCTCGTTAGTCTAGATATAGAAAACGGTTGTACAACGACGGATCTCGTTAGTCTAGATATAGAAGACGGTTATACAGACGGAACTCGTTAGTCTAGATATAGAAGACGGTTGTACAGACGGATCTCGTTAGTCTAGATATTGAAGACGTTTGTCCATCGACGTATCTCGTTAGTCTAGATATAGAGACGGTTGTACAGACGGATCTCGTTAGTCTAGATATAGAAGACGGTTGTACAGACGGATCTCGTTAGTCTAGATATAGAAGACGGTTGTACAGACGGATCTCGTTAGTCTAGATATTGAAGACGTTTGTCCAACGACGTACCTCGTTAGTCTAGACATAGAAAACGGTTGTACAGACGGATCTCGTTAGTCTAGATATAGAAAACGGTTGTACAACGACGGATCTCGTTAGTCTAGATATAGAAGACGGTTATACAGACGGATCTCGTTAGTCTAGATATAGAAGACGGTTGTACAGACGGATCTCGTTAGTCTAGATATTGAAGACGTTTGTACAGACGGATCTCGTTAGTCTAGATACAGAAGACGGTTGGCCAACGACGTATCTCGTTAGCCTAGATGTAGAAGACGGTTGCACAGACGGATCTCGTTAGTCTAGATATAGAAGACGGTTGTATAACGAGAGATCTCGTTAGTCTAGATATAGAAGTTGGTTGTACAGACGGATCTCGTTAGTCTAGATATAGAAGACGGTTGTATAACGAGAGACCTCGTTCGTCTAGATATAGAAGATGGTTGTACAGACGGATCTCGTTAGTCTAGATATAGAAGACGGTTGTACAGACGGATCTCGTTAGTCTAGATATAGAAGACGGTTGTACAGACGGATATCGTTAGTCTAGATATAGAAGACGGTTGTACAGACGGACCTCGTTAGTCTAGATATTGAAGACGTTTGTCCAACGACGTATCTCGTTAGTCTAGATATAGAAGACGGTTGTACAGACGGATCTCGTTAGTCTAGATATAGAAGACGGTTGTACAGACGGATCTCGTTAGTCTAGATATAGAAGACGGTTGTACAGACGGATCTCGTTAGTCTAGATATTGAAGACGTGTGTCCATCGACGTATCTCGTTAGTCTAGACATAGAAAACGGTTGTACAGACGGATCTCGTTAGTCTAGATATTGAAGACGGTTGTACAGACGGATCTCGTTAGTCTAGATATAGAAGACGGTTGTACAGACGGATCTCGTTAGTCTAGATATAGAAGACGGTTGTACAGACGGATCTCGTTAGTCTAGATATAGAAGACGGTTGTACAGACGGATCTCGTTAGTCTAGATATAGAAGACGGTTGTATAACGAGAGATCTCGTTAGTCTAGATATAGAAGATGGTTGTACAGACGGATCTCGTTAGTCTAGATATAGAAGACGGTTGTATAACGAGAGATCTCGTTAGTCTAGATATAGAAGATGGTTGTACAGACGGATCTCGTTAGTCTAGATATAGAAGACGGTTGTATAACGAGAGATCTCGTTAGTCTAGATATAGAAGTTGGTTGTACAGACGGATCTCGTTAGTCTAGATATAGAAGACGGTTGTATAACGAGAGATCTCGTTAGTCTAGATATAGAAGATGGTTGTACAGACGGATCTCGTTAGTCTAGATATAGAAGATGGTTGTACAGACGGATCTCGATAGACTAGATATTGAAGACGTTTGTCCAACGACGTATCTCGTTAGTCTAGATATAGAAGACGGTTGTACAGACGGATTTCGATAGTCTAGATATAGAAGACGGTTGTACAGACGGATCTCGTTAGTCTAGATATAGAAGACGGTTGTACAGACGGATCTCGTGAGTCTAGATATAGAAGACGGTTGTATAGACGGATCTCGTTAGTCTAGATATAGAAGACGGTTGTACAGACGGATCTCGTTAGTCTAGATATAGAAGACGGTTGTACAGACGGATCTCGTTAGTCTAGATATAGAAGACGGTTGTATAACGAGAGATCTCGTTAGTCTAGATATAGAAGACGGTTGTATAACGAGAGATCTCGTTAGTCTAGATATAGAAGATGGTTGTACAGACGGATCTCGTTAGTCTAGATATAGAAGACGGTTGTACAGACGGATCTCGTTAGTCTAGATATAGAAGACGGTTGTACAGACGGATCTCGTTAGTCTAGATATAGAAGACGGTTGTATAACGAGAGATCTCGTTAGTCTAGATATAGAAGACGGTTGTACAACGACGGATCTCGTTAGTCTAGATATAGAAGACGGCTGTACAGACGGACCTCGTTAGTCTAGATATTGAAGACGTTTGTCCAACGACGTATCTCGTTAGTCTAGATATAGAAGACGGTTGTACAGACGGATCTCGTTAGTCTAGATATAGAAGACGGTTGTACAGACGGATCTCGTTAGTCTAGATATAGAAGACGGTTGTACAGACTGATCTCGTTAGTCTAGATATAGAAGATGGTTGTACAGACGGATCTCGTTAGTCTAGATATAGAAGATGGTTGTACAGACGGATCTCGATAGACTAGATATTGAAGACGTTTGTCCAACGACGGATCTCGTTAGTCTAGATATAGAAGACGGCTGTACAGACGGATATCGTTAGTCTAGATATAGAAGACGGTTGTACAGACGGATCTCGTTAGTCTAGATATAGAAGACGGTTGTATAACGAGAGATCTCGTTAGTCTAGATATAGAAGATGGTTGTACAGACGGATCTCGTTAGTCTAGATATAGAAGACGGTTGTACAGACGGATCTCGTTAGTCTAGATATAGAAGACGGTTGTATAACGAGAGATCTCGTTAGTCTAGATATAGAAGATGGTTGTACAGACGGATCTCGTTAGTCTAGATATAGAAGACGGTTATACAGACGGATCTCGTTAGTCTAGATATAGAAGACGGTTGTACAGACGGATCTCGTTAGTCTAGATATAGAAGACGGTTGTACAGACGGATCTCGTTAGTCTAGATATAGAAGACGGTTGTACAACGACGGATCTCGTTAGTCTAGATATAGAAGACGGCTGTACAGACGGATATCGTTAGTCTAGATATAGAAGACGGTTGTACAGACGGACCTCGTTAGTCTAGATATTGAAGACGTTTGTCCAACGACGTATCTCGTTAGTCTAGATATAGAAGACGGTTGTACAGACGGATCTCGTTAGTCTAGATATAGAAGACGGTTGTACAGACGGATCTCGTTAGTCTAGATATAGAAGACGGTGGTACAGACGGATCTCGTTAGTCTAGATATTGAAGACGTTTGTCCAACGACGTACCTCGTTAGTCTAGACATAGAAAACGGTTGTACAGACGGATCTCGTTAGTCTGGATATAGAAGACGGTTGTACAACGACGGATCTCGTTAGTCTAGATATAGAAGACGGTTGTATAACGAGAGATCTCGTTAGTCTAGATATAGAAGACGGTTGTACAGACGGATCTCGTTAGTCTAGATATAGAAGACGGTTGTACAGACGGATCTCGTTAGTCTAGATATAGAAGACGGTTGTATAACGAGAGATCTCGTTAGTCTAGATATAGAAGACGGTTGTACAACGACGGATCTCGTTAGTCTAGATATAGAAGACGGCTGTACAGACGGATATCGTTAGTCTAGATATAGAAGACGGTTGTACAGACGGATCTCGTTAGTCTAGATATAGAAGACGGTTGTACAGACGGATCTCGTTAGTCTAGATATTGAAGACGTTTGTACAGACGGATCTCGTTAGTCTAGATACAGAAGACGGTTGTCCAACGACGTATCTCGTTAGCCTAGATATAGAAGACGGTTGCACAGACGGATCTCGTTAGTCTAGATATAGAAGACGGTTGTATAACGACGGATCTCGTTAGTCTAGATGTAGAAGACGGTTGTACAGACGGATCTCGTTAGTCTAGATATAGAAGATGGTTGTACAGACGGATCTCGTTAGTCTAGATATAGAAGATGGTTGTACAGACGGATCTCGTTAGTCTAGATATAGAAGATGGTTGTACAGACGGATCTCGATAGACTAGATATTGAAGACGTTTGTCCAACGACGTATCTCGTTAGTCTAGATATAGAAGACGGTTGTACAGACGGATTTCGATAGTCTAGATATAGAAGACGGTTGTACAGACGGATCTCGTTAGTCTAGATATAGAAGACGGTTGTACAGACGGATCTCGTGAGTCTAGATATAGAAGACGGTTGTATAGACGGATCTCGTTAGTCTAGATATACAAGACGGTTGTACAGACGGATCTCGTGAATCTAGATATAGAAGACGGTTGTCCAACGACGTATCTCGTTAGTCTAGATATACAAAACGGGTGTACAGACGGATCTCGTTAGACTAGATATAGAAGAGGGTTGTACAACGACGGATCTCGTTAGTCTAGATATAGAAGACGGTTGTACAGACGGATCTCGTTAGTCTAGATATAGAAGACGGTTGTACAGACGGATCTCGTTAGTCTAGATATAGAAGACGGTTATACAGACGGATCTCGTTAGTCTAGATATTGAAGACGTTTGTCCATCGACGTATCTCGTTAGTCTAGATATAGAAGACGGTTGTACAGACGGATCTCGTTAGTCTAGATATAGAAGACGGTTGTACAGACGGATCTCGTTAGTCTAGATATAGAAGACGGTTGTATAACGAGAGATCTCGTTAGTCTAGATATAGAAGACGGTTGTATAGACGGATCTCGTTAGTCTAGATATAGAAGACGGCTGTACAGACGGATATCGTTAGTCTAGATATAGAAGACGGTTGTACAGACGGATCTCGTTAGTCTAGATATAGAAGACGGTTGTACAGACGGATCTCGTTAGTCTAGATATTGAAGACGTTTGTACAGACGGATCTCGTTAGTCTAGATACAGAAGACGGTTGTCCAACGACGTATCTCGTTAGCCTAGATATAGAAGACGGTTGCACAGACGGATCTCGTTAGTCTAGATATAGAAGACGGTTGTATAACGACGGATCTCGTTAGTCTAGATATAGAAGACGGTTGTACAGACGGATCTCGTTAGTCTAGATATAGAAGATGGTTGTACAGACGGATCTCGTTAGTCTAGATATAGAAGACGGTTGTACGGACGGATCTCGTTAGTCTAGATATTGAAGACGTTTGTACAGACGGATCTCGTTAGTCTAGATACAGAAGACGGTTGTCCAACGACGTATCTCGTTAGCCTAGATGTAGAAGACGGTTGCACAGACGGATCTCGTTAGTCTAGATATAGAAGACGGTTGTATAACGAGAGATCTCGTTAGTCTAGATATAGAACTTGGTTGTACAGACGGATCTCGTTAGTCTAGATATAGAAGACGGTTGTATAACGAGAGACCTCGTTAGTCTAGATATAGAAGATGGTTGTACAGACGGATCTCGTTAGTCTAGATATAGAAGACGGTTGTACAGACGGATCTCGTTAGTCTAGATATAGAAGACGGTTGTACAGACGGATCTCGTTAGTCTAGATATAGAAGACGGTTGTACAGACGGATCTCGTTAGTCTAGATATAGAAGACGGTTGTACAGACGGATCTCGTTAGTCTAGATATAGAAGACGGTTGTACAGACGGATCTCGTTAGTCTAGATATAGAAGACGGTTGTATAACGAGAGACCTCGTTAGTCTAGATATAGAAGATGGTTGTACAGACGGATCTCGTTAGTCTAGATACAGAAGACGGTTGTCCAACGACGTATCTCGTTAGCCTAGATGTAGAAGACGGTTGCACAGACGGATCTCGTTAGTCTAGATATAGAAGACGGTTGTACGGACGGATCTCGTTAGTCTAGATATTGAAGACGTTTGTACAGACGGATCTCGTTAGTCTAGATACAGAAGACGGTTGTCCAACGACGTATCTCGTTAGCCTAGATGTAGAAGACGGTTGCACAGACGGATCTCGTTAGTCTAGATATAGAAGACGGTTGTATAACGAGAGATCTCGTTAGTCTAGATATAGAACTTGGTTGTACAGACGGATCTCGTTAGTCTAGATATAGAAGATGGTTGTACAGACGGATCTCGTTAGTCTAGATATAGAAGACGGTTGTACAGACGGATCTCGTTAGTCTAGATATAGAAGACGGTTGTACAGACGGATCTCGTTAGTCTAGATATAGAAGACGGTTGTATAACGAGAGACCTCGTTAGTCTAGATATAGAAGATGGTTGTACAGACGGATCTCGTTAGTCTAGATACAGAAGACGGTTGTCCAACGACGTATCTCGTTAGCCTAGATATAGAAGACGGTTGCACAGACGGATCTCGTTAGTCTAGATATAGAAGACGGTTGTATAACGACGGATCTCGTTAGTCTAGATATAGAAGACGGTTGTACAGACGGATCTCGTTAGTCTAGATATAGAAGATGGTTGTACAGACGGATCTCGTTAGTCTAGATATAGAAGACGGTTGTACGGACGGATCTCGTTAGTCTAGATATTGAAGACGTTTGTACAGACGGATCTCGTTAGTCTAGATACAGAAGACGGTTGTCCAACGACGTATCTCGTTAGCCTAGATGTAGAAGACGGTTGCACAGACGGATCTCGTTAGTCTAGATATAGAAGACGGTTGTATAACGAGAGATCTCGTTAGTCTAGATATAGAAGTTGGTTGTACAGACGGATCTCGTTAGTCTAGATATAGAAGACGGTTGTATAACGAGAGACCTCGTTAGTCTAGATATAGAAGATGGTTGTACAGACGGATCTCGTTAGTCTAGATATAGAAGACGGTTGTACAGACGGATCTCGTTAGTCTAGATATAGAAGACGGTTGTACAGACGGATCTCGTTAGTCTAGATATAGAAGACGGTTGTATAACGAGAGACCTCGTTAGTCTAGATATAGAAGATGGTTGTACAGACGGATCTCGTTAGTCTAGATATAGAAGACGGTTGTACAGACGGATCTCGTTAGTCTAGATATAGAAGACGGTTGTACAGACGGATCTCGTTAGTCTAGATATAGAAGACGGTTGTATAACGAGAGATCTCGTTAGTCTAGATATAGAAGACGGTTGTACAACGACGGATCTCGTTAGTCTAGATATAGAAGACGGCTGTACAGACGGATATCGTTAGTCTAGATATAGAAGACGGTTGTACAGACGGACCTCGTTAGTCTAGATATTGAAGACGTTTGTCCAACGACGTATCTCGTTAGTCTAGATATAGAAGACGGTTGTACAGACGGATCTCGTTAGTCTAGATATAGAAGACGGTTGTACAGACGGATCTCGTTAGTCTAGATATAGAAGACGGTTGTACAGACGGATCTCGTTAGTCTAGATATTGAAGACGTGTGTCCATCGACGTATCTCGTTAGTCTAGACATAGAAAACGGTTGTACAGACGGATCTCGTTAGTCTAGATATAGAAAACGGTTGTACAACGACGGATCTCGTTAGTCTAGATATAGAAGACGGTTATACAGACGGATCTCGTTAGTCTAGATATAGAAGACGGTTGTACAGACGGATCTCGTTAGTCTAGATATTGAAGACGTTTGTCCATCGACGTATCTCGTTAGTCTAGATATAGAGACGGTTGTACAGACGGATCTCGTTAGTCTAGATATAGAAGACGGTTGTACAGACGGATCTCGTTAGTCTAGATATAGAAGACGGTTGTACAGACGGATCTCGTTAGTCTAGATATTGAAGACGTTTGTCCAACGACGTACCTCGTTAGTCTAGACATAGAAAACGGTTGTACAGACGGATCTCGTTAGTCTAGATATAGAAAACGGTTGTACAACGACGGATCTCGTTAGTCTAGATATAGAAGACGGTTATACAGACGGATCTCGTTAGTCTAGATATAGAAGACGGTTGTACAGACGGATCTCGTTAGTCTAGATATTGAAGACGTTTGTACAGACGGATCTCGTTAGTCTAGATACAGAAGACGGTTGGCCAACGACGTATCTCGTTAGCCTAGATGTAGAAGACGGTTGCACAGACGGATCTCGTTAGTCTAGATATAGAAGACGGTTGTATAACGAGAGATCTCGTTAGTCTAGATATAGAAGTTGGTTGTACAGACGGATCTCGTTAGTCTAGATATAGAAGACGGTTGTATAACGAGAGACCTCGTTCGTCTAGATATAGAAGATGGTTGTACAGACGGATCTCGTTAGTCTAGATATAGAAGACGGTTGTACAGACGGATCTCGTTAGTCTAGATATAGAAGACGGTTGTACAGACGGATATCGTTAGTCTAGATATAGAAGACGGTTGTACAGACGGACCTCGTTAGTCTAGATATTGAAGACGTTTGTCCAACGACGTATCTCGTTAGTCTAGATATAGAAGACGGTTGTACAGACGGATCTCGTTAGTCTAGATATAGAAGACGGTTGTACAGACGGATCTCGTTAGTCTAGATATAGAAGACGGTTGTACAGACGGATCTCGTTAGTCTAGATATTGAAGACGTGTGTCCATCGACGTATCTCGTTAGTCTAGACATAGAAAACGGTTGTACAGACGGATCTCGTTAGTCTAGATATTGAAGACGGTTGTACAGACGGATCTCGTTAGTCTAGATATAGAAGACGGTTGTACAGACGGATCTCGTTAGTCTAGATATTGAAGACGTTTGTCCAACGACGTACCTCGTTAGTCTAGACATAGAAAACGGTTGTACAGACGGATCTCGTTAGTCTAGATATAGAAGACGGTTGTACAACGACGGATCTCGTTAGTCTAGATATAGAAGACGGTTATACAGACGGATCTCGTTAGTCTAGATATAGAAGACGGTTGTACAGACGGATCTCGTTAGTCTAGATATAGAAGACGGTTGTACAGACGGATCTCGTTAGTCTAGATATAGAAGACGGTTGTACAGACGGATCTCGTTAGTCTAGATATAGAAGACGGTTGTACAGACGGATCTCGTTAGTCTAGATATAGAAGACGGTTGTACAGACGGATCTCGTGAGTCTAGATATAGAAGACGGTTGTATAGACGGATCTCGTTAGTCTAGATATACAAGACGGTTGTACAGACGGATCTCGTGAATCTAGATATAGAAGACGGTTGTACAACGACGGATCTCGTTAGTCTAGATATTGAAGACGTTTGTCCATCGACGTATCTCGTTAGTCTAGATATAGAAGACGGTTGTACAGACGGATCTCGTTAGTCTAGATATTGAAGACGTTTGTACAGACGGATCTCGTTAGTCTAGATACAGAAGACGTTTGTCCAACGACGTACCTCGTTAGTCTAGACATAGAAAACGGTTGTACAGACGGATCTCGTTAGTCTAGATATAGAAGACGGTTGTACAACGACGGATCTCGTTAGTCTAGATATAGAAGACGGTTATACAGACGGATCTCGTTAGTCTAGATATATAAGACGGTTGTACAACGACGGATCTCGTTAGTCTAGATATAGAAGACGGTTATACAGACGGATCTCGTTAGTCTAGATATAGAAGACGGTTGTACAGACGGATCTCGTTAGTCTAGATATAGAAGACGGTTGTACAGACGGATCTCGTTAGTCTAGATATTGAAGATGGTTGTACAGACGGATCTCGTTAGTCTAGATATAGAAGATGGTTGTACAGACGGATCTCGATAGACTAGATATTGAAGACGTTTGTCCAACGACGTATCTCGTTAGTCTAGATATAGAAGACGGTTGTACAGACGGATCTCGATAGTCTAGATATAGAAGACGGTTGTACAGACGGATCTCGTTAGTCTAGATATTGAAGACGTTTGTACAGACGGATCTCGTTAGTCTAGATACAGAAGACGTTTGTCCAACGACGTACCTCGTTAGTCTAGACATAGAAAACGGTTGTACAGACGGATCTCGTTAGTCTAGATATAGAAGACGGTTGTACAACGACGGATCTCGTTAGTCTAGATATAGAAGACGGTTATACAGACGGATCTCGTTAGTCTAGATATAGAAGACGGTTGTACAGACGGATCTCGTTAGTCTAGATATAGAAGACGGTTGTACAGACGGATCTCGTTAGTCTAGATATAGAAGACGGTTGTACAGACGGATCTCGTTAGTCTAGATATTGAAGACGTGTGTCCATCGACGTATCTCGATAGTCTAGACATAGAAAACGGTTGTACAGACGGATCTCGTTAGTCTAGATATAGAAAACGGTTGTACAACGACGGATCTCGTTAGTCTAGATATAGAAGACGGTTATACAGACGGATCTCGTTAGTCTAGATATAGAAGACGGTTGTACAGACGGATCTCGTTAGTCTAGATATTGAAGACGTTTGTCCATCGACGTATCTCGTTAGTCTAGATATAGAGACGGTTGTACAGACGGATCTCGTTAGTCTAGATATAGAAGACGGTTGTACAGACGGATCTCGTTAGTCTAGATATAGAAGACGGTTGTACAGACGGATCTCGTTAGTCTAGATATTGAAGACGTTTGTCCAACGACGTACCTCGTTAGTCTAGACATAGAAAACGGTTGTACAGACGGATCTCGTTAGTCTAGATATAGAAAACGGTTGTACAACGACGGATCTCGTTAGTCTAGATATAGAAGACGGTTATACAGACGGATCTCGTTAGTCTAGATATAGAAGACGGTTGTACAGACGGATCTCGTTAGTCTAGATATTGAAGACGTTTGTACAGACGGATCTCGTTAGTCTAGATACAGAAGACGGTTGGCCAACGACGTATCTCGTTAGCCTAGATGTAGAAGACGGTTGCACAGACGGATCTCGTTAGTCTAGATATAGAAGACGGTTGTATAACGAGAGATCTCGTTAGTCTAGATATAGAAGTTGGTTGTACAGACGGATCTCGTTAGTCTAGATATAGAAGACGGTTGTATAACGAGAGACCTCGTTCGTCTAGATATAGAAGATGGTTGTACAGACGGATCTCGTTAGTCTAGATATAGAAGACGGTTGTACAGACGGATCTCGTTAGTCTAGATATAGAAGACGGTTGTACAGACGGATATCGTTAGTCTAGATATAGAAGACGGTTGTACAGACGGACCTCGTTAGTCTAGATATTGAAGACGTTTGTCCAACGACGTATCTCGTTAGTCTAGATATAGAAGACGGTTGTACAGACGGATCTCGTTAGTCTAGATATAGAAGACGGTTGTACAGACGGATCTCGTTAGTCTAGATATAGAAGACGGTTGTACAGACGGATCTCGTTAGTCTAGATATTGAAGACGTGTGTCCATCGACGTATCTCGTTAGTCTAGACATAGAAAACGGTTGTACAGACGGATCTCGTTAGTCTAGATATTGAAGACGGTTGTACAGACGGATCTCGTTAGTCTAGATATAGAAGACGGTTGTACAGACGGATCTCGTTAGTCTAGATATTGAAGACGTTTGTCCAACGACGTACCTCGTTAGTCTAGACATAGAAAACGGTTGTACAGACGGATCTCGTTAGTCTAGATATAGAAGACGGTTGTACAACGACGGATCTCGTTAGTCTAGATATAGAAGACGGTTATACAGACGGATCTCGTTAGTCTAGATATAGAAGACGGTTGTACAGACGGATCTCGTTAGTCTAGATATAGAAGACGGTTGTACAGACGGATCTCGTTAGTCTAGATATAGAAGACGGTTGTACAGACGGATCTCGTTAGTCTAGATATAGAAGACGGTTGTACAGACGGATCTCGTTAGTCTAGATATAGAAGACGGTTGTACAGACGGATCTCGTGAGTCTAGATATAGAAGACGGTTGTATAGACGGATCTCGTTAGTCTAGATATACAAGACGGTTGTACAGACGGATCTCGTGAATCTAGATATAGAAGACGGTTGTACAACGACGGATCTCGTTAGTCTAGATATTGAAGACGTTTGTCCATCGACGTATCTCGTTAGTCTAGATATAGAAGACGGTTGTACAGACGGATCTCGTTAGTCTAGATATTGAAGACGTTTGTACAGACGGATCTCGTTAGTCTAGATACAGAAGACGTTTGTCCAACGACGTACCTCGTTAGTCTAGACATAGAAAACGGTTGTACAGACGGATCTCGTTAGTCTAGATATAGAAGACGGTTGTACAACGACGGATCTCGTTAGTCTAGATATAGAAGACGGTTATACAGACGGATCTCGTTAGTCTAGATATATAAGACGGTTGTACAACGACGGATCTCGTTAGTCTAGATATAGAAGACGGTTATACAGACGGATCTCGTTAGTCTAGATATAGAAGACGGTTGTACAGACGGATCTCGTTAGTCTAGATATAGAAGACGGTTGTACAGACGGATCTCGTTAGTCTAGATATTGAAGATGGTTGTACAGACGGATCTCGTTAGTCTAGATATAGAAGATGGTTGTACAGACGGATCTCGATAGACTAGATATTGAAGACGTTTGTCCAACGACGTATCTCGTTAGTCTAGATATAGAAGACGGTTGTACAGACGGATCTCGATAGTCTAGATATAGAAGACGGTTGTACAGACGGATCTCGTTAGTCTAGATATTGAAGACGTTTGTACAGACGGATCTCGTTAGTCTAGATACAGAAGACGTTTGTCCAACGACGTACCTCGTTAGTCTAGACATAGAAAACGGTTGTACAGACGGATCTCGTTAGTCTAGATATAGAAGACGGTTGTACAACGACGGATCTCGTTAGTCTAGATATAGAAGACGGTTATACAGACGGATCTCGTTAGTCTAGATATAGAAGACGGTTGTACAGACGGATCTCGTTAGTCTAGATATAGAAGACGGTTGTACAGACGGATCTCGTTAGTCTAGATATAGAAGACGGTTGTACAGACGGATCTCGTTAGTCTAGATATAGAAGACGGTTGTACAGACGGATCTCGTTAGTCTAGATATAGAAGACGGTTGTACAGACGGATCTCGTGAGTCTAGATATAGAAGACGGTTGTATAGACGGATCTCGTTAGTCTAGATATACAAGACGGTTGTACAGACGGATCTCGTGAATCTAGATATAGAAGACGGTTGTCCAACGACGTATCTCGTTAGTCTAGATATAGAAAACGGTTGTACAGACGGATCTCGTTAGACTAGATATAGAAGAGGGTTGTACAACGACGGATCTCGTTAGTCTAGATATAGAAGACGGTTGTACAGACGGATCTCGTTAGTCTAGATATAGAAGACGGTTGTACAGACGGATCTCGTTAGTCTAGATATAGAAGACGGTTATACAGACGGATCTCGTTAGTCTAGATATTGAAGACGTTTGTCCATCGACGTATCTCGTTAGTCTAGATATAGAAGACGGTTGTACAGACGGATCTCGTTAGTCTAGATATAGAAGACGGTTGTACAGACGGATCTCGTTAGTCTAGATATAGAAGACGGTTGTACAGACGGATCTCGTTAGTCTAGATATAGAAGACGGTTGTACAGACGGATCTCGTTAGTCTAGATATAGAAGACGGTTGTACAGACGGATCTCGTTAGTCTAGATATAGAAGACGGTTGTACAGACGGATCTCGTTAGTCTAGATATAGAAGACGGTTGTACAGACGGATCTCGTGAGTCTAGATATAGAAGACGGTTGTATAGACGGATCTCGTTAGTCTAGATATACAAGACGGTTGTACAGACGGATCTCGTGAATCTAGATATAGAAGACGGTTGTCCAACGACGTATCTCGTTAGTCTAGATATAGAAAACGGTTGTACAGACGGATCTCGTTAGACTAGATATAGAAGAGGGTTGTACAACGACGGATCTCGTTAGTCTAGATATAGAAGACGGTTGTACAGACGGATCTCGTTAGTCTAGATATAGAAGACGGTTGTACAGACGGATCTCGTTAGTCTAGATATAGAAGACGGTTATACAGACGGATCTCGTTAGTCTAGATATTGAAGACGTTTGTCCATCGACGTATCTCGTTAGTCTAGATATAGAAGACGGTTGTACAGACGGATCTCGTTAGTCTAGATATAGAAGACGGTTGTACAGACGGATCTCGTTAGTCTAGATATAGAAGACGGTTGTACAGACGGATCTCGTTAGTCTAGATATAGAAGACGGTTGTACAGACGGATCTCGTTACTCTAGATATTGATGACGTTTGTCCAACGACGTACCTCGTTAGTCTAGACATAGAAAACGGTTGTACAGACGGATCTCGTTAGTCTAGATATATAAGACGGTTGTACAACGACGGATCTCGTTAGTCTAGATATAGAAGACGGTTATACAGACGGATCTCGTTAGTCTAGATATAGAAGACGGTTGTACAGACGGATCTCGTTAGTCTAGATATAGAAGACGGTTGTACAGACGGATCTCGTTAGTCTAGATATTGAAGATGGTTGTACAGACGGATCTCGTTAGTCTAGATATAGAAGATGGTTGTACAGACGGATCTCGATAGACTAGATATTGAAGACGTTTGTCCAACGACGTATCTCGTTAGTCTAGATATAGAAGACGGTTGTACAGACGGATCTCGATAGTCTAGATATAGAAGACGGTTGTACAGACGGATCTCGTTAGTCTAGATATTGAAGACGTTTGTACAGACGGATCTCGTTAGTCTAGATACAGAAGACGTTTGTCCAACGACGTACCTCGTTAGTCTAGACATAGAAAACGGTTGTACAGACGGATCTCGTTAGTCTAGATATAGAAGACGGTTGTACAACGACGGATCTCGTTAGTCTAGATATAGAAGACGGTTATACAGACGGATCTCGTTAGTCTAGATATAGAAGACGGTTGTACAGACGGATCTCGTTAGTCTAGATATAGAAGACGGTTGTACAGACGGATCTCGTTAGTCTAGATATTGAAGACGTTTGTACAGGCGGATCTCGTTAGTCTAGATACAGAAGACGGTTGTCCAACGACGTATCTCGTTAGCCTAGATATAGAAGACGGTTGCACAGACGGATCTCGTTAGTCTAGATATAGAAGACGGTTGTATAACGAGAGATCTCGTTAGTCTAGATATAGAAGTTGGTTGTACAGACGGATCTCGTTAGTCTAGATATAGAAGACGGTTGTATAACGAGAGACCTCGTTAGTCTAGATATAGAAGATGGTTGTACAGACGGATCTCGTTAGTCTAGATATAGAAGACGGTTGTACAGACGGATCTCGTTAGTCTAGATATAGAAGACGGTTGTACAGACGGATCTCGTTAGTCTAGATATAGAAGACGGTTGTATAACGAGAGATCTCGTTAGTCTAGATATAGAAGACGGTTGTACAACGACGGATCTCGATAGTCTAGATATAGAAGACGGCTGTACAGACGGATATCGTTAGTCTAGATATAGAAGACGGTTGTACAGACGGACCTCGTTAGTCTAGATATTGAAGACGTTTGTCCAACGACGTATCTCGTTAGTCTAGATATAGAAGACGGTTGTACAGACGGATCTCGTTAGTCTAGATATAGAAAACGGTTGTACAACGACGGATCTCGTTAGTCTAGATATAGAAGACGGTTATACAGACGGATCTCGTTAGTCTAGATATAGAAGACGGTTGTACAGACGGATCTCGTTAGTCTAGATATTGAAGACGTTTGTACAGACGGATCTCGTTAGTCTAGATACAGAAGACGGTTGGCCAACGACGTATCTCGTTAGCCTAGATGTAGAAGACGGTTGCACAGACGGATCTCGTTAGTCTAGATATAGAAGACGGTTGTATAACGAGAGATCTCGTTAGTCTAGATATAGAAGTTGGTTGTACAGACGGATCTCGTTAGTCTAGATATAGAAGACGGTTGTATAACGAGAGACCTCGTTCGTCTAGATATAGAAGATGGTTGTACAGACGGATCTCGTTAGTCTAGATATAGAAGACGGTTGTACAGACGGATCTCGTTAGTCTAGATATAGAAGACGGTTGTACAGACGGATCTCGTGAGTCTAGATATAGAAGACGGTTGTATAGACGGATCTCGTTAGTCTAGATATACAAGACGGTTGTACAGACGGATCTCGTGAATCTAGATATAGAAGACGGTTGTCCAACGACGTATCTCGTTAGTCTAGATATAGAAAACGGTTGTACAGACGGATCTCGTTAGACTAGATATAGAAGAGGGTTGTACAACGACGGATCTCGTTAGTCTAGATATAGAAGACGGTTGTACAGACGGATCTCGTTAGTCTAGATATAGAAGACGGTTGTACAGACGGATCTCGTTAGTCTAGATATAGAAGACGGTTATACAGACGGATCTCGTTAGTCTAGATATTGAAGACGTTTGTCCATCGACGTATCTCGTTAGTCTAGATATAGAAGACGGTTGTACAGACGGATCTCGTTAGTCTAGATATAGAAGACGGTTGTACAGACGGATCTCGTTAGTCTAGATATAGAAGACGGTTGTACAGACGGATCTCGTTAGTCTAGATATAGAAGACGGTTGTACAGACGGATCTCGTTAGTCTAGATATTGATGACGTTTGTCCAACGACGTACCTCGTTAGTCTAGACATAGAAAACGGTTGTACAGACGGATCTCGTTAGTCTAGATATATAAGACGGTTGTACAACGACGGATCTCGTTAGTCTAGATATAGAAGACGGTTATACAGACGGATCTCGTTAGTCTAGATATAGAAGACGGTTGTACAGACGGATCTCGTTAGTCTAGATATAGAAGACGGTTGTACAGACGGATCTCGTTAGTCTAGATATTGAAGATGGTTGTACAGACGGATCTCGTTAGTCTAGATATAGAAGATGGTTGTAGAGACGGATCTCGATAGTCTAGATATTGAAGACGTTTGTACAGACGGATCTCGTTAGTCTAGATACAGAAGACGTTTGTCCAACGACGTACCTCGTTAGTCTAGACATAGAAAACGGTTGTACAGACGGATCTCGTTAGTCTAGATATAGGAGACGGTTGTACAACGACGGATCTCGTTAGTCTAGATATAGAAGACGGTTATACAGACGGATCTCGTTAGTCTAGATATAGAAGACGGTTGTACAGACGGATCTCGTTAGTCTAGATATAGAAGACGGTTGTACAGACGGATCTCGTTAGTCTAGATATTGAAGACGTTTGTACAGGCGGATCTCGTTAGTCTAGATACAGAAGACGGTTGTCCAACGACGTATCTCGTTAGCCTAGATATAGAAGACGGTTGCACAGACGGATCTCGTTAGTCTAGATATAGAAGACGGTTGTATAACGAGAGATCTCGTTAGTCTAGATATAGAAGTTGGTTGTACAGACGGATCTCGTTAGTCTAGATATAGAAGACGGTTGTATAACGAGAGACCTCGTTAGTCTAGATATAGAAGATGGTTGTACAGACGGATCTCGTTAGTCTAGATATAGAAGACGGTTGTACAGACGGATCTCGTTAGTCTAGATATAGAAGACGGTTGTACAGACGGATCTCGTTAGTCTAGATATAGAAGACGGTTGTATAACGAGAGATCTCGTTAGTCTAGATATAGAAGACGGTTGTACAACGACGGATCTCGATAGTCTAGATATAGAAGACGGCTGTACAGACGGATATCGTTAGTCTAGATATAGAAGACGGTTGTACAGACGGACCTCGTTAGTCTAGATATTGAAGACGTTTGTCCAACGACGTATCTCGTTAGTCTAGATATAGAAGACGGTTGTACAGACGGATCTCGTTAGTCTAGATATAGAAAACGGTTGTACAACGACGGATCTCGTTAGTCTAGATATAGAAGACGGTTATACAGACGGATCTCGTTAGTCTAGATATAGAAGACGGTTGTACAGACGGATCTCGTTAGTCTAGATATTGAAGACGTTTGTACAGACGGATCTCGTTAGTCTAGATACAGAAGACGGTTGGCCAACGACGTATCTCGTTAGCCTAGATGTAGAAGACGGTTGCACAGACGGATCTCGTTAGTCTAGATATAGAAGACGGTTGTATAACGAGAGATCTCGTTAGTCTAGATATAGAAGTTGGTTGTACAGACGGATCTCGTTAGTCTAGATATAGAAGACGGTTGTATAACGAGAGACCTCGTTCGTCTAGATATAGAAGATGGTTGTACAGACGGATCTCGTTAGTCTAGATATAGAAGACGGTTGTACAGACGGATCTCGTTAGTCTAGATATAGAAGACGGTTGTACAGACGGATCTCGTGAGTCTAGATATAGAAGACGGTTGTATAGACGGATCTCGTTAGTCTAGATATACAAGACGGTTGTACAGACGGATCTCGTGAATCTAGATATAGAAGACGGTTGTCCAACGACGTATCTCGTTAGTCTAGATATAGAAAACGGTTGTACAGACGGATCTCGTTAGACTAGATATAGAAGAGGGTTGTACAACGACGGATCTCGTTAGTCTAGATATAGAAGACGGTTGTACAGACGGATCTCGTTAGTCTAGATATAGAAGACGGTTGTACAGACGGATCTCGTTAGTCTAGATATAGAAGACGGTTATACAGACGGATCTCGTTAGTCTAGATATTGAAGACGTTTGTCCATCGACGTATCTCGTTAGTCTAGATATAGAAGACGGTTGTACAGACGGATCTCGTTAGTCTAGATATAGAAGACGGTTGTACAGACGGATCTCGTTAGTCTAGATATAGAAGACGGTTGTACAGACGGATCTCGTTAGTCTAGATATAGAAGACGGTTGTACAGACGGATCTCGTTAGTCTAGATATTGATGACGTTTGTCCAACGACGTACCTCGTTAGTCTAGACATAGAAAACGGCTGTACAGACGGATCTCGTTAGTCTAGATATATAAGACGGTTGTACAACGACGGATCTCGTTAGTCTAGATATAGAAGACGGTTATACAGACGGATCTCGTTAGTCTAGATATAGAAGACGGTTGTACAGACGGATCTCGTTAGTCTAGATATAGAAGACGGTTGTACAGACGGATCTCGTTAGTCTAGATATTGAAGATGGTTGTACAGACGGATCTCGTTAGTCTAGATATAGAAGATGGTTGTACAGACGGATCTCGATAGACTAGATATTGAAGACGTTTGTCCAACGACGTATCTCGTTAGTCTAGATATAGAAGACGGTTGTACAGACGGATCTCGATAGTCTAGATATAGAAGACGGTTGTACAGACGGATCTCGTTAGTCTAGATATTGAAGACGTTTGTACAGACGGATCTCGTTAGTCTAGATACAGAAGACGTTTGTCCAACGACGTACCTCGTTAGTCTAGACATAGAAAACGGTTGTACAGACGGATCTCGTTAGTCTAGATATAGAAGACGGTTGTACAACGACGGATCTCGTTAGTCTAGATATAGAAGACGGTTATACAGACGGATCTCGTTAGTCTAGATATAGAAGACGGTTGTACAGACGGATCTCGTTAGTCTAGATATAGAAGACGGTTGTACAGACGGATCTCGTTAGTCTAGATATTGAAGACGTTTGTACAGGCGGATCTCGTTAGTCTAGATACAGAAGACGGTTGTCCAACGACGTATCTCGTTAGCCTAGATATAGAAGACGGTTGCACAGACGGATCTCGTTAGTCTAGATATAGAAGACGGTTGTATAACGAGAGATCTCGTTAGTCTAGATATAGAAGTTGGTTGTACAGACGGATCTCGTTAGTCTAGATATAGAAGACGGTTGTATAACGAGAGACCTCGTTAGTCTAGATATAGAAGATGGTTGTACAGACGGATCTCGTTAGTCTAGATATAGAAGACGGTTGTACAGACGGATCTCGTTAGTCTAGATACAGAAGACGGTTGTACAGACGGATCTCGTTAGTCTAGATATAGAAGACGGTTGTATAACGAGAGATCTCGTTAGTCTAGATATAGAAGACGGTTGTACAACGACGGATCTCGATAGTCTAGATATAGAAGACGGCTGTACAGACGGATATCGTTAGTCTAGATATAGAAGACGGTTGTACAGACGGACCTCGTTAGTCTAGATATTGAAGACGTTTGTCCAACGACGTATCTCGTTAGTCTAGATATAGAAGACGATTGTACAGACGGATCTCGTTAGTCTAGATATAGAAAACGGTTGTACAACGACGGATCTCGTTAGTCTAGATATAGAAGACGGTTATACAGACGGATCTCGTTAGTCTAGATATAGAAGACGGTTGTACAGACGGATCTCGTTAGTCTAGATATTGAAGACGTTTGTACAGACGGATCTCGTTAGTCTAGATACAGAAGACGGTTGGCCAACGACGTATCTCGTTAGCCTAGATGTAGAAGACGGTTGCACAGACGGATCTCGTTAGTCTAGATATAGAAGACGGTTGTATAACGAGAGATCTCGTTAGTCTAGATATAGAAGTTGGTTGTACAGACGGATCTCGTTAGTCTAGATATAGAAGACGGTTGTATAACGAGAGACCTCGTTCGTCTAGATATAGAAGATGGTTGTACAGACGGATCTCGTTAGTCTAGATATAGAAGACGGTTGTACAGACGGATCTCGTTAGTCTAGATATAGAAGACGGTTGTACAGACGGATCTCGTTATTCTAGATATAGAAGACGGTTGTACAGACGGATCTCGTTAGTCTAGATATTGAAGACGTTTGTCCAACGACGTATCTCGTTAGTCTAGATATAGAAGACGGTTGTACAGACGGATCTCGTTAGTCTAGATATAGAAGACGGTTGTATAACGAGAGATCTCGTTAGTCTAGATATAGAAGACGGTTGTACAGACGGATCCCGTTAGTCTAGATATAGAAGACGGTTGTATAACGAGAGATCTCGTTAGTCTAGATATAGAAGATGGTTGTGCAGACGGATCTCGTTAGTCTAGGTATAGAAGACGGTTGTACAGACGGATCTCGTTAGTCTAGATATAGAAGACGGTTGTACAGACGGATCTCGTTAGTCTAGATATAGAAGACGGTTGTATAACGAGAGATCTCGTTAGTCTAGATATAGAAGACGGTTGTACAACGACGGATCTCGTTAGTCTAGATATAGAAGACGGCTGTACAGACGGATCTCGTTAGTCTAGATATAGAAGACGGTTGTATAACGAGAGATCTCGTTAGTCTAGATATAGAAGTTGGTTGTACAGACGGATCTCGTTAGTCTAGATATAGAAGACGGTTGTATAACGAGAGACCTCGTTCGTCTAGATATAGAAGATGGTTGTACAGACGGATCTCGTTAGTCTAGATATAGAAGACGGTTGTACAGACGGATCTCGTTAGTCTAGATATAGAAGACGGTTGTACAGACGGACCTCGTTAGTCTAGATATTGAAGACGTTTGTCCAACGACGTATCTCGTTAGTCTAGATATAGAAGACGGTTGTACAGACGGATCTCGTTAGTCTAGATATAGAAGACGGTTGTACAACGACGGATCTCGTTAGTCTAGATATAGAAGACGGCTGTACAGAGGGATATCGTTAGTCTAGATATAGAAGACGGTTGTACAGACGGACCTCGTTAGTCTAGATATTGAAGACGTTTGTCCAACGACGTATCTCGTTAGTCTAGATATAGAAGACGGTTGTACAGACGGATCTCGTTAGTCTAGATATAGAAGACGGTTGTACAGACGGATCTCGTTAGTCTAGATATTGAAGACGTTTGTCCATCGACGTATCTCGTTAGTCTAGATATAGAAGACGGTTGTACAGACGGATCTCGTTAGTCTAGATATAGAAGACGGTTGTACAGACAGATCTCGTTAGTCTAGATATTGAAGACGTTTGTCCAAAGACGTACCTCGTTAGTCTAGGCATAGAAAACGGTTGTACAGACGGATCTCGTTAGTCTAGATATAGAAGACGGTTGTACAACGACGGATCTCGTTAGTCTAGATATAGAAGACGGTTATACAGACGGATCTCGTTAGTGTAGATATAGAAGACGGTTGTACAGACGGATCTCGTTAGTCTAGATATAGAAGACGGTTGTACAGACGGATCTCGTTAGTCTAGATATTGCAGACGTTTGTACAGACGGATCTCGTTAGTCTAGATACAGAAGACGGTTGTCCAACGACGTATCTCGTTAGCCTAGATGTAGAAGACGGTTGCACAGACGGATCTCGTTAGTCTAGATATAGAAGACGGTTGTATAACGAGAGATCTCGTTAGTCTAGATATAGAAGTTGGTTGTACAGACGGATCTCGTTAGTCTAGATATAGAAGACGGTTGTATAACGAGAGACCTCGTTAGTCTAGATATAGAAGATGGTTGTACAGACGGATCTCGTTAGTCTAGATATAGAAGACGGTTGTACAGACGGATCTCGTTAGTCTAGATATAGAAGACGGTTGTACAGACGGATCTCGTTAGTCTAGATATAGAAGACGGTTGTATAACGAGAGACCTCGTTTGTCTAGATATAGAAGATGGTTGTACAGACGGATCTCGTTAGTCTAGATATAGAAGACGGTTGTACAGACGGATCTCGTTAGTCTAGATATAGAAGACGGTTGTACAGACGGATCTCGTTAGTCTAGATATAGAAGACGGTTGTATAACGAGAGATCTCGTTAGTCTAGATATAGAAGACGGTTGTACAACGACGGATCTCGTTAGTCTAGATATAGAAGACGGCTGTACAGACGGATATCGTTAGTCTAGATATAGAAGACGGTTGTACAGACGGACCTCGTTAGTCTAGATATTGAAGACGTTTGTCCAACGACGTATCTCGTTAGTCTAGATATAGAAGACGGTTGTACAGACGGATCTCGTTAGTCTAGATATAGAAGACGGTTGTACAGACGGATCTCGTTAGTCTAGATATAGAAGACGGTAGTACAGACGGATCTCGTTAGTCTAGATATTGAAGACGTGTGTCCATCGACGTATCTCGTTAGTCTAGACATAGAAAACGGTTGTACAGACGGATCTCGTTAGTCTAGATATAGAAAACGGTTGTACAACGACGGATCTCGTTAGTCTAGATATAGAAGACGGTTATACAGACGGATCTCGTTAGTCTAGATATAGAAGACGGTTGTACAGACGGATCTCGTTAGTCTAGATATTGAAGACGTTTGTCCATCGACGTATCTCGTTAGTCTAGATATAGAGACGGTTGTACAGACGGATCTCGTTAGTCTAGATATAGAAGACGGTTGTACAGACGGATCTCGTTAGTCTAGATATAGAAGACGGTTGTACAGACGGATCTCGTTAGTCTAGATATTGAAGACGTTTGTCCAACGACGTACCTCGTTAGTCTAGACATAGAAAACGGTTGTACAGACGGATCTCGTTAGTCTAGATATAGAAAACGGTTGTACAACGACGGATCTCGTTAGTCTAGATATAGAAGACGGTTATACAGACGGATCTCGTTAGTCTAGATATAGAAGACGGTTGTACAGACGGATCTCGTTAGTCTAGATATTGAAGACGTTTGTACAGACGGATCTCGTTAGTCTAGATACAGAAGACGGTTGGCCAACGACGTATCTCGTTAGCCTAGATGTAGAAGACGGTTGCACAGACGGATCTCGTTAGTCTAGATATAGAAGACGGTTGTATAACGAGAGATCTCGTTAGTCTAGATATAGAAGTTGGTTGTACAGACGGATCTCGTTAGTCTAGATATAGAAGACGGTTGTATAACGAGAGACCTCGTTCGTCTAGATATAGAAGATGGTTGTACAGACGGATCTCGTTAGTCTAGATATAGAAGACGGTTGTACAGACGGATCTCGTTAGTCTAGATATAGAAGACGGCTGTACAGACGGATATCGTTAGTCTAGATATAGAAGACGGTTGTACAGACGGACATCGTTAGTCTAGATATTGAAGACGTTTGTCCAACGACGTATCTCGTTAGTCTAGATATAGAAGACGGTTGTACAGACGGATCTCGTTAGTCTAGATATAGAAGACGGTTGTACAGACGGATCTCGTTAGTCTAGATATAGAAGACGGTTGTACAGACGGATCTCGTTAGTCTAGATATTGAAGACGTGTGTCCATCGACGTATCTCGTTAGTCTAGACATAGAAAACGGTTGTACAGACGGATCTCGTTAGTCTAGATATTGAAGACGGTTGTACAGACGGATCTCGTTAGTCTAGATATAGAAGACGGTTGTACAGACGGATCTCGTTAGTCTAGATATTGAAGACGTTTGTCCAACGACGTACCTCGTTAGTCTAGACATAGAAAACGGTTGTACAGACGGATCTCGTTAGTCTAGATATAGAAGACGGTTGTACAACGACGGATCTCGTTAGTCTAGATATAGAAGACGGTTATACAGACGGATCTCGTTAGTCTAGATATAGAAGACGGTTGTACAGACGGATCTCGTTAGTCTAGGTATAGAAGACGGTTGTACAGACGGATCTCGTTAGTCTAGATATAGAAGACGGTTGTACAGACGGATCTCGTTAGTCTAGATATAGAAGACGGTTGTACAGACGGCTCTCGTTAGTCTAGATATTGAAGACGGTTGTACAACGACGGATCTCGTTAGTCTAGATATAGAAGACGGTTATACAGACGGATATCGTTAGTCTAGATATAGAAGACGGTTGTACAGACGGATCTCGATAGTCTAGATATAGAAGACGGTTGTATAACGAGAGATCTCGTTAGTCTAGATATAGAAGATGGTTGTACAGACGGATCTCGTTAGTCTAGATATAGAAGACGGTTGTACAGACGGATCTCGTTAGTCTAGATATTGAAGACGTGTGTCCATCGACGTATCTCGTTAGTCTAGACATAGAAAACGGTTGTACAGACGGATCTCGTTAGTCTAGATATTGAAGACGGTTGTACAGACGGATCTCGTTAGTCTAGATATAGAAGACGGTTGTACAGACGGATCTCGTTAGTCTAGATATTGAAGACGTTTGTCCAACGACGTACCTCGTTAGTCTAGACATAGAAAACGGTTGTACAGACGGATCTCGTTAGTCTAGATATAGAAGACGGTTGTACAGACGGATCTCGATAGTCTAGATATAGAAGACGGTTGTACAGACGGATCTCGTGAGTCTTGATATAGAAGACGGTTGTACAGACGGATCTCGTTAGTCTAGATATAGAAGACGGTTGTACAGACGGATCTCGTGAGTCTAGATATAGAAGACGGTTGTCCAACGACGTATCTCGTTAGTCTAGATATAGAAAAAGGTTGTACAGACGGATCTCGTTAGACTAGATATAGAAGAGGGTTGTACAACGACGGATCTCGTTAGTCTAGATATAGAAGACGGTTGTACAGACGGATCTCGTTAGTCTAGATATAGAAGACGGTTGTACAGACGGATCTCGTTAGTCTAGATATAGAAGACGGTTGTATAACGAGAGATCTCGTTAGTCTAGATATAGAAGATGGTTGTACAGACGGATCTCGTTAGTCTAGATATAGAAGACGGTTGTATAACGAGAGATCTCGTTAGTCTAGATATAGAAGATGGTTGTACAGACGGATCTCGTTAGTCTAGATATAGAAGACGGTTGTACAACGACGGATCTCGTTAGTCTAGATATAGAAGATGGTTGTACAGACGGATCTCGTTAGTCTAGATATAGAAGACGGTTGTATAACGAGAGATCTCGTTAGTCTAGATATAGAAGACGGTTGTACAGACGGATCTCGTTAGTCTAGATATAGAAGACGGTTGTACAGACGGATCTGGTTAGTCTAGATATAGAAGACGGTTGTATAACGAGAGATCTCGTTAGTCTAGATATAGAAGACGGTTGTACAACGACGGATCTCGATAGTCTAGATATAGAAGACGGCTGTACAGACGGATATCGTTAGTCTAGATATAGAAGACGGTTGTACAGACGGACCTCGTTAGTCTAGATATTGAAGACGTTTGTCCAACGACGTATCTCGTTAGTCTAGATATAGAAGACGGTTGTACAGACGGATCTCGTTAGTCTAGATATAGAAGACGGTTGTACAGACGGATCTCGTTAGTCTAGATATTGAAGACGTTTGTCCATCGACGTATCTCGTTAGTCTAGATATAGAGACGGTTGTACAGACGGATCTCGTTAGTCTAGATATAGAAGACGGTTGTACAGACGGATCTCGTTAGTCTAGATATAGAAGACGGTTGTACAGACGGATCTCGTTAGTCTAGATATTGAAGACGTTTGTCCAACGACGTACCTCGTTAGTCTAGACATAGAAAACGGTTGTACAGACGGATCTCGTTAGTCTAGATATAGAAGACGGTTGTACAACGACGGATCTCGTTAGTCTAGATATAGAAGACGGTTATACAGACGGATCTCGTTAGTCTAGATATAGAAGACGGTTGTACAGACGGATCTCGTTAGTCTAGATATTGAAGACGTTTGTACAGACGGATCTCGTTAGTCTAGATACAGAAGACGGTTGGCCAACGACGTATCTCGTTAGCCTAGAAATAGAAGACGGTTGCACAGACGGATCTCGTTAGTCTAGATATAGAAGACGGTTGTATAACGAGAGATCTCGTTAGTCTAGATATAGAAGTTGGTTGTACAGACGGATCTCGTTAGTCTAGATATAGAAGACGGTTGTATAACGAGAGACCTCGTTCGTCTAGATATAGAAGATGGTTGTACAGACGGATCTCGTTAGTCTAGATATAGAAGACGGTTGTACAGACGGATCTCGTTAGTCTAGATATAGAAGACGGTTGTACAGACGTATCTCGTTAGTCTAGATATAGAAGACGGTTGTACAGACGGATCTCGTTAGTCTAGATATAGAAGACGGTTGTATAACGAGAGATCTCGTTAGTCTAGATATAGAAGACGGTTGTACAGACGGATCTCGTTAGTCTAGATATAGAAGACGGTTGTATAACGAGAGATCTCGTTAGTCTAGATATAGAAGACGGTTGTACAGACGGATCCCGTTAGTCTAGATATAGAAGACGGTTGTATAACGAGAGATCTCGTTAGTCTAGATATAGAAGATGGTTGTGCAGACGGATCTCGTTAGTCTAGATATAGAAGACGGTTGTACAGACGGATCTCGTTAGTCTAGATATAGAAGACGTTTGTCCAACGACGTATCTCGTTAGTCTAGATATAGAAGACGGTTGTATAACGAGAGATCTCGTTAGTCTAGATATAGAAGACGGTTGTACAACGACGGATCTCGTTAGTCTAGATATAGAAGACGGCTGTACAGACGGATATCGTTAGTCTAGATATAGAAGACGGTTGTACAGACGGACCTCGTTAGTCTAGATATTGAAGACGTTTGTCCAACGACGTATCTCGTTAGTCTAGATATAGAAGACGGTTGTACAGACGGATCTCGTTAGTCTAGATATAGAAGACGGTTGTACAACGACGGATCTCGTTAGTCTAGATATAGAAGACGGCTGTACAGACGGATATCGTTAGTCTAGATATAGAAGACGGTTGTACAGACGGACCTCGTTAGTCTAGATATTGAAGACGTTTGTCCAACGACGTATCTCGTTAGTCTAGATATAGAAGACGGTTGTACAGACGGATCTCATTAGTCTAGATATAGAAGACGGTTGTACAGACGGATCTCGTTAGTCTAGATATTGAAGACGGTTGTACAGACGGATCTCGTTAGTCTAGATATAGAAGACGGTTGTATAACGAGAGATCTCGTTAGTCTAGATATAGAAGATGGTTGTACAGACGGATCTCGTTAGTCTAGATATAGAAGACGGTTGTACAGACGGATCTCGTTAGTCTAGATATAGAAGACGGTTGTACAGACGGATCTCGTTAGTCTAGATATAGAAGACGGTTGTACAACGACGGATCTCGTTAGTCTAGATATAGAAGACGGCTGTACAGACGGATATCGTTAGTCTAGATATAGAAGACGGTTGTACAGACGGACCTCGTTAGTCTAGATATTGAAGACGTTTGTCCAACGACGTATCTCGTTAGTCTAGATATAGAAGACGGTTGTACAGACGGATCTCATTAGTCTAGATATAGAAGACGGTTGTACAGACGGATCTCGTTAGTCTAGATATTGAAGACGGTTGTACAGACGGATCTCGTTAGTCTAGATATAGAAGACGGTTGTATAACGAGAGATCTCGTTAGTCTAGATATAGAAGTTGGTTGTACAGACGGATCTCGTTAGTCTAGATATAGAAGACGGTTGTATAACGAGAGACCTCGTTAGTCTAGATATAGAAGATGGTTGTACAGACGGATCTCGTTAGTCTAGATATAGAAGACGGTTGTACAGACGGATCTCGTTAGTCTAGATATAGAAGACGGTTGTACAGACGGATCTCGTTAGTCTAGATATAGAAGACGGTTGTATAACGAGAGACCTCGTTAGTCTAGATATAGAAGATGGTTGTACAGACGGATCTCGTTAGTCTAGATATAGAAGACGGTTGTACAGACGGATCTCGTTAGTCTAGATATAGAAGACGGTTGTACAGACGGATCTCGTTAGTCTAGATATAGAAGACGGTTGTATAACGAGAGATCTCGTTAGTCTAGATATAGAAGACGGTTGTACAACGACGGATCTCGTTAGTCTAGATATAGAAGACGGCTGTACAGACGGATATCGTTAGTCTAGATATAGAAGACGGTTGTACAGACGGACCTCGTTAGTCTAGATATTGAAGACGTTTGTCCAACGACGTATCTCGTTAGTCTAGATATAGAAGACGGTTGTACAGACGGATCTCGTTAGTCTAGATATAGAAGACGGTTGTACAGACGGATCTCGTTAGTCTAGATATAGAAGACGGTTGTACAGACGGATCTCGTTAGTCTAGATATTGAAGACGTGTGTCCATCGACGTATCTCGTTAGTCTAGACATAGAAAACGGTTGTACAGACGGATCTCGTTAGTCTAGATATAGAAAACGGTTGTACAACGACGGATCTCGTTAGTCTAGATATAGAAGACGGTTATACAGACGGATCTCGTTAGTCTAGATATAGAAGACGGTTGTACAGACGGATCTCGTGAATCTAGATATAGAAGACGGTTGTCCAACGACGTATCTCGTTAGTCTAGATATAGAAAACGGTTGTACAGACGGATCTCGTTAGACTAGATATAGAAGAGGGTTGTACAACGACGGATCTCGTTAGTCTAGATATTGAAGACGTTTGTACAGACGGATCTCGTTAGTCTAGATACAGAAGACGGTTGGCCAACGACGTATCTCGTTAGCCTAGATGTAGAAGACGGTTGCACAGACGGATCTCGTTAGTCTAGATATAGAAGACGGTTGTATAACGAGAGATCTCGTTAGTCTAGATATAGAAGTTGGTTGTACAGACGGATCTCGTTAGTCTAGATATAGAAGACGGTTGTATAACGAGAGACCTCGTTCGTCTAGATATAGAAGATGGTTGTACAGACGGATCTCGTTAGTCTAGATATAGAAGACGGTTGTACAGACGGATCTCGTTAGTCTAGATATAGAAGACGGTTGTACAGACGGATATCGTTAGTCTAGATATTGAAGACGTTTGTCCATCGACGTATCTCGTTAGTCTAGATATAGAGACGGTTGTACAGACGGATCTCGTTAGTCTAGATATAGAAGACGGTTGTACAGACGGATCTCGTTAGTCTAGATATAGAAGACGGTTGTACAGACGGATCTCGTTAGTCTAGATATTGAAGACGTTTGTCCAACGACGTACCTCGTTAGTCTAGACATAGAAAACGGTTGTACAGACGGATCTCGTTAGTCTAGATATAGAAAACGGTTGTACAACGACGGATCTCGTTAGTCTAGATATAGAAGACGGTTATACAGACGGATCTCGTTAGTCTAGATATAGAAGACGGTTGTACAGACGGATCTCGTTAGTCTAGATATTGAAGACGTTTGTACAGACGGATCTCGTTAGTCTAGATACAGAAGACGGTTGGCCAACGACGTATCTCGTTAGCCTAGATGTAGAAGACGGTTGCACAGACGGATCTCGTTAGTCTAGATATAGAAGACGGTTGTATAACGAGAGATCTCGTTAGTCTAGATATAGAAGTTGGTTGTACAGACGGATCTCGTTAGTCTAGATATAGAAGACGGTTGTATAACGAGAGACCTCGTTCGTCTAGATATAGAAGATGGTTGTACAGACGGATCTCGTTAGTCTAGATATAGAAGACGGTTGTACAGACGGATCTCGTTAGTCTAGATATAGAAGACGGTTGTACAGACGGATATCGTTAGTCTAGATATAGAAGACGGTTGTACAGACGGACCTCGTTAGTCTAGATATTGAAGACGTTTGTCCAACGACGTATCTCGTTAGTCTAGATATAGAAGACGGTTGTACAGACGGATCTCGTTAGTCTAGATATAGAAGACGGTTGTACAGACGGATCTCGTTAGTCTAGATATAGAAGACGGTTGTACAGACGGATCTCGTTAGTCTAGATATTGAAGACGTGTGTCCATCGACGTATCTCGTTAGTCTAGACATAGAAAACGGTTGTACAGACGGATCTCGTTAGTCTAGATATTGAAGACGGTTGTACAGACGGATCTCGTTAGTCTAGATATAGAAGACGGTTGTACAGACGGATCTCGTTAGTCTAGATATTGAAGACGTTTGTCCAACGACGTACCTCGTTAGTCTAGACATAGAAAACGGTTGTACAGACGGATCTCGTTAGTCTAGATATAGAAGACGGTTGTACAACGACGGATCTCGTTAGTCTAGATATAGAAGACGGTTATACAGACGGATCTCGTTAGTCTAGATATAGAAGACGGTTGTACAGACGGATCTCGTTAGTCTAGATATTGAAGACGTTTGTACAGGCGGATCTCGTTAGTCTAGATACAGAAGACGGTTGTCCAACGACGTATCTCGTTAGCCTAGATATAGAAGACGGTTGCACAGACGGATCTCGTTAGTCTAGATATAGAAGACGGTTGTATAACGAGAGATCTCGTTAGTCTAGATATAGAAGTTGGTTGTACAGACGGATCTCGTTAGTCTAGATATAGAAGACGGTTGTATAACGAGAGACCTCGTTAGTCTAGATATAGAAGATGGTTGTACAGACGGATCTCGTTAGTCTAGATATAGAAGACGGTTGTACAGACGGATCTCGTTAGTCTAGATATAGAAGACGGTTGTACAGACGGATCTCGTTAGTCTAGATATAGAAGACGGTTGTATAACGAGAGATCTCGTTAGTCTAGATATAGAAGACGGTTGTACAACGACGGATCTCGATAGTCTAGATATAGAAGACGGCTGTACAGACGGATATCGTTAGTCTAGATATAGAAGACGGTTGTACAGACGGACCTCGTTAGTCTAGATATTGAAGACGTTTGTCCAACGACGTATCTCGTTAGTCTAGATATAGAAGACGGTTGTACAGACGGATCTCGTTAGTCTAGATATAGAAAACGGTTGTACAACGACGGATCTCGTTAGTCTAGATATAGAAGACGGTTATACAGACGGATCTCGTTAGTCTAGATATAGAAGACGGTTGTACAGACGGATCTCGTTAGTCTAGATATTGAAGACGTTTGTACAGACGGATCTCGTTAGTCTAGATACAGAAGACGGTTGGCCAACGACGTATCTCGTTAGCCTAGATGTAGAAGACGGTTGCACAGACGGATCTCGTTAGTCTAGATATAGAAGACGGTTGTATAACGAGAGATCTCGTTAGTCTAGATATAGAAGTTGGTTGTACAGACGGATCTCGTTAGTCTAGATATAGAAGACGGTTGTATAACGAGAGACCTCGTTCGTCTAGATATAGAAGATGGTTGTACAGACGGATCTCGTTAGTCTAGATATAGAAGACGGTTGTACAGACGGATCTCGTTAGTCTAGATATAGAAGACGGTTGTACAGACGGATCTCGTGAGTCTAGATATAGAAGACGGTTGTATAGACGGATCTCGTTAGTCTAGATATACAAGACGGTTGTACAGACGGATCTCGTGAATCTAGATATAGAAGACGGTTGTCCAACGACGTATCTCGTTAGTCTAGATATAGAAAACGGTTGTACAGACGGATCTCGTTAGACTAGATATAGAAGAGGGTTGTACAACGACGGATCTCGTTAGTCTAGATATAGAAGACGGTTGTACAGACGGATCTCGTTAGTCTAGATATAGAAGACGGTTGTACAGACGGATCTCGTTAGTCTAGATATAGAAGACGGTTATACAGACGGATCTCGTTAGTCTAGATATTGAAGACGTTTGTCCATCGACGTATCTCGTTAGTCTAGATATAGAAGACGGTTGTACAGACGGATCTCGTTAGTCTAGATATAGAAGACGGTTGTACAGACGGATCTCGTTAGTCTAGATATAGAAGACGGTTGTACAGACGGATCTCGTTAGTCTAGATATAGAAGACGGTTGTACAGACGGATCTCGTTAGTCTAGATATTGATGACGTTTGTCCAACGACGTACCTCGTTAGTCTAGACATAGAAAACGGTTGTACAGACGGATCTCGTTAGTCTAGATATATAAGACGGTTGTACAACGACGGATCTCGTTAGTCTAGATATAGAAGACGGTTATACAGACGGATCTCGTTAGTCTAGATATAGAAGACGGTTGTACAGACGGATCTCGTTAGTCTAGATATAGAAGACGGTTGTACAGACGGATCTCGTTAGTCTAGATATTGAAGATGGTTGTACAGACGGATCTCGTTAGTCTAGATATAGAAGATGGTTGTACAGACGGATCTCGATAGTCTAGATATTGAAGACGTTTGTACAGACGGATCTCGTTAGTCTAGATACAGAAGACGTTTGTCCAACGACGTACCTCGTTAGTCTAGACATAGAAAACGGTTGTACAGACGGATCTCGTTAGTCTAGATATAGAAGACGGTTGTACAACGACGGATCTCGTGAGTCTAGATATAGAAGACGGTTATACAGACGGATCTCGTTAGTCTAGATATAGAAGACGGTTGTACAGACGGATCTCGTTAGTCTAGATATAGAAGACGGTTGTACAGACGGATCTCGTTAGTCTAGATATTGAAGACGTTTGTACAGGCGGATCTCGTTAGTCTAGATACAGAAGACGGTTGTCCAACGACGTATCTCGTTAGCCTAGATATAGAAGACGGTTGCACAGACGGATCTCGTTAGTCTAGATATAGAAGACGGTTGTATAACGAGAGATCTCGTTAGTCTAGATATAGAAGTTGGTTGTACAGACGGATCTCGTTAGTCTAGATATAGAAGACGGTTGTATAACGAGAGACCTCGTTCGTCTAGATATAGAAGATGGTTGTACAGACGGATCTCGTTAGTCTAGATATAGAAGACGGTTGTACAGACGGATCTCGTTAGTCTAGATATAGAAGACGGTTGTACAGACGGATCTCGTTAGTCTAGATATAGAAGACGGTTGTATAACGAGAGATCTCGTTAGTCTAGATATAGAAGACGGTTGTACAACGACGGATCTCGATAGTCTAGATATAGAAGACGGCTGTACAGACGGATATCGTTAGTCTAGATATAGAAGACGGTTGTACAGACGGACCTCGTTAGTCTAGATATTGAAGACGTTTGTCCAACGACGTATCTCGTTAGTCTAGATATAGAAGACGGTTGTACAGACGGATCTCGTTAGTCTAGATATAGAAAACGGTTGTACAACGACGGATCTCGTTAGTCTAGATATAGAAGACGGTTATACAGACGGATCTCGTTAGTCTAGATATAGAAGACGGTTGTACAGACGGATCTCGTTAGTCTAGATATTGAAGACGTTTGTACAGACGGATCTCGTTAGTCTAGATACAGAAGACGGTTGGCCAACGACGTATCTCGTTAGCCTAGATGTAGAAGACGGTTGCACAGACGGATCTCGTTAGTCTAGATATAGAAAACGGTTGTACAGACGGATCTCGTTAGACTAGATATAGAAGAGGGTTGTACAACGACGGATCTCGTTAGTCTAGATATAGAAGACGGTTGTACAGACGGATCTCGTTAGTCTAGATATAGAAGACGGTTGTACAGACGGATCTCGTTAGTCTAGATATAGAAGACGGTTGTACAGACGGATCTCGTTAGTCTAGATATAGAAGACGGTTGTACAGACGGATCTCGTTAGTCTAGATATAGAAGTTGGTTGTACAGACGGATCTCGTTAGTCTAGATATAGAAGACGGTTGTATAACGAGAGACCTCGTTCGTCTAGATATAGAAGATGGTTGTACAGACGGATCTCGTTAGTCTAGATATAGAAGACGGTTGTACAGACGGATCTCGTTAGTCTAGATATAGAAGACGGTTGTACAGACGGATCTCGTGAGTCTAGATATAGAAGACGGTTGTATAGACGGATCTCGTTAGTCTAGATATACAAGACGGTTGTACAGACGGATCTCGTGAATCTAGATATAGAAGACGGTTGTCCAACGACGTATCTCGTTAGTCTAGATATAGAAAACGGTTGTACAGACGGATCTCGTTAGACTAGATATAGAAGAGGGTTGTACAACGACGGATCTCGTTAGTCTAGATATAGAAGACGGTTGTACAGACGGATCTCGTTAGTCTAGATATAGAAGACGGTTGTACAGACGGATCTCGTTAGTCTAGATATAGAAGACGGTTATACAGACGGATCTCGTTAGTCTAGATATTGAAGACGTTTGTCCATCGACGTATCTCGTTAGTCTAGATATAGAAGACGGTTGTACAGACGGATCTCGTTAGTCTAGATATAGAAGACGGTTGTACAGACGGATCTCGTTAGTCTAGATATAGAAGACGGTTGTACAGACGGATCTCGTTAGTCTAGATATAGAAGACGGTTGTACAGACGGATCTCGTTAGTCTAGATATTGATGACGTTTGTCCAACGACGTACCTCGTTAGTCTAGACATAGAAAACGGTTGTACAGACGGATCTCGTTAGTCTAGATATAGAAGACGGTTGTACAACGACGGATCTCGTTAGTCTAGATATAGAAGACGGTTATACAGACGGATCTCGTTAGTCTAGATATAGAAGACGGTTGTACAGACGGATCTCGTTAGTCTAGATATAGAAGACGGTTGTACAGACGGATCTCGTTAGTCTAGATATTGAAGACGTTTGTACAGGCGGATCTCGTTAGTCTAGATACAGAAGACGGTTGTCCAACGACGTATCTCGTTAGCCTAGATATAGAAGACGGTTGCACAGACGGATCTCGTTAGTCTAGATATAGAAGACGGTTGTATAACGAGAGATCTCGTTAGTCTAGATATAGAAGTTGGTTGTACAGACGGATCTCGTTAGTCTAGATATAGAAGACGGTTGTATAACGAGAGACCTCGTTAGTCTAGATATAGAAGATGGTTGTACAGACGGATCTCGTTAGTCTAGATATAGAAGACGGTTGTACAGACGGATCTCGTTAGTCTAGATATAGAAGACGGTTGTACAGACGGATCTCGTTAGTCTAGATATAGAAGACGGTTGTATAACGAGAGATCTCGTTAGTCTAGATATAGAAGACGGTTGTACAACGACGGATCTCGATAGTCTAGATATAGAAGACGGCTGTACAGACGGATATCGTTAGTCTAGATATAGAAGACGGTTGTACAGACGGACCTCGTTAGTCTAGATATTGAAGACGTTTGTCCAACGACGTATCTCGTTAGTCTAGATATAGAAGACGGTTGTACAGACGGATCCCGTTAGTCTAGATATAGAAGACGGTTGTATAACGAGAGATCTCGTTAGTCTAGATATAGAAGATGGTTGTGCAGACGGATCTCGTTAGTCTAGGTATAGAAGACGGTTGTACAGACGGATATCGTTAGTCTAGATATAGAAGACGGTTGTACAGACGGATCTCGTTAGTCTAGATATAGAAGACGGTTGTATAACGAGAGATCTCGTTAGTCTAGATATAGAAGACGGTTGTACAACGACGGATCTCGTTAGTCTAGATATAGAAGACGGCTGTACAGACGGATATCGTTAGTCTAGATATAGAAGACGGTTGTACAGACGGACCTCGTTAGTCTAGATATTGAAGACGTTTGTCCAACGACGTATCTCGTTAGTCTAGATATAGAAGACGGTTGTACAGACGGATCTCGTTAGTCTAGATATAGAAGACGGTTGTACAACGACGGATCTCGTTAGTCTAGATATAGAAGACGGCTGTACAGACGGATATCGTTAGTCTAGATATAGAAGACGGTTGTACAGACGGACCTCGTTAGTCTAGATATTGAAGACGTTTGTCCAACGACGTATCTCGTTAGTCTAGATATAGAAGACGGTTGTACAGACGGATCTCGTTAGTCTAGATATAGAAGACGGTTGTACAGACGGATCTCGTTAGTCTAGATATTGAAGACGTTTGTCCATCGACGTATCTCGTTAGTCTAGATATAGAAGACGGTTGTACAGACGGATCTCGTTAGTCTAGATATAGAAGACGGTTGTACAGACAGATCTCGTTAGTCTAGATATTGAAGACGTTTGTCCAAAGACGTACCTCGTTAGTCTAGGCATAGAAAACGGTTGAACAGACGGATCTCGTTAGTCTAGATATAGAAGACGGTTGTACAACGACGGATCTCGTTAGTCTAGATATAGAAGACGGTTATACAGACGGATCTCGTTAGTGTAGATATAGAAGACGGTTGTACAGACGGATCTCGTTAGTCTAGATATAGAAGACGGTTGTACAGACGGATCTCGTTAGTCTAGATATTGAAGACGTTTGTACAGACGGATCTCGTTAGTCTAGATACAGAAGACGGTTGTCCAACGACGTATCTCGTTAGCCTAGATGTAGAAGACGGTTGCACAGACGGATCTCGTTAGTCTAGATATAGAAGACGGTTGTATAACGAGAGATCTCGTTAGTCTAGATATAGAAGTTGGTTGTACAGACGGATCTCGTTAGTCTAGATATAGAAGACGGTTGTATAACGAGAGACCTCGTTAGTCTAGATATAGAAGATGGTTGTACAGACGGATCTCGTTAGTCTAGATATAGAAGACGGTTGTACAGACGGATCTCGTTAGTCTAGATATAGAAGACGGTTGTACAGACGGATCTCGTTAGTCTAGATATAGAAGACGGTTGTATAACGAGAGACCTCGTTTGTCTAGATATAGAAGACGGTTGTACAGACGGATCTCGTTAGTCTAGATATTGAAGACGTTTGTACAGACGGATCTCGTTAGTCTAGATACAGAAGACTGTTGGCCAACGACGTATCTCGTTAGCCTAGAAATAGAAGACGGTTGCACAGACGGATCTCGTTAGTCTAGATATAGAAGACGGTTGTATAACGAGAGATCTCGTTAGTCTAGATATAGAAGTTGGTTGTACAGACGGATCTCGTTAGTCTAGATATAGAAGACGGTTGTATAACGAGAGACATCGTTCGTCTAGATATAGAAGATGGTTGTACAGACGGATCTCGTTAGTCTAGATATAGAAGACGGTTGTACAGACGGATCTCGTTAGTCTAGATATAGAAGACGGTTGTACAGACGGATCTCGTTAGTCTAGATATAGAAGACGGTTGTACAGACGGATCTCGTTAGTCTAGATATAGAAGACGGTTGTATAACGAGAGATCTCGTTAGTCTAGATATAGAAGACGGTTGTACAACGACGGATCTCGTTAGTCTAGATATAGAAGACGGCTGTACAGACGGATATCGTTAGTCTAGATATAGAAGACGGTTGTACAGACGGACCTCGTTAGTCTAGATATTGAAGACGTTTGTCCAACGACGTATCTCGTTAGTCTAGATATAGAAGACGGTTGTACAGACGGATCTCGTTAGTCTAGATATAGAAGTCGGTTGTACAGACGGATCTCGTTAGTCTAGATATAGAAGACGGTAGTACAGACGGATCTCGTTAGTCTAGATATTGAAGACGTGTGTCCATCGACGTATCTCGTTAGTCTAGACATAGAAAACGGTTGTACAGACGGATCTCGTTAGTCTAGATATAGAAAACGGTTGTACAACGACGGATCTCGTTAGTCTAGATATAGAAGACGGTTATACAGACGGATCTCGTTAGTCTAGATATAGAAGACGGTTGTACAGACGGATCTCGTTAGTCTAGATATTGAAGACGTTTGTCCATCGACGTATCTCGTTAGTCTAGATATAGAGACGGTTGTACAGACGGATCTCGTTAGTCTAGATATAGAAGACGGTTGTACAGACGGATCTCGTTAGTCTAGATATAGAAGACGGTTGTACAGACGGATCTCGTTAGTCTAGATATTGAAGACGTTTGTCCAACGACGTACCTCGTTAGTCTAGACATAGAAAACGGTTGTACAGACGGATCTCGTTAGTCTAGATATAGAAAACGGTTGTACAACGACGGATCTCGTTAGTCTAGATATAGAAGACGGTTATACAGACGGATCTCGTTAGTCTAGATATAGAAGACGGTTGTACAGACGGATCTCGTTAGTCTAGATATTGAAGACGTTTGTACAGACGGATCTCGTTAGTCTAGATACAGAAGACGGTTGGCCAACGACGTATCTCGTTAGCCTAGATGTAGAAGACGGTTGCACAGACGGATCTCGTTAGTCTAGATATAGAAGACGGTTGTATAACGAGAGATCTCGTTAGTCTAGATATAGAAGTTGGTTGTACAGACGGATCTCGTTAGTCTAGATATAGAAGACGGTTGTATAACGAGAGACCTCGTTCGTCTAGATATAGAAGATGGTTGTACAGACGGATCTCGTTAGTCTAGATATAGAAGACGGTTGTACAGACGGATCTCGTTAGTCTAGATATAGAAGACGGTTGTACAGACGGATATCGTTAGTCTAGATATAGAAGACGGTTGTACAGACGGACCTCGTTAGTCTAGATATTGAAGACGTTTGTCCAACGACGTATCTCGTTAGTCTAGATATAGAAGACGGTTGTACAGACGGATCTCGTTAGTCTAGATATACAAGACGGTTGTACAGACGGATCTCGTTAGTCTAGATATAGAAGACGGTTGTACAGACGGATCTCGTTAGTCTAGATATTGAAGACGTGTGTCCATCGACGTATCTCGTTAGTCTAGATATAGAAGACGGTTGTACAGACGGATCTCGTTAGTCTAGATATAGAAGACGGTTGTACAGACGGATCTCGTTAGTCTAGATATAGAAGACGGTTGTACAGACGGATCTCGTTAGTCTAGATATTGAAGACGTTGGTCCAACGACGTATCTCGTTAGTCTAGATATAGAAGACGGTTGTACAGACGGATCTCGTTAGTCTAGATATAGAAGACGGTTGTATAACGAGAGATCTCGTTAGTCTAGATATAGAAGACGGTTGTACAGACGGATCCCGTTAGTCTAGATATAGAAGACGGTTGTATAACGAGAGATCTCGTTAGTCTAGATATAGAAGATGGTTGTGCAGACGGATCTCGTTAGTCTAGATATAGAAGACGGTTGTACAGACGGATCTCGTTAGTCTAGATATAGAAGACGGTTGTACAGACGGATCTCGTTAGTCTAGATATAGAAGACGGTTGTATAACGAGAGATCTCGTTAGTCTAGATATAGAAGACGGTTGTACAACGACGGATCTCGTTAGTCTAGATATAGAAGACGGCTGTACAGACGGATATCGTTAGTCTAGATATAGAAGACGGTTGTACAGACGGACCTCGTTAGTCTAGATATTGAAGACGTTTGTCCAACGACGTATCTCGTTAGTCTAGATATAGAAGACGGTTGTACAGACGGATCTCGTTAGTCTAGATATAGAAGACGGTTGTACAACGACGGATCTCGTTAGTCTAGATATAGAAGACGGCTGTACAGACGGATATCGTTAGTCTAGATATAGAAGACGGTTGTACAGACGGACCTCGTTAGTCTAGATATTGAAGACGTTTGTCCAACGACGTATCTCGTTAGTCTAGATATAGAAGACGGTTGTACAGACGGATCTCATTAGTCTAGATATAGAAGACGGTTGTACAGACGGATCTCGTTAGTCTAGATATTGAAGACGGTTGTACAGACGGATCTCGTTAGTCTAGATATAGAAGATGGTTGTACAGACGGATCTCGTTAGTCTAGATATAGAAGATGGTTGTACAGACGGATCTCGTTAGTCTAGATATAGAAGACGGTTGTACAGACGGATCTCGTTAGTCTAGATATAGAAGACGGTTGTACAGACGGATCTCGTTAGTCTAGATATAGAAGACGGTTGTATAACGAGAGATCTCGTTAGTCTAGATATAGAAGATGGTTGTACAGACGGATCTCGTTAGTCTAGATATAGAAGACGGTTGTATAACGAGAGATCTCGTTAGTCTAGATATAGAAGACGGTTGTACAGACGGATCTCGTTAGTCTAGATATTGAAGACGTTTGTACAGACGGATCTCGTTAGTCTAGATACAGAAGACGGTTGTCCAACGACGTATCTCGTTAGCCTAGATGTAGAAGACGGTTGCACAGACGGATCTCGTTAGTCTAGATATAGAAGACGGTTGTATAACGAGAGATCTCGTTAGTCTAGATATAGAAGTTGGTTGTACAGACGGATCTCGTTAGTCTAGATATAGAAGACGGTTGTATAACGAGAGACCTCGTTAGTCTAGATATAGAAGATGGTTGTACAGACGGATCTCGTTAGTCTAGATATAGAAGACGGTTGTACAGACGGATCTCGTTAGTCTAGATATAGAAGACGGTTGTACAGACGGATCTCGTTAGTCTAGATATAGAAGACGGTTGTATAACGAGAGACCTCGTTTGTCTAGATATAGAAGATGGTTGTACAGACGGATCTCGTTAGTCTAGATATAGAAGACGGTTGTACAGACGGATCTCGTTAGTCTAGATATAGAAGACGGTTGTACAGACGGATCTCGTTAGTCTAGATATAGAAGACGGTTGTATAACGAGAGATCTCGTTAGTCTAGATATAGAAGACGGTTGTACAACGACGGATCTCGTTAGTCTAGATATAGAAGACGGCTGTACAGACGGATATCGTTAGTCTAGATATAGAAGACGGTTGTACAGACGGACCTCGTTAGTCTAGATATTGAAGACGGTTGTACAGACGGATCTCGTTAGTCTAGATATAGAAGACGGTAGTACAGACGGATCTCGTTAGTCTAGATATTGAAGACGTGTGTCCATCGACGTATCTCGTTAGTCTAGACATAGAAAACGGTTGTACAGACGGATCTCGTTAGTCTAGATATAGAAAACGGTTGTACAACGACGGATCTCGTTAGTCTAGATATAGAAGACGGTTATACAGACGGATCTCGTTAGTCTAGATATAGAAGACGGTTGTACAGACGGATCTCGTTAGTCTAGATATTGAAGACGTTTGTCCATCGACGTATCTCGTTAGTCTAGATATAGAGACGGTTGTACAGACGGATCTCGTTAGTCTAGATATAGAAGACGGTTGTACAGACGGATCTCGTTAGTCTAGATATAGAAGACGGTTGTACAGACGGATCTCGTTAGTCTAGATATTGAAGACGTTTGTCCAACGACGTACCTCGTTAGTCTAGACATAGAAAACGGTTGTACAGACGGATCTCGTTAGTCTAGATATAGAAAACGGTTGTACAACGACGGATCTCGTTAGTCTAGATATAGAAGACGGTTATACAGACGGATCTCGTTAGTCTAGATATAGAAGACGGTTGTACAGACGGATCTCGTTAGTCTAGATATTGAAGACGTTTGTACAGACGGATCTCGTTAGTCTAGATACAGAAGACGGTTGGCCAACGACGTATCTCGTTAGCCTAGATGTAGAAGACGGTTGCACAGACGGATCTCGTTAGTCTAGATATAGAAGACGGTTGTATAACGAGAGACCTCGTTCGTCTAGATATAGAAGATGGTTGTACAGACGGATCTCGTTAGTCTAGATATAGAAGACGGTTGTACAGACGGATCTCGTTAGTCTAGATATAGAAGACGGTTGTACAGACGGATATCGTTAGTCTAGATATAGAAGACGGTTGTACAGACGGACCTCGTTAGTCTAGATATTGAAGACGTTTGTCCAACGACGTATCTCGTTAGTCTAGATATAGAAGACGGTTGTACAGACGGATCTCGTTAGTCTAGATATAGAAGACGGTTGTACAGACGGATCTCGTTAGTCTAGATATAGAAGACGGTTGTACAGACGGATCTCGTTAGTCTAGATATAGAAGACGGCTGTATAACGAGAGATCTCGTTAGTCTAGATATAGAAGACGGTTGTACAGACGGATCTCGTTAGTCTAGATATTGAAGACGTTTGTACAGACGGATCTCGTTAGTCTAGATACAGAAGACGGTTGTCCAACGACGTATCTCGTTAGCCTAGATGTAGAAGACGGTTGTACAGACGGATCTCGTTAGTCTAGATATTGAAGACGTTTGTACAGACGGATCTCGTTAGTCTAGATACAGAAGACGGTTGTCCAACGACGTATCTCGTTAGCCTAGATGTAGAAGACGGTTGCACAGACGGATCTCGTTAGTCTAGATATAGAAGACGGTTGTATAACGAGAGATCTCGTTAGTCTAGATATAGAAGTTGGTTGTACAGACGGATCTCGTTAGTCTAGATATTGAAGACGGTTGTATAACGAGAGACCTCGATAGTCTAGATATAGAAGATGGTTGTACAGACGGATCTCGTTAGTCTAGATATAGAAGACGGTTGTACAGACGGATCTCGTTAGTCTAGATATAGAAGACGGTTGTACAGACGGATCTCGTTAGTCTAGATATAGAAGACGGTTGTATAACGAGAGACCTCGTTTGTCTAGATATAGAAGATGGTTGTACAGACGGATCTCGTTAGTCTAGATATAGAAGACGGTTGTACAGACGGATCTCGTTAGTCTAGATATAGAAGACGGTTGTACAGACGGACCTCGTTAGTCTAGATATTGAAGACGGTTGTACAGACGGATCTCGTTAGTCTAGATATAGAAGACGGTAGTACAGACGGATCTCGTTAGTCTAGATATTGAAGACGTGTGTCCATCGACGTATCTCGTTAGTCTAGACATAGAAAACGGTTGTACAGACGGATCTCGTTAGTCTAGATATAGAAAACGGTTGTACAACGACGGATCTCGTTAGTCTAGATATAGAAGACGGTTATACAGACGGATCTCGTTAGTCTAGATATAGAAGACGGTTGTACAGACGGATCTCGTTAGTCTAGATATTGAAGACGTTTGTCCATCGACGTATCTCGTTAGTCTAGATATAGAGACGGTTGTACAGACGGATCTCGTTAGTCTAGATATAGAAGACGGTTGTACAGACGGATCTCGTTAGTCTAGATATAGAAGACGGTTGTACAGACGGATCTCGTTAGTCTAGATATTGAAGACGTTTGTCCAACGACGTACCTCGTTAGTCTAGACATAGAAAACGGTTGTACAGACGGATCTCGTTAGTCTAGATATAGAAAACGGTTGTACAACGACGGATCTCGTTAGTCTAGATATAGAAGACGGTTATACAGACGGATCTCGTTAGTCTAGATATAGAAGACGGTTGTACAGACGGATCTCGTTAGTCTAGATATTGAAGACGTTTGTACAGACGGATCTCGTTAGTCTAGATACAGAAGACGGTTGGCCAACGACGTATCTCGTTAGCCTAGATGTAGAAGACGGTTGCACAGACGGATCTCGTTAGTCTAGATATAGAAGACGGTTGTATAACGAGAGACCTCGTTCGTCTAGATATAGAAGATGGTTGTACAGACGGATCTCGTTAGTCTAGATATAGAAGACGGTTGTACAGACGGATCTCGTTAGTCTAGATATAGAAGACGGTTGTACAGACGGATATCGTTAGTCTAGATATAGAAGACGGTTGTACAGACGGACCTCGTTAGTCTAGATATTGAAGACGTTTGTCCAACGACGTATCTCGTTAGTCTAGATATAGAAGACGGTTGTACAGACGGATCTCGTTAGTCTAGATATAGAAGACGGTTGTACAGACGGATCTCGTTAGTCTAGATATAGAAGACGGTTGTACAGACGGATCTCGTTAGTCTAGATATAGAAGACGGCTGTATAACGAGAGATCTCGTTAGTCTAGATATAGAAGACGGTTGTACAGACGGATCTCGTTAGTCTAGATATAGAAGACGGTTGTACAGACGGATCTCGTTAGTCTAGATATTGAAGACGTTTGTACAGACGGATCTCGTTAGTCTAGATACAGAAGACGGTTGGCCAACGACGTATCTCGTTAGCCTAGATGTAGAAGACGGTTGCACAGACGGATCTCGTTAGTCTAGATATAGAAGACGGTTGTATAACGAGAGATCTCGTTAGTCTAGATATAGAAGTTGGTTGTACAGACGGATCTCGTTAGTCTAGATATAGAAGACGGTTGTATAACGAGAGACCTCGTTCGTCTAGATATAGAAGATGGTTGTACAGACGGATCTCGTTAGTCTAGATATAGAAGACGGTTGTACAGACGGATCTCGTTAGTCTAGATATAGAAGACGGTTGTACAGACGGATATCGTTAGTCTAGATATAGAAGACGGTTGTACAGACGGACCTCGTTAGTCTAGATATTGAAGACGTTTGTCCAACGACGTATCTCGTTAGTCTAGATATAGAAGACGGTTGTACAGACGGATCTCGTTAGTCTAGATATAGAAGACGGTTGTACAGACGGATCTCGTTAGTCTAGATATAGAAGACGGTTGTACAGACGGATCTCGTTAGTCTAGATATTGAAGACGTGTGTCCATCGACGTATCTCGTTAGTCTAGACATAGAAAACGGTTGTACAGACGGATCTCGTTAGTCTAGATATTGAAGACGGTTGTACAGACGGATCTCGTTAGTCTAGATATAGAAGACGGTTGTACAGACGGATCTCGTTAGTCTAGATATTGAAGACGTTTGTCCAACGACGTACCTCGTTAGTCTAGACATAGAAAACGGTTGTACAGACGGATCTCGTTAGTCTAGATATAGAAGACGGTTGTACAACGACGGATCTCGTTAGTCTAGATATAGAAGACGGTTATACAGACGGATCTCGTTAGTCTAGATATAGAAGACGGTTGTACAGACGGATCTCGTTAGTCTAGGTATAGAAGACGGTTGTACAGACGGATCTCGTTAGTCTAGATATAGAAGACGGTTGTACAGACGGATCTCGTTAGTCTAGATATAGAAGACGGTTGTACAGACGGCTCTCGTTAGTCTAGATATTGAAGACGGTTGTACAACGACGGATCTCGTTAGTCTAGATATAGAAGACGGTTATACAGACGGATATCGTTAGTCTAGATATAGAAGACGGTTGTACAGACGGATCTCGATAGTCTAGATATAGAAGACGGTTGTATAACGAGAGATCTCGTTAGTCTAGATATAGAAGATGGTTGTACAGACGGATCTCGTTAGTCTAGATATAGAAGACGGTTGTACAGACGGATCTCGTTAGTCTAGATATTGAAGACGTGTGTCCATCGACGTATCTCGTTAGTCTAGACATAGAAAACGGTTGTACAGACGGATCTCGTTAGTCTAGATATTGAAGACGGTTGTACAGACGGATCTCGTTAGTCTAGATATTGAAGACGTTTGTCCAACGACGTACCTCGTTAGTCTAGACATAGAAAACGGTTGTACAGACGGATCTCGTTAGTCTAGATATAGAAGACGGTTGTACAGACGGATCTCGATAGTCTAGATATAGAAGACGGTTGTACAGACGGATCTCGTGAGTCTTGATATAGAAGACGGTTGTCCAACGACGTATCTCGTTAGTCTAGATATAGAAAAAGGTTGTACAGACGGATCTCGTTAGACTAGATATAGAAGAGGGTTGTACAACGACGGATCTCGTTAGTCTAGATATAGAAGACGGTAGTACAGACGGATCTCGTTAGTCTAGATATTGAAGACGTGTGTCCATCGACGTATCTCGTTAGTCTAGACATAGAAAACGGTTGTACAGACGGATCTCGTTAGTCTAGATATAGAAGACGGTTGTACAACGACGGATCTCGTTAGTCTAGATATAGAAGACGGTTATACAGACGGATCTCGTTAGTCTAGATATAGAAGACGGTTGTACAGACGGATCTCGTTAGTCTAGGTATAGAAGACGGTTGTACAGACGGATCTCGTTAGTCTAGATATAGAAGACGGTTGTACAGACGGATCTCGTTAGTCTAGATATAGAAGACGGTTGTACAGACGGCTCTCGTTAGTCTAGATATTGAAGACGGTTGTACAACGACGGATCTCGTTAGTCTAGATATAGAAGACGGTTATACAGACGGATATCGTTAGTCTAGATATAGAAGACGGTTGTACAGACGGATCTCGATAGTCTAGATATAGAAGACGGTTGTATAACGAGAGATCTCGTTAGTCTAGATATAGAAGATGGTTGTACAGACGGATCTCGTTAGTCTAGATATAGAAGACGGTTGTACAGACGGATCTCGTTAGTCTAGATATTGAAGACGTGTGTCCATCGACGTATCTCGTTAGTCTAGACATAGAAAACGGTTGTACAGACGGATCTCGTTAGTCTAGATATTGAAGACGGTTGTACAGACGGATCTCGTTAGTCTAGATATAGAAGACGGTTGTACAGACGGATCTCGTTAGTCTAGATATTGAAGACGTTTGTCCAACGACGTACCTCGTTAGTCTAGACATAGAAAACGGTTGTACAGACGGATCTCGTTAGTCTAGATATAGAAGACGGTTGTACAGACGGATCTCGATAGTCTAGATATAGAAGACGGTTGTACAGACGGATCTCGTGAGTCTTGATATAGAAGACGGTTGTCCAACGACGTATCTCGTTAGTCTAGATATAGAAAAAGGTTGTACAGACGGATCTCGTTAGACTAGATATAGAAGAGGGTTGTACAACGACGGATCTCGTTAGTCTAGATATAGAAGACGGTAGTACAGACGGATCTCGTTAGTCTAGATATTGAAGACGTGTGTCCATCGACGTATCTCGTTAGTCTAGACATAGAAAACGGTTGTACAGACGGATCTCGTTAGTCTAGATATAGAAAACGGTTGTACAACGACGGATCTCGTTAGTCTAGATATAGAAGACGGTTATACAGACGGATCTCGTTAGTCTAGATATAGAAGACGGTTGTACAGACGGATCTCGTTAGTCTAGATATTGAAGACGTTTGTCCATCGACGTATCTCGTTAGTCTAGATATAGAGACGGTTGTACAGACGGATCTCGTTAGTCTAGATATAGAAGACGGTTGTACAGACGGATCTCGTTAGTCTAGATATAGAAGACGGTTGTACAGACGGATCTCGTTAGTCTAGATATTGAAGACGTTTGTCCAACGACGTACCTCGTTAGTCTAGACATAGAAAACGGTTGTACAGACGGATCTCGTTAGTCTAGATATAGAAAACGGTTGTACAACGACGGATCTCGTTAGTCTAGATATAGAAGACGGTTATACAGACGGATCTCGTTAGTCTAGATATAGAAGACGGTTGTACAGACGGATCTCGTTAGTCTAGATATTGAAGACGTTTGTACAGACGGATCTCGTTAGTCTAGATACAGAAGACGGTTGGCCAACGACGTATCTCGTTAGCCTAGACATAGAAAACGGTTGTACAGACGGATCTCGTTAGTCTAGATATTGAAGACGGTTGTACAGACGGATCTCGTTAGTCTAGATATAGAAGACGGTTGTACAGACGGATCTCGTTAGTCTAGATATTGAAGACGTTTGTCCAACGACGTACCTCGTTAGTCTAGACATAGAAAACGGTTGTACAGACGGATCTCGTTAGTCTAGATATAGAAGACGGTTGTACAACGACGGATCTCGTTAGTCTAGATATAGAAGACGGTTATACAGACGGATCTCGTTAGTCTAGATATAGAAGACGGTTGTACAGACGGATCTCGTTAGTCTAGGTATAGAAGACGGTTGTACAGACGGATCTCGTTAGTCTAGATATAGAAGACGGTTGTACAGACGGATCTCGTTAGTCTAGATATAGAAGACGGTTGTACAGACGGCTCTCGTTAGTCTAGATATTGAAGACGGTTGTACAACGACGGATCTCGTTAGTCTAGATATAGAAGACGGTTATACAGACGGATATCGTTAGTCTAGATATAGAAGACGGTTGTACAGACGGATCTCGATAGTCTAGATATAGAAGACGGTTGTATAACGAGAGATCTCGTTAGTCTAGATATAGAAGATGGTTGTACAGACGGATCTCGTTAGTCTAGATATAGAAGACGGTTGTACAGACGGATCTCGTTAGTCTAGATATTGAAGACGTGTGTCCATCGACGTATCTCGTTAGTCTAGACATAGAAAACGGTTGTACAGACGGATCTCGTTAGTCTAGATATTGAAGACGGTTGTACAGACGGATCTCGTTAGTCTAGATATAGAAGACGGTTGTACAGACGGATCTCGTTAGTCTAGATATTGAAGACGTTTGTCCAACGACGTACCTCGTTAGTCTAGACATAGAAAACGGTTGTACAGACGGATCTCGTTAGTCTAGATATAGAAGACGGTTGTACAGACGGATCTCGATAGTCTAGATATAGAAGACGGTTGTACAGACGGATCTCGTGAGTCTTGATATAGAAGACGGTTGTCCAACGACGTATCTCGTTAGTCTAGATATAGAAAAAGGTTGTACAGACGGATCTCGTTAGACTAGATATAGAAGAGGGTTGTACAACGACGGATCTCGTTAGTCTAGATATAGAAGACGGTAGTACAGACGGATCTCGTTAGTCTAGATATTGAAGACGTGTGTCCATCGACGTATCTCGTTAGTCTAGACATAGAAAACGGTTGTACAGACGGATCTCGTTAGTCTAGATATAGAAAACGGTTGTACAACGACGGATCTCGTTAGTCTAGATATAGAAGACGGTTATACAGACGGATCTCGTTAGTCTAGATATAGAAGACGGTTGTACAGACGGATCTCGTTAGTCTAGATATTGAAGACGTTTGTCCATCGACGTATCTCGTTAGTCTAGATATAGAGACGGTTGTACAGACGGATCTCGTTAGTCTAGATATAGAAGACGGTTGTACAGACGGATCTCGTTAGTCTAGATATAGAAGACGGTTGTACAGACGGATCTCGTTAGTCTAGATATTGAAGACGTTTGTCCAACGACGTACCTCGTTAGTCTAGACATAGAAAACGGTTGTACAGACGGATCTCGTTAGTCTAGATATAGAAAACGGTTGTACAACGACGGATCTCGTTAGTCTAGATATAGAAGACGGTTATACAGACGGATCTCGTTAGTCTAGATATAGAAGACGGTTGTACAGACGGATCTCGTTAGTCTAGATATTGAAGACGTTTGTACAGACGGATCTCGTTAGTCTAGATACAGAAGACGGTTGGCCAACGACGTATCTCGTTAGCCTAGATGTAGAAGACGGTTGCACAGACGGATCTCGTTAGTCTAGATATAGAAGACGGTTGTATAACGAGAGATCTCGTTAGTCTAGATATAGAAGTTGGTTGTACAGACGGATCTCGTTAGTCTAGATATAGAAGACGGTTGTATAACGAGAGACCTCGTTCGTCTAGATATAGAAGATGGTTGTACAGACGGATCTCGTTAGTCTAGATATAGAAGACGGTTGTACAGACGGATCTCGTTAGTCTAGATATAGAAGACGGTTGTACAGACGGATATCGTTAGTCTAGATATAGAAGACGGTTGTACAGACGGACCTCGTTAGTCTAGATATTGAAGACGTTTGTCCAACGACGTATCTCGTTAGTCTAGATATAGAAGACGGTTGTACAGACGGATCTCGTTAGTCTAGATATAGAAGACGGTTGTACAGACGGATCTCGTTAGTCTAGATATAGAAGACGGTTGTACAGACGGATCTCGTTAGTCTAGATATTGAAGACGTGTGTCCATCGACGTATCTCGTTAGTCTAGACATAGAAAACGGTTGTACAGACGGATCTCGTTAGTCTAGATATTGAAGACGGTTGTACAGACGGATCTCGTTAGTCTAGATATAGAAGACGGTTGTACAGACGGATCTCGTTAGTCTAGATATTGAAGACGTTTGTCCAACGACGTACCTCGTTAGTCTAGACATAGAAAACGGTTGTACAGACGGATCTCGTTAGTCTAGATATAGAAGACGGTTGTACAACGACGGATCTCGTTAGTCTAGATATAGAAGACGGTTATACAGACGGATCTCGTTAGTCTAGATATAGAAGACGGTTGTACAGACGGATCTCGTTAGTCTAGGTATAGAAGACGGTTGTACAGACGGATCTCGTTAGTCTAGATATAGAAGACGGTTGTACAGACGGATCTCGTTAGTCTAGATATAGAAGACGGTTGTACAGACGGCTCTCGTTAGTCTAGATATTGAAGACGGTTGTACAACGACGGATCTCGTTAGTCTAGATATAGAAGACGGTTATACAGACGGATATCGTTAGTCTAGATATAGAAGACGGTTGTACAGACGGATCTCGATAGTCTAGATATAGAAGACGGTTGTATAACGAGAGATCTCGTTAGTCTAGATATAGAAGATGGTTGTACAGACGGATCTCGTTAGTCTAGATATAGAAGACGGTTGTACAGACGGATCTCGTTAGTCTAGATATTGAAGACGTGTGTCCATCGACGTATCTCGTTAGTCTAGACATAGAAAACGGTTGTACAGACGGATCTCGTTAGTCTAGATATTGAAGACGGTTGTACAGACGGATCTCGTTAGTCTAGATATAGAAGACGGTTGTACAGACGGATCTCGTTAGTCTAGATATTGAAGACGTTTGTCCAACGACGTACCTCGTTAGTCTAGACATAGAAAACGGTTGTACAGACGGATCTCGTTAGTCTAGATATAGAAGACGGTTGTACAGACGGATCTCGATAGTCTAGATATAGAAGACGGTTGTACAGACGGATCTCGTGAGTCTTGATATAGAAGACGGTTGTCCAACGACGTATCTCGTTAGTCTAGATATAGAAAAAGGTTGTACAGACGGATCTCGTTAGACTAGATATAGAAGAGGGTTGTACAACGACGGATCTCGTTAGTCTAGATATAGAAGACGGTTGTACAGACGGATCTCGTTAGTCTAGATATAGAAGACGGTTGTACAGACGGATCTCGTTAGTCTAGATATAGAAGACGGTTGTATAACGAGAGATCTCGTTAGTCTAGATATAGAAGATGGTTGTACAGACGGATCTCGTTAGTCTAGATATAGAAGACGGTTGTATAACGAGAGATCTCGTTAGTCTAGATATAGAAGATGGTTGTACAGACGGATCTCGTTAGTCTAGATATAGAAGACGGTTGTATAACGAGAGATCTCGTTAGTCTAGATATAGAAGATGGTTGTACAGACGGATCTCGTTAGTCTAGATATAGAAGACGGTTGTACAACGACGGATCTCGTTAGTCTAGATATAGAAGATGGTTATACAGACGGATCTCGTTAGTCTAGATATAGAAGACGGTTGTACAGACGGATCTCGTTAGTCTAGATATTGAAGACGTTTGTACAGACGGATCTCGTTAGTCTAGATACAGAAGACGGTTGGCCAACGACGTATCTCGTTAGCCTAGATGTAGAAGACGGTTGCACAGACGGATCTCGTTAGTCTAGATATAGAAGACGGTTGTATAACGAGAGATCTCGTTAGTCTAGATATAGAAGACGGTTGTACAGACGGATCTCGTTAGTCTAGATATAGAAGACGGTTGTACAGACGGATCTCGTTAGTCTAGATATTGAAGACGTTTGTCCATCGACGTATCTCGTTAGTCTAGATATAGAGACGGTTGTACAGACGGATCTCGTTAGTCTAGATATAGAAGACGGTTGTACAGACGGATCTCGTTAGTCTAGATATAGAAGACGGTTGTACAGACGGATCTCGTTAGTCTAGATATTGAAGACGTTTGTCCAACGACGTACCTCGTTAGTCTAGACATAGAAAACGGTTGTACAGACGGATCTCGTTAGTCTAGATATAGAAGACGGTTCTCGGAATCCCCCTATCTCCGTAAAGGGGAGCGGGGGACTGGATCGGCCTTGGTCGATCTGGCTGAGCACCAACCGAGCGCGTCCCCAGGTGGCGGATAGGGGAACGGCCGGGGGGTGTGGCGGCCTCCCCGCCCGCCCGGGGTGGCCTTCCTTACGGTGGTCAGACCGGGACGGGGGGGGGGGCGGCGACGCCCTCGGCTAGCAGGGGCTATAAGCCGACCCGGGGCCTAAAAACCCTACGTGGAAGGCGAAGGCCCTGCCGCGGACCAGCTCCCTTGGGGGGGATGGCGTCCCACCATTGTAATAGCCCGGCCACAGCGTGGTGTGTAGTGTAGTGGGTAAGGGGCGTGAGTGTGGGTGTGAGTGTGTTTGAGTGGTGGGTGTATGTCTGTGGGTGGTGGATGTGCGAGAGAGTGAGTGCGTGGGTGCTGTGGCCGTTTAGGGGGAGGGCTATAGCCCTGGGTCAGGACCTAGCGGCGTCAGGGGGTCCCTCCGACTAGGGGGTCGGCAGTGCCGCGGGCGGCCATAACACCAGGGCCGTCGTGTGGGTGAAATCCGCTGGGCGGTGGGGTCGTCGCCCCTAAGACAACTTATGGTAAAATGACAACAACTAGCCTGGCCTCGGATGTCACACAGGCGGTTGGAGGCATTAGGCCATCCCCCCTCTCTCGCCCCGTCGGCAGCGAGGAGGGAGTAAGAAGTCAGACCGACGACACCGAGCTGATGCGGCGGGCCGGTGCCACCGGGGCGATAGCCCCGGAAAATGCAACAGCCGCGGACTTTGGCGAGATTAAGGACAACGATTGGACCAACAGGGGGGTGGGAACGAGCAAGGGAGGCCCGGGACCACCACCCGGATCGAAGGAGGGGGAGGAGAGGACGTTGGAGGATATCCTCTACGGGATTCTCCCCCAGGACGAAGCGGAGGCGGTCCTCCGACCGAGGAACGAGGACCTGGGACCGTTCCTGATCCCCGAGACACCATCTCCGGTGAGTAAGGGGACTAGTAGAGCGGGACAATTGGGGTGGGGGGGGGGTAGGGATACTCCCCAGATCAAGGGTGCCGGGGGGGGACTGGCTGACATATTCAGGGGGAAGGCGCTGGCCAGGACACCCCCCTCGAAGGAGAGCGCGGACCCCCCGGGGAACGAAACGGGGGAGCTCGCGGGGCCCAGAGGAACGGGGACCCCGAGTGAGCTGGCGGGTCCCTCCACCAAAAAGGCTGCCGAGAAGAAAGAGGGCAGGTCTTGCTCGGCCTCGAGGGTGGAGGGATCCGCGCTGAAGGGGTGGGTGCTAGGCCCCAGCGAAACGCGGAAGGGGGAGCCGGGGAACCCCTCAAAGCTCGGGGGAGCCCCCCTGCTGCAACAACAGAGCGGTGCAGCAAGGGGGCCCGATACACAGGGGGAGGGTGAGGCGACCCCTGGGGAGGGAGCGCACCGCCTGGCGGAGGTGGCGAACCTGCTGGGGGCCGTCATCCGCGACTGCGCGAAGGCGACCGCCGAGTTTAGCGACCGTAAGGCGTCGTCGAAGGTCGTCTCGGCGAATAAAGTTGTCGACCTGATCACGAAGGTGGTCAGGAGATGCGAGAGGGCGGCAACCGCAGTCGCGGACGTTATCGCGGACGGCGAGACTGGGAGGGGGACGGAGGCTCCGCCTCCCCCCGCGACACCGGCGAGGCCCGCGAGGGACGCGGGGACGCAGTACTCCCCCCCGCCAGGCGTAGGCGGCAAGGGGAAGTTCCCTCACCCCCAGGTCACCCCACTTAAGGGGAAGCCCGGGGGGAAGGGAGGAGAAGACACAGCGAGGGGGAAGGACGGAGGCCAGGGAGGATCCAAGAGGGCCAGGGACTCCCCTGCATCCCCGCAGGAGGGGAGCAAGAAGAGGGCCTGCGAAGAGGTGGGGACCCCAGTGGGGTCTACGGATCCGGGGCGGCCAGCCACGCCGCCGGGGCAAGCTGACCCGGCCCAGACCCCCCGCGGGTCCGACGGGCCACCGGCATCGAGGCCTGGCGCTGGCGCTGGAGCCGGGGCGGCGGCGAAGAAGACGCCGAGGACAAAGGGGCAGGCGAGGAGGGATCGCAAGGAGCAGAGGAGGAAGGACCTCCTGGCCCAGAGACCCGCCGCTGGACCCCAGGTGCCCACCCAGGGGGAACCGGGAAAGGGATCGCCCCCACCGCAATGGCCACTACTGCAGCCTACCACGCAGGACGTGCAGCTGCAGTGGTGGTCAAAGTGGCCCACGTTAGGGCAGGCGCACGGCGTACCTGGGGATCCCAAGGACCCTCAGATCCAACAGCTGCAGGCGCTCGGGGCCTGGCAGCAGCAGCTGCAACAACAACAGCAGCTGCAGCAACAGCAGCAGTGGCGGGTCCAGCCACCCAGGCGGCAGAAGGGACCCCAGGGCCCACAGGGGGGGCGGGAAGGGGCGTCCGGGACGCCGAACCCCAAGAATCCCCCGAAAGTACAGGGGCAGGCGGGTCGGAAGATCCCCCCGAAGCCCCCGCCTCCGGTGAGGAAACGACCGGAGGCGGTGCTGGTGAAGGTCCCCCCCACGGCAACATACTTGGACACGTACAAGTTGTTGCTGTCCAAGGGGAGGGAGACCCTCGATGGGGTTAGGGGGGTGAAAAAGACCCAGCAGGGCCACATCCTCCTCGAGGTGGAGAAGGGGGCCAGCGTCGAAGCCTTGACGCGGTCCATTAAGGAGAAAATTGGGGCGGGGTTGGAGTGTACCCCGCTCCAAAACAGGGTGTCCCTGGAGGTTAGGGACCTGGACCCCTCGGTCGAGGGACCGGAGGTTCTACGAGACCTAGGGGTCGCCCTTAAGGTGGACCCGGGGGACCTCCGGCTCAAGGTGCTGAGGCTGGGCCCCAGGGGCACCCAAGCGGCCGTGGTCGAGGTTCCGTTGAACCTCCTTAAGAACCTCGGGGAGGGAGGGGCCCGCTTCAGGTCGGGCCTGTCCTGGGCGAAGGCCAGGGTCCTGCCGAAGAGCACGAGGTGCTACAGGTGCCACCTTATCGGCCATATGGCCAGGGACTGCGGGGCGGTCAGGGAGGGGTGCGAGCTCTGCAGAAGGTGCGGAGCCTCGGACCACCTGATCGCGAAATGCCCCAACCCTCCTAGGTGCGCCGTGTGCCTGAAGGAGGGGCGGAAGGGCCCAGGTACGGCGCACGTGACGGCGTCGCTGGCGTGCCCGTACAACAGGCCGCACAGAGGAGTCGCGCCCAGGACGGAGCACAAGGGTCGAGGGGGAACCAGCGCCGAGAATGGCCCTTAAGGTTGCCCAGATCAACCTGAACAGGTGCCGCCTAGCCCAGGACCTCATGGAGCATATGATGTCTCAGCTCTCGGTGGATGTGGTGATCATCTCCGAGCCGTATCGCCAGTTGAACTACTGGTTCAACGATGCGGCCGGAGATGCCTCCATTTGGGTGACAGGGTTCAACGGCCACTTCCCAACGATGGCGCGCCCCGTGGTGGCAGACGGGGTGGCTGCAGTCAGTTGGGAGGGTAAAGTGCTGTTGAGCTGCTACTGTTCACCCAAAACTAACCTGGAGGGGTTCGGATCATTTCTGAACACCATCGAGGGCATCATCGCTGAGATGAGGTCCCCGGGCATGGGTGTGCTCCTGTCAGGTGACTGGAACGCAAGGTCCCCGGCCTGGGGGGGTGCCCGGCTGGACAGGAAGGGGACGGCGATCCTCGACCTGCTGGCCGGGCTTGGCCTGGTCCCGGTAAAGATCCCGGAGAGGTACAGGTTCACCTTCGAGAGGAACGGCAGGAGGTCATTCATCGACATCCTGTCCGCGGACCGTGCGACAGCCAGAGGAACCAAGAGCGAGGTCCTCGGACAGGACTCGTTCTCCGACCATAGATACGTCCTCCATACCATCAGGAGGACAAGATCTATGGTCGGGGTGGCCCCTTGGCAGCCATACTCCACGAGGGAGATGGATGCTGCCGAGGTGGTGGCGCACTTCGGGCTGTTGCACGGGCGGCGGGATGTCGGTGACGAAGGTGGGCCTGGCCCTCCGGGGGAGCCGAGGGCGGACAGGCTGCAAAGAACCCTCGAGGCGACCTGTAGGCAAGTGTTGCCCAGGAAGTCTTTCCCCCGAGGGACCCGCAAGCCCAATGGGTGGTGGTGCGACGAGGTGGCCGTGGCGCGGGCAGCCTCCCTGAAGGCGAGGCGCAGGTTGAAGAAGCGGAGGAGGAGGGGCGGCCCAGAGGCGGAGGAGGCGCGTGTGGCCTACTCCGTGGCTCGGAGAGGGGTGCAGGTCGCCATTTGGAGGGCAAAGGAGGCCCAATGGATGGGCATGTGTGCCCAGGTCGACCTGGACCCCTGGGGGAGGCCGTACAAGGCGGTTATGGCCAAACTCGGTGGGCGACCACCGAAAATGGTGATGACCCCGGCCCAGGTCGGGAGAGTTTTGGACGGCCTCTTTGTTACGGTACCTCCCCCCCCCCTCCCCCTACCCTCACGCCGTGGGGATGCTCCGGAGGACGGGGCCCTGAGGGCTTTGCTGACGGCCCCTGAGGTGGACGTGGAAATGGTCGAGGAGGCCATATCCCGCCTCAAGCCCAACAAAGCCCCGGGCCTGGATGCGGTCCCTGCTGAGGTCGCGATAGCGGTGTCGAGGGCGTTTCGGCAGGAGCTCGCGGAAGCGTTCCTCGACACCTTAAGGAGGGGATCCATCCCTGCGGCGTGGAAAAGGGCTCGGGTGGTGCTTGCCCCGAAGCCTGGCAAGCAGCCCTCGGAGCCTGGTGCGTACCGTCCGATCAGCGTGCTCCCAGCACTGAGTAAAGTCTGGGAGTACGCTATGAAAGAGTTGATTGAGAGGCAGATCGGCCGGGACCCCTTCTCCCCGAACCAGTTCGGTTTTAGGAGAGGGGTCGGGACAGTGGAGGCCGCCAGGGAAGTCATGGCGTTTGCCGAAGGCTGTGTGGCTACCTCCAAACCGAGGCTCTGCGTGATGGTGTTGATTGACGTGCGTAACGCTTTCAACGCCATCCGCTGGGAGTCCATCATGCGGGAACTCGTCGTGAGGCGCGTGCAACCAGCGGTCAGGAGAGTCCTTCGAGACTATTTCTCCGACCGCTATATCACGGTGCACACGCAGCACGACGAGGTCACGACCCGAGTCTGCGCGGGGGTACCTCAAGGCTCGGTCCTAGGCCCTTTCCTGTGGAACCTCGTATACGACGGGGTTCTTAAGACCATTGGCCCCGGGCGTTTTGTCAAGGCCATCGCTTATGCCGACGACCTGGCTGTCATGTTCTCAGCTAGGGACGTGACCCAGGTCGAGGCGATGATGGCCGAAACGCTCGGGAGGGTTAGGGCCTGGTTCGAGTCCACTGGCCTGGAGATGGCATCGGATAAAACCGAGGTCATCGTCCTGGCGGGACTCCGCGCGGACAAGGGTAGGGAATTCCCGGTGATGGGATCGGTGGTGGCGGCTGCACAGTCGGCCAAGTACCTGGGGGTCACGCTGGACTGCCGTCGGAGGTTTAAGACGCACCTCGACGGGGCGGTCATCAGGGCGGACAAGGTTGTCGGAGCCCTGTCGGCGCTGCTCCCAAACGTTAGGGGTCCCTCGATCGCTTCGAGGCGGCTATACTATAACGTTTGGGAGTCAGTGCTGACGTATGCCGCCCCGGCATGGGCGTCGGCCTTGAAGGTGGGAGTAAACCTCACCTCCATCCGACGGGCCCAGCGATCTGCCCTCATCAGGACATCGGCGGCCTATCGGACGGTGTCGCGGCAGGCACTCTGTGTCCTCGCGGGGAGGTTGCCGCTGGAAATTAAGGTGGCCATGTGGAGGGAAGTACACGACGAGAGGGCGCGGGATAGGGCGAACCCGGCCCTAATGCGGGACCCAAAAGAGATGAGGGCCAAGCAGGCGCTGAGCAGGCGCACTGCCCTGGTCGCCGCCATGGGTAAGTGGCAGGAGGCCTGGGACGGAATGGGCCTCACGTATTGGACGTGGAGGCTGGTGCCGGACGTCCGGACGTTCGCGGCGGGAGCTGGGCTGGCGCGGCAGCCAGATTACTGGTTAACCCAGCTCCTGACCGGACATGGGTCCTTCGGGGCCTTCAGGAAGAGAATAGGGAAGGCCCCTACTGGGGCGTGCGAGGAGTGCGGGGCGGCGTGGGATGACGCCGAGCACGTCCTCACGGCATGCCCGGTGTTCGAGGAAGAACGCCGGGCATTGGCCGAGGCCCTGGGGGCCCCGTTGGACCCCAGTACAGTGGTCCGCCTCGCGATGGGGGCGGACAATAAATGGGAGCAGCTCCGGACCTTCGCATCCACTGTCATGGGTGCGAAGGCCCGGAGAGAGGCCCTGGCGGAAAAAGCCGCGAGGGCCGCCCGGGCGGCGGCGGCCAAAGAAGCGGCCCTAAGGAGGGCCTCGGAAAGAAGAAGACGGGCCCTGAAGAGAAAGAGGGGGGGGGCGGGCCAAGGGGTTAGACCCCCTCCTAGTAAAAGGGTGAGGAGGCTGGGTCCTCCTCACCTCCAATAAAGGCGGGTCGGCACGGTGTATTTATTTTATTTATTCCGTAGACGTAAGGTGGGCGGCGCGTATTTATCCCGTTTTTTGTTTGTGTGAATGGATGTATCGCGTATTTATTCCGACTTGTGTGGGTATGAGTGCTGTGTACGTCTGGGTGCGTGAATGTGTACATATTTGTTTGTTACTTATTTATTTATTTATTTAGGTAAGTAAGTATTTATTTAAATTGTACATAGGAGGCGTGGCCTACACCGTTACGGACGCTGTGGTGGTAGTAATGCCTTGAAGTTCCCACCACAGCGGGGTAGACACGGGTGAGGCGGACTTAGAGAGGGGGTTTTTAGTGGGTATCCCACCATTAGGGTGGCGAGTCCCACATAACCCCGGTATTCGTACCGGGGTATGCATAAAGCATTTTCCCCCTCTTAAAAAAAAAAAAAAAAAAAAAAAAAAAAAAAAAAAGATATAGAAGACGGTTGTACAACGACGGATCTCGTTAGTCTAGATATAGAAGACGGTTATACAGACGGATCTCGTTAGTCTAGATATAGAAGACGGTTGTACAGACGGATCTCGTTAGTCTAGATATTGAAGACGTTTGTACAGACGGATCTCGTTAGTCTAGATACAGAAGACGGTTGGCCAACGACGTATCTCGTTAGCCTAGAAATAGAAGACGGTTGCACAGACGGATCTCGTTAGTCTAGATATAGAAGACGGTTGTATAACGAGAGATCTCGTTAGTCTAGATATAGAAGTTGGTTGTACAGACGGATCTCGTTAGTCTAGATATAGAAGACGGTTGTATAACGAGAGACCTCGTTCGTCTAGATATAGAAGATGGTTGTACAGACGGATCTCGTTAGTCTAGATATAGAAGACGGTTGTACAGACGGATCTCGTTAGTCTAGATATAGAAGACGGTTGTACAGACGGATCTCGTTAGTCTAGATATAGAAGACGGTTGTACAGACGGATCTCGTTAGTCTAGATATTGAAGACGTTGGTCCAACGACGTATCTCGTTAGTCTAGATATAGAAGACGGTTGTACAGACGGATCTCGTTAGTCTAGATATAGAAGACGGTTGTATAACGAGAGATCTCGTTAGTCTAGATATAGAAGACGGTTGTACAGACGGATCTCGTTAGTCTAGATATTGAAGACGTTGGTCCAACGACGTATCTCGTTAGTCTAGATATAGAAGACGGTTGTACAGACGGATCTCGTTAGTCTAGATATAGAAGACGGTTGTATAACGAGAGATCTCGTTAGTCTAGATATAGAAGACGGTTGTATAACGAGAGATCTCGTTAGTCTAGATATAGAAGACGGTTGTACAGACGGATCCCGTTAGTCTAGATATAGAAGACGGTTGTATAACGAGAGATCTCGTTAGTCTAGATATAGAAGATGGTTGTGCAGACGGATCTCGTTAGTCTAGATATAGAAGACGGTTGTACAGACGGATCTCGTTAGTCTAGATATAGAAGACGGTTGTACAGACGGATCTCGTTAGTCTAGATATAGAAGACGGTTGTATAACGAGAGATCTCGTTAGTCTAGATATAGAAGACGGTTGTACAACGACGGATCTCGTTAGTCTAGATATAGAAGACGGCTGTACAGACGGATATCGTTAGTCTAGATATAGAAGACGGTTGTACAGACGGACCTCGTTAGTCTAGATATTGAAGACGTTTGTCCAACGACGTATCTCGTTAGTCTAGATATAGAAGACGGTTGTACAGACGGATCTCGTTAGTCTAGATATAGAAGACGGTTGTACAACGACGGATCTCGTTAGTCTAGATATAGAAGACGGCTGTACAGACGGATATCGTTAGTCTAGATATAGAAGACGGTTGTACAGACGGACCTCGTTAGTCTAGATATTGAAGACGTTTGTCCAACGACGTATCTCGTTAGTCTAGATATAGAAGACGGTTGTACAGACGGATCTCATTAGTCTAGATATAGAAGACGGTTGTACAGACGGATCTCGTTAGTCTAGATATTGAAGACGTTTGTACAGACGGATCTCGTTAGTCTAGATACAGAAGACGGTTGTCCAACGACGTATCTCGTTAGCCTAGATATAGAAGACGGTTGCACAGACGGATCTCGTTAGTCTAGATATAGAAGACGGTTGTATAACGAGAGATCTCGTTAGTCTAGATATAGAAGTTGGTTGTACAGACGGATCTCGTTAGTCTAGATATAGAAGACGGTTGTATAACGAGAGACCTCGTTAGTCTAGATATAGAAGATGGTTGTACAGACGGATCTCGTTAGTCTAGATATAGAAGACGGTTGTACAGACGGATCTCGTTAGTCTAGATATAGAAGACGGTTGTACAGACGGATCTTGTTAGTCTAGATATAGAAGACGGTTGTACAGACGGATCTCGTTAGTCTAGATATTGAAGACGGTTGTACAACGACGGATCTCGTTAGTCTAGATATAGAAGACGGTTGTACAGACGGATCTCGTTAGTCTAGATATAGAAGACGGTTGTACAGACGGATCTCGTTAGTCTAGATATAGAAGACGGTTGTATAACGAGAGATCTCGTTAGTCTAGATATAGAAGATGGTTGTACAGACGGATCTCGTTAGTCTAGATATAGAAGACGGTTGTATAACGAGAGATCTCGTTAGTCTAGATATAGAAGATGGTTGTACAGACGGATCTCGTTAGTCTAGATATAGAAGACGGTTGTACAGACGGATCTCGTTAGTCTAGATATAGAAGACGGTTGTACAGACGGATCTCGTTAGTCTAGATATAGAAGACGGTTGTATAACGAGAGATCTCGTTAGTCTAGATATAGAAGACGGTTGTACAACGACGGATCTCGTTAGTCTAGATATAGAAGACGGCTGTACAGACGGATATCGTTAGTCTAGATATAGAAGACGGTTGTCCAGACGGACCTCGTTAGTCTAGATATTGAAGACGTTTGTCCAACGACGTATCTCGTTAGTCTAGATATAGAAGACGGTTGTACAGACGGATCTCGTTAGTCTAGATATTGAAGACGTTTGTCCAACGACGTACCTCGTTAGTCTAGACATAGAAAACGGTTGTACAGACGGATCTCGTTAGTCTAGATATAGAAGACGGTTGTACAACGACGGATCTCGTTAGTCTAGATATAGAAGACGGTTATACAGACGGATCTCGTTAGTCTAGATATTGAAGACGTTTGTCCATCGACGTATCTCGTTAGTCTAGATATAGAAGACGGTTGTACAGACGGATCTCGTTAGTCTAGATATAGAAGACGGTTGTACAGACGGATCTCGTTAGTCTAGATATAGAAGACGGTTGTACAGACGGATCTCGTTAGTCTAGATATTGAAGACGTTTGTCCAACGACGTACCTCGTTAGTCTAGACATAGAAAACGGTTGTACAGACGGATCTCGTTAGTCTAGATATAGAAGACGGTTGTACAACGACGGATCTCGTTAGTCTAGATATAGAAGACGGTTATACAGACGGATCTCGTTAGTCTAGATATAGAAGACGGTTGTACAGACGGATCTCGTTAGTCTAGATATTGAAGACGGTTGTACAACGACGGATCTCGTTAGTCTAGATATAGAAGACGGCTGTACAGACGGATATCGTTAGTCTAGATATAGACGTTTGTCCAACGACGTATCTCGTTAGTCTAGATATAGAAGACGGTTGTACAGACGGATCTCGTTAGTCTAGATATAGAAGACGGTTGTACAGACGGATCTCGTTAGTCTAGATATAGAAGACGGTTGTACAGACGGATCTCGTTAGTCTAGATATAGAAGACGGTGGTACAGACGGATCTCGTTAGTCTAGATATTGAAGACGTTTGTCCAACGACGTAACCCGTTAGTCTAGACATAGAAAACGGTTGTACAGACGGATCTCGTTAGTCTAGATATAGAAGACGGTTGTACAACGACGGATCTCGTTAGTCTAGATATAGAAGACGGTTATACAGACGGATATCGTTAGTCTAGATATAGAAGACGGTTGTACAGACGGACCTCGTTAGTCTAGATACAGAAGACGGTTGTCCAACGACGTATCTCGTTAGCCTAGATATAGAAGACGGTTGCACAGACGGATCTCGTTAGTCTAGATATAGAAGATGGTTGTACAGACGGATCTCGTTAGTCTAGATATAGAAGACGGTTGTACGGACGGATCTCGTTAGTCTAGATATAGAAGACGGTTGTATAACGAGAGATCTCGTTAGTCTAGATATAGAAGACGGTTGTACAACGACGGTTCTCGTTAGTCTAGATATAGAAGACGGTTGTACAGACGGATCTCGTTAGTCTAGATATAGAAGACGGTTGTACGGACGGATCTCGTTAGTCTAGATATAGAAGACGGTTGTATAACGAGAGATCTCGTTAGTCTAGATATAGAAGACGGTTGTACAACGACGGTTCTCGTTAGTCTAGATATAGAAGACGGCTGTACAGACGGATATCGTTAGTCTAGATATAGAAGACGGTTGTACAGACGGACCTCGTTAGTCTAGATATTGAAGACGTTTGTCCAACGACGTATCTCGTTAGTCTAGATATAGAAGACGGTTGTACAGACGGATCTCGTTAGTCTAGATGTAGAAGACGGTTGTACAGACGGATCTCGTTAGTCTAGATATTGAAGACGTTTGTCCATCGACGTATCTCGTTAGTCTAGATATAGAAGACGGTTGTACAGACGGATCTCGTTAGTCTAGATATAGAAGACGGTTGTACAGACGGATCTCGTTAGTCTAGATATAGAAGACGGTTGTACAGACAGATCTCGGTAGTCTAGATATTGAAGACGTTTGTCCAACGACATACCTCGTTAGTCTAGGCATAGAAAACGGTTGTACAGACGGATCTCGTTAGTCTAGATATAGAAGACGGTTGTACAACGACGGATCTCGTTAGTCTAGATATAGAAGATGGTTGTACAGACGGATCTCGTTAGTCTAGATATAGAAGACGGTTGTACAGACGGATCTCGTTAGTCTAGATATTGAAGACGGTTGTACAACGACGGATCTCGTTAGTCTAGATATAGAAGACGGTTATACAGACGGATATCGTTAGTCTAGATATAGAAGACGGTTGTACAGACGGATCTCGTTAGTCTAGATATAGAAGACGGTTGTACAGACGGATCTCGTTAGTCTAGATATAGAAGACGGTTGTACAGACGGATCTCGTTAGTCTAGATATTGAAGACGTTTGTACAGACGGATCTCGTTAGTCTAGATACAGAAGACGGTTGTCCAACGACGTATCTCGTTAGCCTAGATATAGAAGACGGTTGCACAGACGGATCTCGTTAGTCTAGATATAGAAGACGGTTGTATAACGAGAGATCTCGTTAGTCTAGATATAGAAGTTGGTTGTACAGACGGATCTCGTTAGTCTAGATATAGAAGACGGTTGTATAACGAGAGACCTCGTTAGTCTAGATATAGAAGATGGTTGTACAGACGGATCTCGTTAGTCTAGATATAGAAGACGTTTGTACAGACGGATCTCGTTAGTCTAGATATAGAAGACGGTTGTACAGACGGATCTCGTAAGTCTAGATATAGAAGACGGTTGTACAGACGGATCTCGTTAGTCTAGATATTGAAGACGGTTGTACAACGACGGATCTCGTTAGTCTAGATATAGAAGACGGTTGTACAGACGGATCTCGTTAGTCTAGATATAGAAGACGGTTGTACAGACGGATCTCGTTAGTCTAGATATAGAAGACGGTTGTATAACGAGAGATCTCGTTAGTCTAGATATAGAAGATGGTTGTACAGACGGATCTCGTTAGTCTAGATATAGAAGACGGTTGTATAACGAGAGATCTCGTTAGTCTAGATATAGAAGATGGTTGTACAGACGGATCTCGTTAGTCTAGATATAGAAGACGGTTGTACAGACGGATCTCGTTAGTCTAGATATAGAAGACGGTTGTACAGACGGATCTCGTTAGTCTAGATATAGAAGACGGTTGTATAACGAGAGATCTCGTTAGTCTAGATATAGAAGACGGTTGTACAACGACGGATCTCGTTAGTCTAGATATAGAAGACGGCTGTACAGACGGATATCGTTAGTCTAGATATAGAAGACGGTTGTCCAGACGGACCTCGTTAGTCTAGATATTGAAGACGTTTGTCCAACGACGTATCTCGTTAGTCTAGATATAGAAGACGGTTGTACAGACGGATCTCGTTAGTCTAGATATAGAAGACGGTTGTACAGACGGATCTCGTTAGTCTAGATATAGAAGACGGTTGTACAGACGGATCTCGTTAGTCTAGATATAGAAGACGGTTGTACAGACGGATCTCGTTAGTCTAGATATAGAAGACGGTGGTACAGACGGATCTCGTTAGTCTAGATATTGAAGACGTTTGTCCAACGACGTACCTCGTTAGTCTAGACATAGAAAACGGTTGTACAGACGGATCTCGTTAGTCTAGATATAGAAGACGGTTGTACAACGACGGATCTCGTTAGTCTAGATATAGAAGACGGTTATACAGACGGATCTCGTTAGTCTAGATATTGAAGACGTTTGTCCATCGACGTATCTCGTTAGTCTAGATATAGAAGACGGTTGTACAGACGGATCTCGTTAGTCTAGATATAGAAGACGGTTGTACAGACGGATCTCGTTAGTCTAGATATAGAAGACGGTTGTACAGACGGATCTCGTTAGTCTAGATATTGAAGACGTTTGTCCAACGACGTACCTCGTTAGTCTAGACATAGAAAACGGTTGTACAGACGGATCTCGTTAGTCTAGATATAGAAGACGGTTGTACAACGACGGATCTCGTTAGTCTAGATATAGAAGACGGTTATACAGACGGATCTCGTTAGTCTAGATATAGAAGACGGTTGTACAGACGGATCTCGTTAGTCTAGATATAGAAGACGGTTGTACAACGACGGATCTCGTTAGTCTAGATATAGAAGACGGCTGTACAGACGGATATCGTTAGTCTAGATATAGAAGACGGTTGTACAGACGGACCTCGTTAGTCTAGATATTGAAGACGTTTGTCCAACGACGTATCTCGTTAGTCTAGATATAGAAGACGGTTGTACAGACGGATCTCGTTAGTCTAGATATAGAAGACGGTTGTACAGACGGATCTCGTTAGTCTAGATATAGAAGACGGTTGTACAGACGGATCTCGTTAGTCTAGATATAGAAGACGGTGGTACAGACGGATCTCGTTAGTCTAGATATTGAAGACGTTTGTCCAACGACGTAACCCGTTAGTCTAGACATAGAAAACGGTTGTACAGACGGATCTCGTTAGTCTAGATATAGAAGACGGTTGTACAACGACGGATCTCGTTAGTCTAGATATAGAAGACGGTTATACAGACGGATATCGTTAGTCTAGATATAGAAGACGGTTGTACAGACGGACCTCGTTAGTCTAGATACAGAAGACGGTTGTCCAACGACGTATCTCGTTAGCCTAGATATAGAAGACGGTTGCACAGACGGATCTCGTTAGTCTAGATATAGAAGACGGTTGTATAACGAGAGATCTCGTTAGTCTAGATATAGAAGTTGGTTGTACAGACGGATCTCGTTAGTCTAGATATAGAAGACGGTTGTATAACGAGAGACCTCGTTAGTCTAGATATAGAAGATGGTTGTACAGACGGATCTCGTTAGTCTAGATATAGAAGACGGTTGTACAGACGGATCTCGTTAGTCTAGATATAGAAGACGGTTGTACAGACGGATCTCGTTAGTCTAGATATAGAAGACGGTTGTATAACGAGAGATCTCGTTAGTCTAGATATAGAAGACGGTTGTACAACGACGGATCTCGTTAGTCTAGATATAGAAGACGGCTGTACAGACGGATATCGTTAGTCTAGATATAGAAGACGGTTGTACAGACGGACCTCGTTAGTCTAGATATTGAAGACGTTTGTCCAACGACGTATCTCGTTAGTCTAGATATAGAAGACGGTTGTACAGACGGATCTCGTTAGTCTAGATATAGAAGACGGTTGTACAGACGGATCTCGTTAGTCTAGATATTGAAGACGTTTGTCCATCGACGTATCTCGTTAGTCTAGATATAGAAGACGGTTGTACAGACGGATCTCGTTAGTCTAGATATAGAAGACGGTTGTACAGACGGATCTCGTTAGTCTAGATATTGAAGACGTTTGTCCAACGACGTACCTCGTTAGTCTAGACATAGAAAACGGTTGTACAGACGGATCTCGATAGTCTAGATATAGAAGACGGTTGTACAACGACGGATCTCGTTAGTCTAGATATAGAAGACGGTTATACAGACGGATCTCGTTAGTCTAGATATTGAAGACGTTTGTCCATCGACGTATCTCGTTAGTCTAGATATAGAAGACGGTTGTACAGACGGATCTCGTTAGTCTAGATATAGAAGACGGTTGTATAACGAGAGATCTCGTTAGTCTAGATATAGAAGACGGTTGTACAACGACGGATCTCGTTAGTCTAGATATAGAAGACGGCTGTACAGACGGATATCGTTAGTCTAGATATTGAAGACGTTTGTCCATCGACGTATCTCGTTAGTCTAGATATAGAAGACGGTTGTACAGACGGATCTCGTTAGTCTAGATATAGAAGACGGTTATATAACGAGAGATCTCGTTAGTCTAGATATAGAAGACGGTTGTACAGACGGACCTCGTTAGTCTAGATATTGAAGACGTTTGTCCAACGACGTATCTCGTTAGTCTAGATATAGAAGACGGTTGTACAGACGGATCTCGTTAGTCTAGATATAGAAGACGGTTGTACAGACGGATCTCGTTAGTCTAGATATAGAAGACGGTTGTACAGACGGATCTCGTTAGTCTAGATATAGAAGACGGTGGTACAGACGGATCTCGTTAGTCTAGATATTGAAGACGTTTGTCCAACGACGTAACCCGTTAGTCTAGACATAGAAAACGGTTGTACAGACGGATCTCGTTAGTCTAGATATAGAAGACGGTTGTACAACGACGGATCTCGTTAGTCTAGATATAGAAGACGGTTATACAGACGGATATCGTTAGTCTAGATATAGAAGACGGTTGTACAGACGGACCTCGTTAGTCTAGATACAGAAGACGGTTGTCCAACGACGTATCTCGTTAGCCTAGATATAGAAGACGGTTGCACAGACGGATCTCGTTAGTCTAGATATAGAAGACGGTTGTATAACGAGAGATCTCGTTAGTCTAGATATAGAAGTTGGTTGTACAGACGGATCTCGTTAGTCTAGATATAGAAGACGGTTGTATAACGAGAGACCTCGTTAGTCTAGATATAGAAGATGGTTGTACAGACGGATCTCGTTAGTCTAGATATAGAAGACGGTTGTACAGACGGATCTCGTTAGTCTAGATATAGAAGACGGTTGTACAGACGGATCTCGTTAGTCTAGATATAGAAGACGGTTGTATAACGAGAGATCTCGTTAGTCTAGATATAGAAGACGGTTGTACAACGACGGATCTCGTTAGTCTAGATATAGAAGACGGCTGTACAGACGGATATCGTTAGTCTAGATATAGAAGACGGTTGTACAGACGGACCTCGTTAGTCTAGATATTGAAGACGTTTGTCCAACGACGTATCTCGTTAGTCTAGATATAGAAGACGGTTGTACAGACGGATCTCGTTAGTCTAGATATAGAAGACGGTTGTACAGACGGATCTCGTTAGTCTAGATATTGAAGACGTTTGTCCATCGACGTATCTCGTTAGTCTAGATATAGAAGACGGTTGTACAGACGGATCTCGTTAGTCTAGATATAGAAGACGGTTGTACAGACGGATCTCGTTAGTCTAGATATTGAAGACGTTTGTCCAACGACGTACCTCGTTAGTCTAGACATAGAAAACGGTTGTACAGACGGATCTCGTTAGTCTAGATATAGAAGACGGTTGTACAACGACGGATCTCGTTAGTCTAGATATAGAAGACGGTTATACAGACGGATCTCGTTAGTCTAGATATTGAAGACGTTTGTCCATCGACGTATCTCGTTAGTCTAGATATAGAAGACGGTTGTACAGACGGATCTCGTTAGTCTAGATATAGAAGACGGTTGTACAGACGGATCTCGTTAGTCTAGATATAGAAGACGGTTGTACAGACGGATCTCGTTAGTCTAGATATTGAAGACGTTTGTCCAACGACGTACCTCGTTAGTCTAGACATAGAAAACGGTTGTACAGACGGATCTCGTTAGTCTAGATATAGAAGACGGTTGTACAGACGGATCTCGTTAGTCTAGATATAGAAGACGGTTGTACAGACGGATCTCGTTAGTCTAGATATAGAAGACGGTTGTATAACGAGAGATCTCGTTAGTCTAGATATAGAAGACGGTTGTACAACGACGGATCTCGTTAGTCTAGATATAGAAGACGGCTGTACAGACGGATATCGTTAGTCTAGATATAGAAGACGGTTGTCCAGACGGACCTCGTTAGTCTAGATATTGAAGACGTTTGTCCAACGACGTATCTCGTTAGTCTAGATATAGAAGACGGTTGTACAGACGGATCTCGTTAGTCTAGATATAGAAGACGGTTGTACAGACGGATCTCGTTAGTCTAGATATAGAAGACGGTTGTACAGACGGATCTCGTTAGTCTAGATATAGAAGACGGTGGTACAGACGGATCTCGTTAGTCTAGATATTGAAGACGTTTGTCCAACGACGTACCTCGTTAGTCTAGACATAGAAAACGGTTGTACAGACGGATCTCGTTAGTCTAGATATAGAAGACGGTTGTACAACGACGGATCTCGTTAGTCTAGATATAGAAGACGGTTATACAGACGGATCTCGTTAGTCTAGATATTGAAGACGTTTGTCCATCGACGTATCTCGTTAGTCTAGATATAGAAGACGGTTGTACAGACGGATCTCGTTAGTCTAGATATAGAAGACGGTTGTACAGACGGATCTCGTTAGTCTAGATATAGAAGACGGTTGTACAGACGGATCTCGTTAGTCTAGATATTGAAGACGTTTGTCCAACGACGTACCTCGTTAGTCTAGACATAGAAAACGGTTGTACAGACGGATCTCGTTAGTCTAGATATAGAAGACGGTTGTACAACGACGGATCTCGTTAGTCTAGATATAGAAGACGGTTATACAGACGGATCTCGTTAGTCTAGATATAGAAGACGGTTGTACAGACGGATCTCGTTAGTCTAGATATTGAAGACGGTTGTACAACGACGGATCTCGTTAGTCTAGATATAGAAGACGGCTGTACAGACGGATATCGTTAGTCTAGATATAGAAGACGGTTGTACAGACGGACCTCGTTAGTCTAGATATTGAAGACGTTTGTCCAACGACGTATCTCGTTAGTCTAGATATAGAAGACGGTTGTACAGACGGATCTCGTTAGTCTAGATATAGAAGACGGTTGTACAGACGGATCTCGTTAGTCTAGATATAGAAGACGGTTGTACAGACGGATCTCGTTAGTCTAGATATAGAAGACGGTGGTACAGACGGATCTCGTTAGTCTAGATATTGAAGACGTTTGTCCAACGACGTAACCCGTTAGTCTAGACATAGAAAACGGTTGTACAGACGGATCTCGTTAGTCTAGATATAGAAGACGGTTGTACAACGACGGATCTCGTTAGTCTAGATATAGAAGACGGTTATACAGACGGATATCGTTAGTCTAGATATAGAAGACGGTTGTACAGACGGACCTCGTTAGTCTAGATACAGAAGACGGTTGTCCAACGACGTATCTCGTTAGCCTAGATATAGAAGACGGTTGCACAGACGGATCTCGTTAGTCTAGATATAGAAGATGGTTGTACAGACGGATCTCGTTAGTCTAGATATAGAAGACGGTTGTACAGACGGATCTCGTTAGTCTAGATATAGAAGACGGTTGTACAGACGGATCTCGTTAGTCTAGATATAGAAGACGGTTGTATAACGAGAGATCTCGTTAGTCTAGATATAGAAGATGGTTGTACAGACGGATCTCGTTAGTCTAGATATAGAAGACGGTTGTACAGACGGATCTCGTTAGTCTAGATATAGAAGACGGTTGTACAGACGGATCTCGTTAGTCTAGATATAGAAGACGGTTGTACAGACGGATCTCGTTAGTCTAGATATTGAAGACGTTTGTCCATCGACGTATCTCGTTAGTCTAGATATAGAAGACGGTTGTACAGACGGATCTCGTTAGTCTAGATATAGAAGACGGTTGTACAGACGGATCTCGTTAGTCTAGATATAGAAGACGGTTGTACGGACGGATCTCGTTAGTCTAGATATAGAAGACGGTTGTATAACGAGAGATCTCGTTAGTCTAGATATAGAAGACGGTTGTACAACGACGGTTCTCGTTAGTCTAGATATAGAAGACGGCTGTACAGACGGATATCGTTAGTCTAGATATAGAAGACGGTTGTACAGACGGACCTCGTTAGTCTAGATATTGAAGACGTTTGTCCAACGACGTATCTCGTTAGTCTAGATATAGAAGACGGTTGTACAGACGGATCTCGTTAGTCTAGATGTAGAAGACGGTTGTACAGACGGATCTCGTTAGTCTAGATATTGAAGACGTTTGTCCATCGACGTATCTCGTTAGTCTAGATATAGAAGACGGTTGTACAGACGGATCTCGTTAGTCTAGATATAGAAGACGGTTGTACAGACGGATCTCGTTAGTCTAGATATAGAAGACGGTTGTACAGACAGATCTCGGTAGTCTAGATATTGAAGACGTTTGTCCAACGACATACCTCGTTAGTCTAGGCATAGAAAACGGTTGTACAGACGGATCTCGTTAGTCTAGATATAGAAGACGGTTGTACAACGACGGATCTCGTTAGTCTAGATATAGAAGATGGTTGTACAGACGGATCTCGTTAGTCTAGATATAGAAGACGGTTGTACAGACGGATCTCGTTAGTCTAGATATTGAAGACGGTTGTACAACGACGGATCTCGTTAGTCTAGATATAGAAGACGGTTATACAGACGGATATCGTTAGTCTAGATATAGAAGACGGTTGTACAGACGGATCTCGTTAGTCTAGATATAGAAGACGGTTGTACAGACGGATCTCGTTAGTCTAGATATAGAAGACGGTTGTACAGACGGATCTCGTTAGTCTAGATATTGAAGACGTTTGTACAGACGGATCTCGTTAGTCTAGATACAGAAGACGGTTGTCCAACGACGTATCTCGTTAGCCTAGATATAGAAGACGGTTGCACAGACGGATCTCGTTAGTCTAGATATAGAAGACGGTTGTATAACGAGAGATCTCGTTAGTCTAGATATAGAAGTTGGTTGTACAGACGGATCTCGTTAGTCTAGATATAGAAGACGGTTGTATAACGAGAGACCTCGTTAGTCTAGATATAGAAGATGGTTGTACAGACGGATCTCGTTAGTCTAGATATAGAAGACGTTTGTACAGACGGATCTCGTTAGTCTAGATATAGAAGACGGTTGTACAGACGGATCTCGTTAGTCTAGATATAGAAGACGGTTGTACAGACGGATCTCGTTAGTCTAGATATTGAAGACGGTTGTACAACGACGGATCTCGTTAGTCTAGATATAGAAGACGGTTGTACAGACGGATCTCGTTAGTCTAGATATAGAAGACGGTTGTACAGACGGATCTCGTTAGTCTAGATATAGAAGACGGTTGTATAACGAGAGATCTCGTTAGTCTAGATATAGAAGATGGTTGTACAGACGGATCTCGTTAGTCTAGATATAGAAGACGGTTGTATAACGAGAGATCTCGTTAGTCTAGATATAGAAGATGGTTGTACAGACGGATCTCGTTAGTCTAGATATAGAAGACGGTTGTACAGACGGATCTCGTTAGTCTAGATATAGAAGACGGTTGTACAGACGGATCTCGTTAGTCTAGATATAGAAGACGGTTGTATAACGAGAGATCTCGTTAGTCTAGATATAGAAGACGGTTGTACAACGACGGATCTCGTTAGTCTAGATATAGAAGACGGCTGTACAGACGGATATCGTTAGTCTAGATATAGAAGACGGTTGTCCAGACGGACCTCGTTAGTCTAGATATTGAAGACGTTTGTCCAACGACGTATCTCGTTAGTCTAGATATAGAAGACGGTTGTACAGACGGATCTCGTTAGTCTAGATATAGAAGACGGTTGTACAGACGGATCTCGTTAGTCTAGATATAGAAGACGGTTGTACAGACGGATCTCGTTAGTCTAGATATAGAAGACGGTTGTACAGACGGATCTCGTTAGTCTAGATATAGAAGACGGTGGTACAGACGGATCTCGTTAGTCTAGATATTGAAGACGTTTGTCCAACGACGTACCTCGTTAGTCTAGACATAGAAAACGGTTGTACAGACGGATCTCGTTAGTCTAGATATAGAAGACGGTTGTACAACGACGGATCTCGTTAGTCTAGATATAGAAGACGGTTATACAGACGGATCTCGTTAGTCTAGATATTGAAGACGTTTGTCCATCGACGTATCTCGTTAGTCTAGATATAGAAGACGGTTGTACAGACGGATCTCGTTAGTCTAGATATAGAAGACGGTTGTACAGACGGATCTCGTTAGTCTAGATATAGAAGACGGTTGTACAGACGGATCTCGTTAGTCTAGATATTGAAGACGTTTGTCCAACGACGTACCTCGTTAGTCTAGACATAGAAAACGGTTGTACAGACGGATCTCGTTAGTCTAGATATAGAAGACGGTTGTACAACGACGGATCTCGTTAGTCTAGATATAGAAGACGGTTATACAGACGGATCTCGTTAGTCTAGATATAGAAGACGGTTGTACAGACGGATCTCGTTAGTCTAGATATAGAAGACGGTTGTACAACGACGGATCTCGTTAGTCTAGATATAGAAGACGGCTGTACAGACGGATATCGTTAGTCTAGATATAGAAGACGGTTGTACAGACGGACCTCGTTAGTCTAGATATTGAAGACGTTTGTCCAACGACGTATCTCGTTAGTCTAGATATAGAAGACGGTTGTACAGACGGATCTCGTTAGTCTAGATATAGAAGACGGTTGTACAGACGGATCTCGTTAGTCTAGATATAGAAGACGGTTGTACAGACGGATCTCGTTAGTCTAGATATAGAAGACGGTGGTACAGACGGATCTCGTTAGTCTAGATATTGAAGACGTTTGTCCAACGACGTAACCCGTTAGTCTAGACATAGAAAACGGTTGTACAGACGGATCTCGTTAGTCTAGATATAGAAGACGGTTGTACAACGACGGATCTCGTTAGTCTAGATATAGAAGACGGCTGTACAGACGGATATCGTTAGTCTAGATATAGAAGACGGTTGTCCAGACGGACCTCGTTAGTCTAGATATTGAAGACGTTTGTCCAACGACGTATCTCGTTAGTCTAGATATAGAAGACGGTTGTACAGACGGATCTCGTTAGTCTAGATATAGAAGACGGTTGTACAGACGGATCTCGTTAGTCTAGATATAGAAGACGGTTGTACAGACGGATCTCGTTAGTCTAGATATAGAAGACGGTTGTACAGACGGATCTCGTTAGTCTAGATATAGAAGACGGTGGTACAGACGGATCTCGTTAGTCTAGATATTGAAGACGTTTGTCCAACGACGTACCTCGTTAGTCTAGACATAGAAAACGGTTGTACAGACGGATCTCGTTAGTCTAGATATAGAAGACGGTTGTACAACGACGGATCTCGTTAGTCTAGATATAGAAGACGGTTATACAGACGGATCTCGTTAGTCTAGATATTGAAGACGTTTGTCCATCGACGTATCTCGTTAGTCTAGATATAGAAGACGGTTGTACAGACGGATCTCGTTAGTCTAGATATAGAAGACGGTTGTACAGACGGATCTCGTTAGTCTAGATATAGAAGACGGTTGTACAGACGGATCTCGTTAGTCTAGATATTGAAGACGTTTGTCCAACGACGTACCTCGTTAGTCTAGACATAGAAAACGGTTGTACAGACGGATCTCGTTAGTCTAGATATAGAAGACGGTTGTACAACGACGGATCTCGTTAGTCTAGATATAGAAGACGGTTATACAGACGGATCTCGTTAGTCTAGATATAGAAGACGGTTGTACAGACGGATCTCGTTAGTCTAGATATAGAAGACGGTTGTACAACGACGGATCTCGTTAGTCTAGATATAGAAGACGGCTGTACAGACGGATATCGTTAGTCTAGATATAGAAGACGGTTGTACAGACGGACCTCGTTAGTCTAGATATTGAAGACGTTTGTCCAACGACGTATCTCGTTAGTCTAGATATAGAAGACGGTTGTACAGACGGATCTCGTTAGTCTAGATATAGAAGACGGTTGTACAGACGGATCTCGTTAGTCTAGATATAGAAGACGGTTGTACAGACGGATCTCGTTAGTCTAGATATAGAAGACGGTGGTACAGACGGATCTCGTTAGTCTAGATATTGAAGACGTTTGTCCAACGACGTAACCCGTTAGTCTAGACATAGAAAACGGTTGTACAGACGGATCTCGTTAGTCTAGATATAGAAGACGGTTGTACAACGACGGATCTCGTTAGTCTAGATATAGAAGACGGTTATACAGACGGATATCGTTAGTCTAGATATAGAAGACGGTTGTACAGACGGACCTCGTTAGTCTAGATACAGAAGACGGTTGTCCAACGACGTATCTCGTTAGCCTAGATATAGAAGACGGTTGCACAGACGGATCTCGTTAGTCTAGATATAGAAGACGGTTGTATAACGAGAGATCTCGTTAGTCTAGATATAGAAGTTGGTTGTACAGACGGATCTCGTTAGTCTAGATATAGAAGACGGTTGTATAACGAGAGACCTCGTTAGTCTAGATATAGAAGATGGTTGTACAGACGGATCTCGTTAGTCTAGATATAGAAGACGGTTGTACAGACGGATCTCGTTAGTCTAGATATAGAAGACGGTTGTACAGACGGATCTCGTTAGTCTAGATATAGAAGACGGTTGTAAAACGAGAGATCTCGTTAGTCTAGATATAGAAGACGGTTGTACAACGACGGATCTCGTTAGTCTAGATATAGAAGACGGCTGTACAGACGGATATCGTTAGTCTAGATATAGAAGACGGTTGTACAGACGGACCTCGTTAGTCTAGATATTGAAGACGTTTGTCCAACGACGTATCTCGTTAGTCTAGATATAGAAGACGGTTGTACAGACGGATCTCGTTAGTCTAGATATAGAAGACGGTTGTACAGACGGATCTCGTTAGTCTAGATATTGAAGACGTTTGTCCATCGACGTATCTCGTTAGTCTAGATATAGAAGACGGTTGTACAGACGGATCTCGTTAGTCTAGATATAGAAGACGGTTGTACAGACGGATCTCGTTAGTCTAGATATTGAAGACGTTTGTCCAACGACGTACCTCGTTAGTCTAGACATAGAAAACGGTTGTACAGACGGATCTCGTTAGTCTAGATATAGAAGACGGTTGTACAACGACGGATCTCGTTAGTCTAGATATAGAAGACGGTTATACAGACGGATCTCGTTAGTCTAGATATTGAAGACGTTTGTCCATCGACGTATCTCGTTAGTCTAGATATAGAAGACGGTTGTACAGACGGATCTCGTTAGTCTAGATATAGAAGACGGTTGTACAGACGGATCTCGTTAGTCTAGATATAGAAGACGGTTGTACAGACGGATCTCGTTAGTCTAGATATTGAAGACGTTTGTCCAACGACGTACCTCGTTAGTCTAGACATAGAAAACGGTTGTACAGACGGATCTCGTTAGTCTAGATATAGAAGACGGTTGTACAGACGGATCTCGTTAGTCTAGATATAGAAGACGGTTGTACAGACGGATCTCGTTAGTCTAGATATAGAAGACGGTTGTATAACGAGAGATCTCGTTAGTCTAGATATAGAAGACGGTTGTACAACGACGGATCTCGTTAGTCTAGATATAGAAGACGGTTATACAGACGGATCTCGTTAGTCTAGATATAGAAGACGGTTGTACAGACGGATCTCGTTAGTCTAGATATTGAAGACGGTTGTACAACGACGGATCTCGTTAGTCTAGATATAGAAGACGGCTGTACAGACGGATATCGTTAGTCTAGATATAGAAGACGGTTGTACAGACGGACCTCGTTAGTCTAGATATTGAAGACGTTTGTCCAACGACGTATCTCGTTAGTCTAGATATAGAAGACGGTTGTACAGACGGATCTCGTTAGTCTAGATATAGAAGACGGTTGTACAGACGGATCTCGTTAGTCTAGATATAGAAGACGGTTGTACAGACGGATCTCGTTAGTCTAGATATAGAAGACGGTGGTACAGACGGATCTCGTTAGTCTAGATATTGAAGACGTTTGTCCAACGACGTAACCCGTTAGTCTAGACATAGAAAACGGTTGTACAGACGGATCTCGTTAGTCTAGATATAGAAGACGGTTGTACAACGACGGATCTCGTTAGTCTAGATATAGAAGACGGTTATACAGACGGATATCGTTAGTCTAGATATAGAAGACGGTTGTACAGACGGACCTCGTTAGTCTAGATACAGAAGACGGTTGTCCAACGACGTATCTCGTTAGCCTAGATATAGAAGACGGTTGCACAGACGGATCTCGTTAGTCTAGATATAGAAGATGGTTGTACAGACGGATCTCGTTAGTCTAGATATAGAAGACGGTTGTACAGACGGATCTCGTTAGTCTAGATATAGAAGACGGTTGTACAGACGGATCTCGTTAGTCTAGATATAGAAGACGGTTGTATAACGAGAGATCTCGTTAGTCTAGATATAGAAGATGGTTGTACAGACGGATCTCGTTAGTCTAGATATAGAAGACGGTTGTACAGACGGATCTCGTTAGTCTAGATATAGAAGACGGTTGTACAGACGGATCTCGTTAGTCTAGATATAGAAGACGGTTGTACAGACGGATCTCGTTAGTCTAGATATTGAAGACGTTTGTCCATCGACGTATCTCGTTAGTCTAGATATAGAAGACGGTTGTACAGACGGATCTCGTTAGTCTAGATATAGAAGACGGTTGTACAGACGGATCTCGTTAGTCGAGATATAGAAGACGGTTGTACGGACGGATCTCGTTAGTCTAGATATAGAAGACGGTTGTATAACGAGAGATCTCGTTAGTCTAGATATAGAAGACGGTTGTACAACGACGGTTCTCGTTAGTCTAGATATAGAAGACGGCTGTACAGACGGATATCGTTAGTCTAGATATAGAAGACGGTTGTACAGACGGACCTCGTTAGTCTAGATATTGAAGACGTTTGTCCAACGACGTATCTCGTTAGTCTAGATATAGAAGACGGTTGTACAGACGGATCTCGTTAGTCTAGATGTAGAAGACGGTTGTACAGACGGATCTCGTTAGTCTAGATATTGAAGACGTTTGTCCATCGACGTATCTCGTTAGTCTAGATATAGAAGACGGTTGTACAGACGGATCTCGTTAGTCTAGATATAGAAGACGGTTGTACAGACGGATCTCGTTAGTCTAGATATAGAAGACGGTTGTACAGACAGATCTCGGTAGTCTAGATATTGAAGACGTTTGTCCAACGACATACCTCGTTAGTCTAGGCATAGAAAACGGTTGTACAGACGGATCTCGTTAGTCTAGATATAGAAGACGGTTGTACAACGACGGATCTCGTTAGTCTAGATATAGAAGATGGTTGTACAGACGGATCTCGTTAGTCTAGATATAGAAGACGGTTGTACAGACGGATCTCGTTAGTCTAGATATTGAAGACGGTTGTACAACGACGGATCTCGTTAGTCTAGATATAGAAGACGGTTATACAGACGGATATCGTTAGTCTAGATATAGAAGACGGTTGTACAGACGGATCTCGTTAGTCTAGATATAGAAGACGGTTGTACAGACGGATCTCGTTAGTCTAGATATAGAAGACGGTTGTACAGACGGATCTCGTTAGTCTAGATATTGAAGACGTTTGTACAGACGGATCTCGTTAGTCTAGATACAGAAGACGGTTGTCCAACGACGTATCTCGTTAGCCTAGATATAGAAGACGGTTGCACAGACGGATCTCGTTAGTCTAGATATAGAAGACGGTTGTATAACGAGAGATCTCGTTAGTCTAGATATAGAAGTTGGTTGTACAGACGGATCTCGTTAGTCTAGATATAGAAGACGGTTGTATAACGAGAGACCTCGTTAGTCTAGATATAGAAGATGGTTGTACAGACGGATCTCGTTAGTCTAGATATAGAAGACGTTTGTACAGACGGATCTCGTTAGTCTAGATATAGAAGACGGTTGTACAGACGGATCTCGTTAGTCTAGATATAGAAGACGGTTGTACAGACGGATCTCGTTAGTCTAGATATTGAAGACGGTTGTACAACGACGGATCTCGTTAGTCTAGATATAGAAGACGGTTGTACAGACGGATCTCGTTAGTCTAGATATAGAAGACGGTTGTACAGACGGATCTCGTTAGTCTAGATATAGAAGACGGTTGTATAACGAGAGATCTCGTTAGTCTAGATATAGAAGATGGTTGTACAGACGGATCTCGTTAGTCTAGATATAGAAGACGGTTGTATAACGAGAGATCTCGTTAGTCTAGATATAGAAGATGGTTGTACAGACGGATCTCGTTAGTCTAGATATAGAAGACGGTTGTACACACGGATCTTGTTAGTCTTGATATTAAAGACTTTTGTCCAACGACGTATCTCGTTAGTCTAGATATAGAAGACGGTTGTACAACGAGAGATCTCGTTAGTCGAGATATAGAAGACGGTTGTACAACGACGGATCTCGTTAGTCTAGATATAGAAGACGGCTGTACAGACGGATATCGTTAGTCTAGATATAGAAGACGGTTGTCCAGACGGACCTCGTTAGTCTAGATATTGAAGACGTTTGTCCAACGACGTATCTCGTTAGTCTAGATATAGAAGACGGTTGTACAGACGGATCTCGTTAGTCTAGATATAGAAGACGGTTGTACAGACGGATCTCGTTAGTCTAGATATAGAAGACGGTTGTACAGACGGATCTCGTTAGTCTAGATATAGAAGACGGTTGTACAGACGGATCTCGTTAGTCTAGATATAGAAGACGGTGGTACAGACGGATCTCGTTAGTCTAGATATTGAAGACGTTTGTCCAACGACGTACCTCGTTAGTCTAGACATAGAAAACGGTTGTACAGACGGATCTCGTTAGTCTAGATATAGAAGACGGTTGTACAACGACGGATCTCGTTAGTCTAGATATAGAAGACGGTTATACAGACGGATCTCGTTAGTCTAGATATTGAAGACGTTTGTCCATCGACGTATCTCGTTAGTCTAGATATAGAAGACGGTTGTACAGACGGATCTCGTTAGTCTAGATATAGAAGACGGTTGTACAGACGGATCTCGTTAGTCTAGATATAGAAGACGGTTGTACAGACGGATCTCGTTAGTCTAGATATTGAAGACGTTTGTCCAACGACGTACCTCGTTAGTCTAGACATAGAAAACGGTTGTACAGACGGATCTCGTTAGTCTAGATATAGAAGACGGTTGTACCACGACGGATCTCGTTAGTCTAGATATAGAAGACGGTTATACAGACGGATCTCGTTAGTCTAGATATAGAAGACGGTTGTACAGACGGATCTCGTTAGTCTAGATATAGAAGACGGTTGTACAACGACGGATCTCGTTAGTCTAGATATAGAAGACGGCTGTACAGACGGATATCGTTAGTCTAGATATAGAAGACGGTTGTACAGACGGACCTCGTTAGTCTAGATATTGAAGACGTTTGTCCAACGACGTATCTCGTTAGTCTAGATATAGAAGACGGTTGTACAGACGGATCTCGTTAGTCTAGATATAGAAGACGGTTGTACAGACGGATCTCGTTAGTCTAGATATAGAAGACGGTTGTACAGACGGATCTCGTTAGTCTAGATATAGAAGACGGTGGTACAGACGGATCTCGTTAGTCTAGATATTGAAGACGTTTGTCCAACGACGTAACCCGTTAGTCTAGACATAGAAAACGGTTGTACAGACGGATCTCGTTAGTCTAGATATAGAAGACGGTTGTACAACGACGGATCTCGTTAGTCTAGATATAGAAGACGGTTATACAGACGGATATCGTTAGTCTAGATATAGAAGACGGTTGTACAGACGGACCTCGTTAGTCTAGATACAGAAGACGGTTGTCCAACGACGTATCTCGTTAGCCTAGATATAGAAGACGGTTGCACAGACGGATCTCGTTAGTCTAGATATAGAAGACGGTTGTATAACGAGAGATCTCGTTAGTCTAGATATAGAAGTTGGTTGTACAGACGGATCTCGTTAGTCTAGATATAGAAGACGGTTGTATAACGAGAGACCTCGTTAGTCTAGATATAGAAGATTGTTGTACAGACGGATCTCGTTAGTCTAGATATAGAAGACGGTTGTACAGACGGATCTCGTTAGTCTAGATATAGAAGACGGTTGTACAGACGGATCTCGTTAGTCTAGATATAGAAGACGGTTGTATAACGAGAGATCTCGTTAGTCTAGATATAGAAGACGGTTGTACAACGACGGATCTCGTTAGTCTAGATATAGAAGACGGCTGTACAGACGGATATCGTTAGTCTAGATATAGAAGACGGTTGTACAGACGGACCTCGTTAGTCTAGATATTGAAGACGTTTGTCCAACGACGTATCTCGTTAGTCTAGATATAGAAGACGGTTGTACAGACGGATCTCGTTAGTCTAGATATAGAAGACGGTTGTACAGACGGATCTCGTTAGTCTAGATATTGAAGACGTTTGTCCATCGACGTATCTCGTTAGTCTAGATATAGAAGACGGTTGTACAGACGGATCTCGTTAGTCTAGATATAGAAGACGGTTGTACAGACGGATCTCGTTAGTCTAGATATTGAAGACGTTTGTCCAACGACGTACCTCGTTAGTCTAGACATAGAAAACGGTTGTACAGACGGATCTCGTTAGTCTAGATATAGAAGACGGTTGTACAACGACGGATCTCGTTAGTCTAGATATAGAAGACGGTTATACAGACGGATCTCGTTAGTCTAGATATTGAAGACGTTTGTCCATCGACGTATCTCGTTAGTCTAGATATAGAAGACGGTTGTACAGACGGATCTCGTTAGTCTAGATATAGAAGACGGTTGTACAGACGGATCTCGTTAGTCTAGATATAGAAGACGGTTGTACAGACGGATCTCGTTAGTCTAGATATTGAAGACGTTTGTCCAACGACGTACCTCGTTAGTCTAGACATAGAAAACGGTTGTACAGACGGATCTCGTTAGTCTAGATATAGAAGACGGTTGTACAACGACGGATCTCGTTAGTCTAGATATAGAAGACGGTTATACAGACGGATCTCGTTAGTCTAGATATAGAAGACGGTTGTACAGACGGATCTCGTTAGTCTAGATATAGAAGACGGTTGTACAGACGGATCTCGTTAGTCTAGATATTGAAGACGTTTGTACAGACGGATCTCGTTAGTCTAGATACAGAAGACGGTTGTCCAACGACGTATCTCGTTAGCCTAGATATAGAAGACGGTTGCACAGACGGAACTCGTTAGTCTAGATATAGAAGACGGTTGTATAACGAGAGATCTCGTTAGTCTAGATATAGAAGTTGGTTGTAAAGACGGATCTCGTTAGTCTAGATATAGAAGACGGTTGTATAACGAGAGACCTCGTTAGTCTAGATATAGAAGATGGTTGTACAGACGGATCTCGTTAGTCTAGATATAGAAGACGGTTGTACAGACGGATCTCGTTAGTCTAGATATAGAAGACGGTTGTACAGACGGATCTCGTTAGTCTAGATATAGAAGACGGTTGTATAACGAGAGATCTCGTTAGTCTAGATATAGAAGACGGTTGTACAACGACGGATCTCGATAGTCTAGATATAGAAGACGGCTGTACAGACGGATATCGTTAGTCTAGATATAGAAGACGGTTGTACAGACGGACCTCGTTAGTCTAGATATTGAAGACGTTTGTACCAACGACGTATCTCGTTAGTCTAGATATAGAAGACGGTTGTACAGACGGATCTCGTTAGTCTAGATATAGAAGACGGTTGTACAGACGGATCTCGTTAGTCTAGATATTGAAGACGTTTGTCCATCGACGTATCTCGTTAGTCTAGATATAGAGACGGTTGTACAGACGGATCTCGTTAGTCTAGATATAGAAGACGGTTGTACAGACGGATCTCGTTAGTCTAGATATAGAAGACGGTTGTACAGACGGATCTCGTTAGTCTAGATATTGAAGACGTTTGTCCAACGACGTACCTCGTTAGTCTAGACATAGAAAACGGTTGTACAGACGGATCTCGTTAGTCTAGATATAGAAGACGGTTGTACAACGACGGATCTCGTTAGTCTAGATATAGAAGACGGTTATACAGACGGATCTCGTTAGTCTAGATATAGAAGACGGTTGTACAGACGGATCTCGTTAGTCTAGATATTGAAGACGTTTGTACAGACGGATCTCGTTAGTCTAGATACAGAAGACGGTTGGCCAACGACGTATCTCGTTAGCCTAGATATAGAAGACGGTTGCACAGACGGATCTCGTTAGTCTAGATATAGAAGACGGTTGTATAACGAGAGATCTCGTTAGTCTAGATATAGAAGTTGGTTGTACAGACGGATCTCGTTAGTCTAGATATAGAAGACGGTTGTATAACGAGAGACCTCGTTCGTCTAGATATAGAAGATGGTTGTACAGACGGATCTCGTTAGTCTAGATATAGAAGACGGTTGTACAGACGGATCTCGTTAGTCTAGATATAGAAGACGGTTGTACAGACGGATCTCGTTAGTCTAGATATAGAAGACGGTTGTACAGACGGATCTCGTTAGTCTAGATATTGAAGACGTTTGTCCAACGACGTATCTCGTTAGTCTAGATATAGAAGACGGTTGTACAGACGGATCTCGTTAGTCTAGATATAGAAGACGGTTGTATAACGAGAGATCTCGTTAGTCTAGATATAGAAGACGGTTGTACAGACGGATCCCGTTAGTCTAGATATAGAAGACGGTTGTATAACGAGAGATCTCGTTAGTCTAGATATAGAAGATGGTTGTGCAGACGGATCTCGTTAGTCTAGATATAGAAGACGGTTGTACAGACGGATCTCGTTAGTCTAGATATAGAAGACGGTTGTACAGACGGATCTCGTTAGTCTAGATATAGAAGACGGTTGTATAACGAGAGATCTCGTTAGTCTAGATATAGAAGACGGTTGTACAACGACGGATCTCGTTAGTCTAGATATAGAAGACGGCTGTACAGACGGATATCGTTAGTCTAGATATAGAAGACGGTTGTACAGACGGACCTCGTTAGTCTAGATATTGAAGACGTTTGTCCAACGACGTATCTCGTTAGTCTAGATATAGAAGACGGTTGTACAGACGGATCTCGTTAGTCTAGATATAGAAGACGGTTGTACAACGACGGATCTCGTTAGTCTAGATATAGAAGACGGCTGTACAGACGGATATCGTTAGTCTAGATATAGAAGACGGTTGTACAGACGGACCTCGTTAGTCTAGATATTGAAGACGTTTGTCCAACGACGTATCTCGTTAGTCTAGATATAGAAGACGGTTGTACAGACGGATCTCATTAGTCTAGATATAGAAGACGGTTGTACAGACGGATCTCGTTAGTCTAGATATTGAAGACGGTTGTACAGACGGATCTCGTTAGTCTAGATATAGAAGACGGTTGTATAACGAGAGATCTCGTTAGTCTAGATATAGAAGATGGTTGTACAGACGGATCTCGTTAGTCTAGATATAGAAGACGGTTGTACAGACGGATCTCGTTAGTCTAGATATAGAAGACGGTTGTACAGACGGATCTCGTTAGTCTAGATATAGAAGACGGTTGTATAACGAGAGATCTCGTTAGTCTAGATATAGAAGACGGTTGTACAACGACGGATCTCGTTAGTCTAGATATAGAAGACGGTTGTACAACGACGGATCTCGTTAGTCTAGATATAGAAGACGGTTGTATAACGAGAGATCTCGTTAGTCTAGATATAGAAGATGGTTGTACAGACGGATCTCGTTAGTCTAGATATAGAAGACGGTTGTACAGACGGATCTCGTTAGTCTAGATATAGAAGACGGTTGTACAGACGGATCTCGTTAGTCTAGATATAGAAGACGGTTGTATAACGAGAGATCTCGTTAGTCTAGATATAGAAGACGGTTGTACAACGACGGTTCTCGTTAGTCTAGATATAGAAGACGGCTGTACAGACGGATATCGTTAGTCTAGATATAGAAGACGGTTGTACAGACGGACCTCGTTAGTCTAGATATTGAAGACGTTTGTCCAACGACGTATCTCGTTAGTCTAGATATAGAAGACGGTTGTACAGACGGATCTCGTTAGTCTAGATATAGAAGACGGTTGTACAGACGGATCTCGTTAGTCTAGATATTGAAGACGTTTGTCCATCGACGTATCTCGTTAGTCTAGATATAGAAGACGGTTGTACAGACGGATCTCGTTAGTCTAGATATAGAAGACGGTTGTACAGACGGATCTCGTTAGTCTAGATATAGAAGACGGTTGTACAGACAGATCTCGTTAGTCTAGATATTGAAGACGTTTGTCCAACGACGTACCTCGTTAGTCTAGGCATAGAAAACGGTTGTACAGACGGATCTCGTTAGTCTAGATACAGAAGACGGTTGGCCAACGACGTATCTCGTTAGCCTAGATGTAGAAGACGGTTGCACAGACGGATCTCGTTAGTCTAGATATAGAAGACGGTTGTATAACGAGAGATCTCGTTAGTCTAGATATAGAAGTTGGTTGTACAGACGGATCTCGTTAGTCTAGATATAGAAGACGGTTGTATAACGAGAGACCTCGTTCGTCTAGATATAGAAGATGGTTGTACAGACGGATCTCGTTAGTCTAGATATAGAAGACGGTTGTACAGACGGATCTCGTTAGTCTAGATATAGAAGACGGTTGTACAGACGGATATCGTTAGTCTAGATATAGAAGACGGTTGTACAGACAGATCTCGTTAGTCTAGATATTGAAGACGTTTGTGCAACGACGTACCTCGTTAGTCTAGGCATTGAAAACGGTTGTACAGACGGATCTCGTTAGTCTAGATATAGAAGACGGTTGTACAACGACGGATCTCGTTAGTCTAGATATAGAAGACGGTTATACAGACGGATCTCGTTAGTCTAGATATTGAAGACGTGTGTCCATCGACGTATCTCGTTAGTCTAGACATAGAAAACGGTTGTACAGACGGATCTCGTTAGTCTAGATATTGAAGACGGTTGTACAGACGGATCTCGTTAGTCTAGATATAGAAGACGGTTGTACAGACGGATCTCGTTAGTCTAGATAATGAAGACGTTTGTCCACCGACGTACCTCGTTAGTCTAGACATAGAAAACGGTTGTACAGACGGATCTCGTTAGTCTAGATATAGAAGACGGTTGTACAACGACGGATCTCGTTAGTCTAGATATAGAAGACGGTTATACAGACGGATCTCGTTAGTCTAGATATAGAAGACGGTTGTACAGACGGATCTCGTTAGTCTAGATATAGAAGACGGTTGTACAGACGGATCTCGTTAGTCTAGATATTGAAGACGTTTGTCCAACGACGTACCTCGTTAGTCTAGACATAGAAAACGGTTGTACAGACGGATCTCGTTAGTCTAGATATAGAAAACGGTTGTACAACGACGGATCTCGTTAGTCTAGATATAGAAGACGGTTATACAGACGGATCTCGTTAGTCTAGATATAGAAGACGGTTGTACAGACGGATCTCGTTAGTCTAGATATTGAAGACGTTTGTACAGACGGATCTCGTTAGTCTAGATACAGAAGACGGTTGGCCAACGACGTATCTCGTTAGCCTAGATGTAGAAGACGGTTGCACAGACGGATCTCGTTAGTCTAGATATAGAAGACGGTTGTATAACGAGAGATCTCGTTAGTCTAGATATAGAAGTTGGTTGTACAGACGGATCTCGTTAGTCTAGATATAGAAGACGGTTGTATAACGAGAGACCTCGTTCGTCTAGATATAGAAGATGGTTGTACAGACGGATCTCGTTAGTCTAGATATAGAAGACGGTTGTACAGACGGATCTCGTTAGTCTAGATATAGAAGACGGTTGTACAGACGGATATCGTTAGTCTAGATATAGAAGACGGTTGTACAGACGGACCTCGTTAGTCTAGATATTGAAGACGTTTGTCCAACGACGTATCTCGTTAGTCTAGATATAGAAGACGGTTGTACAGACGGATCTCGTTAGTCTAGATATAGAAGACGGTTGTACAGACGGATCTCGTTAGTCTAGATATAGAAGACGGTTGTACAGACGGATCTCGTTAGTCTAGATATTGAAGACGTGTGTCCATCGACGTATCTCGTTAGTCTAGACATAGAAAACGGTTGTACAGACGGATCTCGTTAGTCTAGATATTGAAGACGGTTGTACAGACGGATCTCGTTAGTCTAGATATAGAAGACGGTTGTACAGACGGATCTCGTTAGTCTAGATATTGAAGACGTTTGTCCAACGACGTACCTCGTTAGTCTAGACATAGAAAACGGTTGTACAGACGGATCTCGTTAGTCTAGATATAGAAGACGGTTGTACAACGACGGATCTCGTTAGTCTAGATATAGAAGACGGTTATACAGACGGATCTCGTTAGTCTAGATATAGAAGACGGTTGTACAGACGGATCTCGTTAGTCTAGATATAGAAGACGGTTGTACAGACGGATCTCGTTAGTCTAGATATAGAAGACGGTTGTACAGACGAATCTCGTTAGTCTAGATATAGAAGACGGTTGTACAGACGGCTCTCGTTAGTCTAGATATTGAAGACGGTTGTACAACGACGGATCTCGTTAGTCTAGATATAGAAGACGGTTATACAGACGGATATCGTTAGTCTAGATATAGAAGACGGTTGTACAGACGGATCTCGATAGTCTAGATATAGAAGACGGTTGTATAACGAGAGATCTCGTTAGTCTAGATATAGAAGATGGTTGTACAGACGGATCTCGTTAGTCTAGATATAGAAGACGGTTGTACAGACGGATCTCGTTAGTCTAGATATTGAAGACGTGTGTCCATCGACGTATCTCGTTAGTCTAGACATAGAAAACGGTTGTACAGACGGATCTCGTTAGTCTAGATATTGAAGACGGTTGTACAGACGGATCTCGTTAGTCTAGATATAGAAGACGGTTGTACAGACGGATCTCGTTAGTCTAGATATTGAAGACGTTTGTCCAACGACGTACCTCGTTAGTCTAGACATAGAAAACGGTTGTACAGACGGATCTCGTTAGTCTAGATATAGAAGACGGTTGTACAGACGGATCTCGATAGTCTAGATATAGAAGACGGTTGTACAGACGGATCTCGTGAGTCTTGATATAGAAGACGGTTGTATAGACGGATCTCGTTAGTCTAGATATAGAAGACGGTTGTACAGACGGATCTCGTGAGTCTAGATATAGAAGACGGTTGTACAGACGGATCTCGTTAGTCTAGATATAGAAGACGGTTGTATAACGCGAGATCTCGTTAGTCTAGATATAGAAGATGGTTGTACAGACGGATCTCGTTAGTCTAGATATAGAAGACGGTTGTATAACGAGAGATCTCGTTAGTCTAGATATAGAAGATGGTTGTACAGACGGATCTCGTTAGTCTAGATATAGAAGATGGTTGTACAGACGGATCTCGATAGACTAGATATTGAAGACGTTTGTCCAACGACGTATCTCGTTAGTCTAGATATAGAAGACGGTTGTACAGACGGATTTCGATAGTCTAGATATAGAAGACGGTTGTACAGACGGATCTCGATAGTCTAGATATAGAAGACGGTTGTACAGACGGATCTCGTGAGTCTTGATATAGAAGACGGTTGTATAGACGGATCTCGTTAGTCTAGATATAGAAGACGGTTGTACAGACGGATCTCGTGAGTCTAGATATAGAAGACGGTTGTCCAACGACGTATCTCGTTAGTCTAGATATAGAAAACGGTTGTACAGACGGATCTCGTTAGACTAGATATAGAAGAGGGTTGTACAACGACGGATCTCGTTAGTCTAGATATAGAAGACGGTTGTACAGACGGATCTCGTTAGTCTAGATATAGAAGACGGTTGTACAGACGGATCTCGTTAGTCTAGATACAGAAGACGGTTGTACAGACGGATCTCGTTAGTCTAGATATAGAAGACGGTTGTATGACGAGAGATCTCATTAGTCTAGATATAGAAGATGGTTGTACAGACGGATCTCGTTAGTCTAGATATAGAAGACGGTTGTATAACGAGAGATCTCGTTAGTCTAGATATAGAAGATGGTTGTACAGACGGATCTCGTTAGTCTAGATATTGAAGACGGTTGTACAACGACGGATCTCGTTAGTCTAGATATAGAAGACGGTTATACAGACGGATATCGTTAGTCTAGATATAGAAGACGGTTGTACAGACGGATCTCGTTAGTCTAGATATAGAAGACGGTTGTATAACGAGAGATCTCGTTAGTCTAGATATAGAAGATGGTTGTACAGACGGATCTCGTTAGTCTAGATATAGAAGACGGTTGTATAACGAGAGATCTCGTTAGTCTAGATATAGAAGATGGTTGTACAGACGGATCTCGTTAGTCTGGATATAGAAGACGGTTGTATAACGAGAGATCTCGTTAGTCTAGATATAGAAGATGGTTGTACAGACGGATCTCGTTAGTCTAGATATTGAAGACGGTTGTACAACGACGGATCTCGTTAGTCTAGATATAGAAGACGGTTATACAGACGGATATCGTTAGTCTAGATATAGAAGACGGTTGTACAGACGGATCTCGTTAGTCTAGATATAGAAGACGGTTGTATAACGAGAGATCTCGTTAGTCTAGATATAGAAGATGGTTGTACAGACGGATCTCGTTAGTCTAGATATAGAAGACGGTTGTATAACGAGAGATCTCGTTAGTCTAGATATAGAAGATGGTTGTACAGACGGATCTCGTTAGTCTAGATATAGAATACGGTTGTACAGACGGATCTCGTTAGTCTAGATATTGAAGACGTTTGTACAGACGGATCTCGTTAGTCTAGATACAGAAGACGGTTGTCCAACGACGTATCTCGTTAGCCTAGATATAGAAGACGGTTGCACAGACGGATCTCGTTAGTCTAGATATAGAAGACGGTTGTATAACGAGAGATCTCGTTAGTCTAGATATAGAAGTTGGTTGTACAGACGGATCTCGTTAGTCTAGATATAGAAGACGGTTGTATAACGAGAGACCTCGTTAGTCTAGATATAGAAGATGGTTGTACAGACGGATCTCGTTAGTCTAGATATAGAAGACGGTTGTACAGACGGATCTCGTTAGTCTAGATATAGAAGACGGTTGTACAGACGGATCTCGTTAGTCTAGATATAGAAGACGGTTGTACAGACGGATCTCGTTAGTCTAGATATTGAAGACGGTTGTACAACGACGGATCTCGTTAGTCTAGATATAGAAGACGGTTATACAGACGGATATCGTTAGTCTAGATATAGAAGACGGTTGTACAGACGGATCTCGATAGTCTTGATATAGAAGACGGTTGTATAACGAGAGATCTCGTTAGTCTAGATATAGAAGATGGTTGTACAGACGGATCTCGTTAGTCTAGATATAGAAAACGGTTGTATAACGAGAGATCTCGTTAGTCTAGATATAGAAGATGGTTGTACAGACGGATCTCGTTAGTCTAGATATAGAAGACGGTTGTACAGACGGATCTCGTTAGTCTAGATATAGAAGACGGTTGTACAGACGGATCTCGTTAGTCTAGATATAGAAGACGGTTGTATAACGAGAGATCTCGTTAGTCTAGATATAGAAGACGGTTGTACAACGACGGATCTCGTTAGTCTAGATATAGAAGACGGCTGTACAGACGGATATCGTTAGTCTAGATATAGAAGACGGTTGTACAGACGGACCTCGTTAGTCTAGATATTGAAGACGTTTGTCCAACGACGTATCTCGTTAGTCTAGATATAGAAGACGGTTGTACAGACGGATCTCGTTAGTCTAGATATAGAAGACGGTTGTACAACGACGGATCTCGTTAGTCTAGATATAGAAGACGGTTATACAGACGGATATCGTTAGTCTAGATATAGAAGACGGTTGTACAGACGGACCTCGTTAGTCTAGATACAGAAGACGGTTGTACAGACGGATCTCGTTAGTCTAGATATAGAAGACGGTTGTACAGACGGATCTCGTTAGTCTAGATATAGAAGACGGTTGTATAACGCGAGATCTCGTTAGTCTAGATATAGAAGATGGTTGTACAGACGGATCTCGTTAGTCTAGATATAGAAGACGGTTGTACAGACGGATCTCGTTAGTCTAGATATTGAAGACGTTTGTACAGACGGATCTCGTTAGTCTAGATACAGAAGACGGTTGTCCAACGACGTATCTCGTTAGCCTAGATATAGAAGACGGTTGCACAGACGGATCTCGTTAGTCTAGATATAGAAGACGGTTGTATAACGAGAGATCTCGTTAGTCTAGATATAGAAGTTGGTTGTACAGACGGATCTCGTTAGTCTAGATATAGAAGACGGTTGTATAACGAGAGACCTCGTTAGTCTAGATATAGAAGATGGTTGTACAGACGGATCTCGTTAGTCTAGATATAGAAGACGGTTGTACAGACGGATCTCGTTAGTCTAGATATAGAAGACGGTTGTACAGACGGATCTCGTTAGTCTAGATATAGAAGACGGTTGTACAGACGGATCTCGTTAGTCTAGATATTGAAGACGGTTGTACAACGACGGATCTCGTTAGTCTAGATATAGAAGACGGTTATACAGACGGATATCGTTAGTCTAGATATAGAAGACGGTTGTACAGACGGATCTCGATAGTCTAGATATAGAAGACGGTTGTATAACGAGAGATCTCGTTAGTCTAGATATAGAAGATGGTTGTACAGACGGATCTCGTTAGTCTAGATATAGAAAACGGTTGTATAACGAGAGATCTCGTTAGTCTAGATATAGAAGATGGTTGTACAGACGGATCTCGTTAGTCTAGATATAGAAGACGGTTGTACAGACGGATCTCGTTAGTCTAGATATAGAAGACGGTTGTACAGACGGATCTCGTTAGTCTAGATATAGAAGACGGTTGTATAACGAGAGATCTCGTTAGTCTAGATATAGAAGACGGTTGTACAACGACGGATCTCGTTAGTCTAGATATAGAAGACGGCTGTACAGACGGATATCGTTAGTCTAGATATAGAAGACGGTTGTACAGACGGACCTCGTTAGTCTAGATATTGAAGACGTTTGTCCAACGACGTATCTCGTTAGTCTAGATATAGAAGACTGTTGTACAGACGGATCTCGTTAGTCTAGATATAGAAGACGGTTGTACAACGACGGATCTCGTTAGTCTAGATATAGAAGACGGTTATACAGACGGATATCGTTAGTCTAGATATAGAAGACGGTTGTACAGACGGACCTCGTTAGTCTAGATACAGAAGACGGTTGTCCAACGACGTATCTCGTTAGCCTAGATATAGAAGACGGTTGCACAGACGGATCTCGTTAGTCTAGATATAGAAGACGGTTGTATAACGAGAGATCTCGTTAGTCTAGATATAGAAGTTGGTTGTACAGACGGATCTCGTTAGTCTAGATATAGAAGACGGTTGTACAGACGGATCTCGTTAGTCTAGATATAGAAGACGGTTGTACAGACGGATCTCGTTAGTCTAGATATAGAAGACGGTTGTATAACGAGAGATCTCGTTAGTCTAGATATAGAAGATGGTTGTACAGACGGATCTCGTTAGTCTAGATATAGAAGACGGTTGTATAACGAGAGATCTCGTTAGTCTAGATATAGAAGATGGTTGTACAGACGGATCTCGTTAGTCTAGATATAGAAGACGGTTGTACAGACGGATCTCGTTAGTCTAGATATAGAAGACGGTTGTACAGACGGATCTCGTTAGTCTAGATATAGAAGACGGTTGTATAACGAGAGATCTCGTTAGTCTAGATATAGAAGACGGTTGTACAACGACGGATCTCGTTAGTCTAGATATAGAAGACGGCTGTACAGACGGATATCGTTAGTCTAGATATAGAAGACGGTTGTACAGACGGACCTCGTTAGTCTAGATATTGAAGACGTTTGTCCAACGACGTATCTCGTTAGTCTAGATATAGAAGACGGTTGTACAGACGGATCTCGTTAGTCTAGATATAGAAGACGGTTGTACAGACGGATCTCGTTAGTCTAGATATAGAAGACGGTTGTACAGACGGATCTCGTTAGTCTAGATATAGAAGACGGTGGTACAGACGGATCTCGTTAGTCTAGATATTGAAGACGGTTGTACAGACGGATCTCGTTAGTCTAGATATAGAAGACGGTTGTATAACGAGAGATCTCGTTAGTCTAGATATAGAAGACGGTTGTACAGACGGACCTCGTTAGTCTAGATACAGAAGACGGTTGTCCAACGACGTATCTCGTTAGCCTAGATATAGAAGACGGTTGCACAGACGGATCTCGTTAGTCTAGATATAGAAGACGGTTGTATAACGAGAGATCTCGTTAGTCTAGATATAGAAGTTGGTTGTACAGACGGATCTCGTTAGTCTAGATATAGAAGACGGTTGTATAACGAGAGACCTCGTTAGTCTAGATATAGAAGATAGTTGTACAGACGGATCTCGTTAGTCTAGATATAGAAGACGGTTGTACAGACGGATCTCGTTAGTCTAGATATAGAAGACGGTTGTACAGACGGATCTCGTTAGTCTAGATATAGAAGACGGTTGTATAACGAGAGATCTCGTTAGTCTAGATATAGAAGACGGTTGTACAGACGGATCTCGTTAGTCTAGATATTGAAGACGTTTGTCCAACGACGTACCTCGTTAGTCTAGACATAGAAAACGGTTGTACAGGCGGATCTCGTTAGTCTAGATATAGAAGACGGTTGTACAACGACGGATCTCGTTAGTCTAGATATAGAAGACGGTTATACAGACGGATCTCGTTAGTCTAGATATAGAAGACGGTTGTACAGACGGATCTCGTTAGTCTAGATATAGAAGACGGTTGTACAGACGGATCTCGTTAGTCTAGATATTGAAGACGTTTGTACAGACGGATCTCGTTAGTCTAGATACCGAAGACGGTTGTCCAACGACGTATCTCGTTAGCCTCGATATAGAAGACGGTTGCACAGACGGAACTCGTTAGTCTAGATATAGAAGACGGTTGTATAACGAGAGATCTCGTTAGTCTAGATATAGAAGTTGGTTGTAAAGACGGATCTCGTTAGTCTAGATATAGAAGACGGTTGTATAACGAGAGACCTCGTTAGTCTAGATATAGAAGATGGTTGTACAGACGGATCTCGTTAGTCTAGATATAGAAGACGGTTGTACAGACGGATCTCGTTAGTCTAGATATAGAAGACGGTTGTACAGACGGATCTCGTTAGTCTAGATATAGAAGACGGTTGTATAACGAGAGATCTCGTTAGTCTAGATATAGAAGACGGTTGTACAACGACGGATCTCGATAGTCTAGATATAGAAGACGGCTGTACAGACGGATATCGTTAGTCTAGATATAGAAGACGGTTGTACAGACGGACCTCGTTAGTCTAGATATTGAAGACGTTTGTCCAACGACGTATCTCGTTAGTCTAGATATAGAAGACGGTTGTACAGACGGATCTCGTTAGTCTAGATATAGAAGACGGTTGTACAGACGGATCTCGTTAGTCTAGATATTGAAGACGTTTGTCCATCGACGTATCTCGTTAGTCTAGATATAGAGACGGTTGTACAGACGGATCTCGTTAGTCTAGATATAGAAGACGGTTGTACAGACGGATCTCGTTAGTCTAGATATAGAAGACGGTTATACAGACGGATCTCGTTAGTCTAGATATAGAAGACGGTTGTACAGACGGATCTCGTTAGTCTAGATATTGAAGACGTTTGTACAGACGGATCTCGTTAGTCTAGATATAGAAGACGGTTGTATAACGAGAGATCTCGTTAGTCTAGATATAGAAGTTGGTTGTACAGACGGATCTCGTTAGTCTAGATATAGAAGACGGTTGTATAACGAGAGACCTCGTTCGTCTAGATATAGAAGATGGTTGTACAGACGGATCTCGTTAGTCTAGATATAGAAGACGGTTGTACAGACGGATCTCGTTAGTCTAGATATAGAAGACGGTTGTACAGACGGATCTCGTTAGTCTAGATATAGAAGACGGTTGTACAGACGGATCTCGTTAGTCTAGATATTGAAGACGTTTGTCCAACGACGTATCTCGTTAGTCTAGATATAGAAGACGGTTGTACAGACGGATCTCGTTAGTCTAGATATAGAAGACGGTTGTATAACGAGAGATCTCGTTAGTCTAGATATAGAAGACGGTTGTACAGACGGATCCCGTTAGTCTAGATATAGAAGACGGTTGTATAACGAGAGATCTCGTTAGTCTAGATATAGAAGATGGTTGTGCAGACGGATCTCGTTAGTCTAGATATAGAAGACGGTTGTACAGACGGATCTCGTTAGTCTAGATATAGAAGACGGTTGTACAGACGGATCTCGTTAGTCTAGATATAGAAGACGGTTGTATAACGAGAGATCTCGTTAGTCTAGATATAGAAGACGGTTGTACAACGACGGATCTCGTTAGTCTAGATATAGAAGACGGCTGTACAGACGGATATCGTTAGTCTAGATATAGAAGACGGTTGTACAGACGGACCTCGTTAGTCTAGATATTGAAGACGTTTGTCCAACGACGTATCTCGTTAGTCTAGATATAGAAGACGGTTGTACAGACGGATCTCGTTAGTCTAGATATAGAAGACGGTTGTACAACGACGGATCTCGTTAGTCTAGATATAGAAGACGGCTGTACAGACGGAACTCGTTAGTCTAGATATAGAAGACGGTTGTATAACGAGAGATCTCGTTAGTCTAGATATAGAAGTTGGTTGTAAAGACGGATCTCGTTAGTCTAGATATAGAAGACGGTTGTATAACGAGAGATCTCGTTAGTCTAGATATAGAAGACGGTTGTACAGACGGATCCCGTTAGTCTAGATATAGAAGACGGTTGTACAACGACGGATCTCGTTAGTCTAGATATAGAAGACGGTTATACAGACGGATATCGTTAGTCTAGATATAGAAGACGGTTGTACAGACGGACCTCGTTAGTCTAGATACAGAAGACGGTTGTACAGACGGATCTCGTTAGTCTAGATATAGAAGACGGTTGTACAGACGGATCTCGTTAGTCTAGATATAGAAGACGGTTGTATAACGCGAGATCTCGTTAGTCTAGATATAGAAGATGGTTGTACAGACGGATCTCGTTAGTCTAGATATAGAAGACGGTTGTACAGACGGATCTCGTTAGTCTAGATATTGAAGACGTTTGTACAGACGGATCTCGTTAGTCTAGATACAGAAGACGGTTGTCCAACGACGTATCTCGTTAGCCTAGATATAGAAGACGGTTGCACAGACGGATCTCGTTAGTCTAGATATAGAAGACGGTTGTATAACGAGAGATCTCGTTAGTCTAGATATAGAAGTTGGTTGTACAGACGGATCTCGTTAGTCTAGATATAGAAGACGGTTGTATAACGAGAGACCTCGTTAGTCTAGATATAGAAGATGGTTGTACAGACGGATCTCGTTAGTCTAGATATAGAAGACGGTTGTACAGACGGATCTCGTTAGTCTAGATATAGAAGACGGTTGTACAGACGGATCTCGTTAGTCTAGATATAGAAGACGGTTGTACAGACGGATCTCGTTAGTCTAGATATTGAAGACGGTTGTACAACGACGGATCTCGTTAGTCTAGATATAGAAGACGGTTATACAGACGGATATCGTTAGTCTAGATATAGAAGACGGTTGTACAGACGGACCTCGTTAGTCTAGATATTGAAGACGGTTGTATAACGAGAGATCTCGTTAGTCTAGATATAGAAGATGGTTGTACAGACGGATCTCGTTAGTCTAGATATAGAAAACGGTTGTATAACGAGAGATCTCGTTAGTCTAGATATAGAAGATGGTTGTACAGACGGATCTCGTTAGTCTAGATATAGAAGACGGTTGTACAGACGGATCTCGTTAGTCTAGATATAGAAGACGGTTGTACAGACGGATCTCGTTAGTCTAGATATAGAAGACGGTTGTATAACGAGAGATCTCGTTAGTCTAGATATAGAAGACGGTTGTACAACGACGGATCTCGTTAGTCTAGATATAGAAGACGGCTGTACAGACGGATATCGTTAGTCTAGATATAGAAGACGGTTGTACAGACGGACCTCGTTAGTCTAGATATTGAAGACGTTTGTCCAACGACGTATCTCGTTAGTCTAGATATAGAAGACTGTTGTACAGACGGATCTCGTTAGTCTAGATATAGAAGACGGTTGTACAACGACGGATCTCGTTAGTCTAGATATAGAAGACGGTTATACAGACGGATATCGTTAGTCTAGATATAGAAGACGGTTGTACAGACGGACCTCGTTAGTCTAGATACAGAAGACGGTTGTCCAACGACGTATCTCGTTAGCCTAGATATAGAAGACGGTTGCACAGACGGATCTCGTTAGTCTAGATATAGAAGACGGTTGTATAACGAGAGATCTCGTTAGTCTAGATATAGAAGTTGGTTGTACAGACGGATCTCGTTAGTCTAGATATAGAAGACGGTTGTACAGACGGATCTCGTTAGTCTAGATATAGAAGACGGTTGTACAGACGGATCTCGTTAGTCTAGATATAGAAGACGGTTGTATAACGAGAGATCTCGTTAGTCTAGATATAGAAGATGGTTGTACAGACGGATCTCGTTAGTCTAGATATAGAAGACGGTTGTATAACGAGAGATCTCGTTAGTCTAGATATAGAAGATGGTTGTACAGACGGATCTCGTTAGTCTAGATATAGAAGACGGTTGTACAGACGGATCTCGTTAGTCTAGATATAGAAGACGGTTGTACAGACGGATCTCGTTAGTCTAGATATAGAAGACGGTTGTATAACGAGAGATCTCGTTAGTCTAGATATAGAAGACGGTTGTACAACGACGGATCTCGTTAGTCTAGATATAGAAGACGGCTGTACAGACGGATATCGTTAGTCTAGATATAGAAGACGGTTGCACAGACGGAACTCGTTAGTCTAGATATAGAAGACGGTTGTATAACGAGAGATCTCGTTAGTCTAGATATAGAAGTTGGTTGTAAAGACGGATCTCGTTAGTCTAGATATAGAAGACGGTTGTATAACGAGAGACCTCGTTAGTCTAGATATAGAAGATGGTTGTACAGACGGATCTCGTTAGTCTAGATATAGAAGACGGTTGTACAGACGGATCTCGTTAGTCTAGATATAGAAGACGGTTGTACAGACGGATCTCGTTAGTCTAGATATAGAAGACGGTTGTATAACGAGAGATCTCGTTAGTCTAGATATAGAAGACGGTTGTACAACGACGGATCTCGATAGTCTAGATATAGAAGACGGCTGTACAGACGGATATCGTTAGTCTAGATATAGAAGACGGTTGTACAGACGGACCTCGTTAGTCTAGATATTGAAGACGTTTGTCCAACGACGTATCTCGTTAGTCTAGATATAGAAGACGGTTGTACAGACGGATCTCGTTAGTCTAGATATAGAAGACGGTTGTACAGACGGATCTCGTTAGTCTAGATATTGAAGACGTTTGTCCATCGACGTATCTCGTTAGTCTAGATATAGAGACGGTTGTACAGACGGATCTCGTTAGTCTAGATATAGAAGACGGTTGTACAGACGGATCTCGTTAGTCTAGATATAGAAGACGGTTATACAGACGGATCTCGTTAGTCTAGATATAGAAGACGGTTGTACAGACGGATCTCGTTAGTCTAGATATTGAAGACGTTTGTACAGACGGATCTCGTTAGTCTAGATATAGAAGACGGTTGTATAACGAGAGATCTCGTTAGTCTAGATATAGAAGTTGGTTGTACAGACGGATCTCGTTAGTCTAGATATAGAAGACGGTTGTATAACGAGAGACCTCGTTCGTCTAGATATAGAAGATGGTTGTACAGACGGATCTCGTTAGTCTAGATATAGAAGACGGTTGTACAGACGGATCTCGTTAGTCTAGATATAGAAGACGGTTGTACAGACGGATCTCGTTAGTCTAGATATAGAAGACGGTTGTACAGACGGATCTCGTTAGTCTAGATATTGAAGACGTTTGTCCAACGACGTATCTCGTTAGTCTAGATATAGAAGACGGTTGTACAGACGGATCTCATTAGTCTAGATATAGAAGACGGTTGTACAGACGGATCTCGTTAGTCTAGATATTGAAGACGGTTGTACAGACGGATCTCGTTAGTCTAGATATAGAAGACGGTTGTATAACGAGAGATCTCGTTAGTCTAGATATAGAAGATGGTTGTACAGACGGATCTCGTTAGTCTAGATATAGAAGACGGTTGTACAGACGGATCTCGTTAGTCTAGATATAGAAGACGGTTGTACAGACGGATCTCGTTAGTCTAGATATAGAAGACGGTTGTATAACGAGAGATCTCGTTAGTCTAGATATAGAAGATGGTTGTACAGACGGATCTCGTTAGTCTAGATATAGAAGACGGTTGTACAGACGGATCTCGTTAGTCTAGATATAGAAGACGGTTGTACAGACGGATCTCGTTAGTCTAGATATAGAAGACGGTTGTATAACGAGAGATCTCGTTAGTCTAGATATAGAAGACGGTTGTACAACGACGGATCTCGTTAGTCTAGATATAGAAGATGGTTGTACAGACGGATCTCGTTAGTCTAGATATAGAAGACGGTTGTATAACGAGAGATCTCGTTAGTCTAGATATAGAAGATGGTTGTACAGACGGATCTCGTTAGTCTAGATATAGAAGACGGTTGTACAGACGGATCTCGTTAGTCTAGATATAGAAGACGGTTGTACAGACGGATCTCGTTAGTCTAGATATAGAAGACGGTTGTATAACGAGAGATCTCGTTAGTCTAGATATAGAAGACGGTTGTACAACGACGGATCTCGTTAGTCTAGATATAGAAGACGGCTGTACAGACGGATATCGTTAGTCTAGATATAGAAGACGGTTGTACAGACGGACCTCGTTAGTCTAGATTTTGAAGACGTTTGTCCAACGACGTATCTCGTTAGTCTAGATATAGAAGACGGTTGTACAGACGGATCTCGTTAGTCTAGATATAGAAGACGGTTGTACAGACGGATCTCGTTAGTCTAGATATTGAAGACGTTTGTCCATCGACGTATCTCGTTAGTCTAGATATAGAAGACGGTTGTACAGACGGATCTCGTTAGTCTAGATATAGAAGACGGTTGTACAGACGGATCTCGTTAGTCTAGATATAGAAGACGGTTGTACAGACAGATCTCGTTAGTCTAGATATTGAAGACGTTTGTCCAACGACGTACCTCGTTAGTCTAGGCATAGAAAACGGTTGTACAGACGGATCTCGTTAGTCTAGATATAGAAGACGGTTGTACAACGACGGATCTCATTAGTCTAGATATAGAAGACGGTTATACAGACGGATCTCGTTAGTGTAGATATAGAAGACGGTTGCACAGACGGAACTCGTTAGTCTAGATATAGAAGACGGTTGTATAACGAGAGATCTCGTTAGTCTAGATATAGAAGTTGGTTGTAAAGACGGATCTCGTTAGTCTAGATATAGAAGACGGTTGTATAACGACAGACCTCGTTAGTCTAGATATAGAAGATGGTTGTACAGACGGATCTCGTTAGTCTAGATATAGAAGACGGTTGTACAGACGGATCTCGTTAGTCTAGATATAGAAGACGGTTGTACAGACGGATCTCGTTAGTCTAGATATAGAAGACGGTTGTATAACGAGAGATCTCGTTAGTCTAGATATAGAAGACGGTTGTACAACGACGGATCTCGATAGTCTAGATATAGAAGACGGCTGTACAGACGGATATCGTTAGTCTTGATATAGAAGACGGTTGTACAGACGGACCTCGTTAGTCTAGATATTGAAGACGTTTGTCCAACGACGTATCTCGTTAGTCTAGATATAGAAGACGGTTGTACAGACGGATCTCGTTAGTCTAGATATAGAAGACGGTTGTACAGACGGATCTCGTTAGTCTAGATATAGAAGACGGTTGTACAGACGGATCTCGTTAGTCTAGATATTGAAGACGTTTGTCCATCGACGTATCTCGTTAGTCTAGATATAGAGACGGTTGTACAGACGGATCTCGTTAGTCTAGATATAGAAGACGGTTGTACAGACGGATCTCGTTAGTCTAGATATAGAAGACGGTTGTACAGACGGATCTCGTTAGTCTAGATATTGAAGACGTTTGTCCAACGACGTACCTCGTTAGTCTAGACATAGAAAATGGTTGTACAGACGGATCTCGTTAGTCTAGATATAGAAGACGGTTGTACAACGACGGATCTCGTTAGTCTAGATATAGAAGACGGTTATACCGACGGATCTCGTTAGTCTAGATATAGAAGACGGTTGTACAGACGGATCTCGTTAGTCTAGATATTGAAGACGTTTGTACAGACGGATCTCGTTAGTCTAGATACAGAAGACGGTTGGCCAACGACGTATCTCGTTAGCCTAGATATAGAAGACGGTTGCACAGACGGATCTCGTTAGTCTAGATATAGAAGACGGTTGTATAACGAGAGATCTCGTTAGTCTAGATATAGAAGTTGGTTGTACAGACGGATCTCGTTAGTCTAGATATAGAAGACGGTTGTATAACGAGAGACCTCGTTCGTCTAGATATAGAAGATGGTTGTACAGACGGATCTCGTTAGTCTAGATATAGAAGACGGTTGTACAGACGGATCTCGTTAGTCTAGATATAGAAGACGGTTGTACAGACGGATCTCGTTAGTCTAGATATAGAAGACGGTTGTACAGACGGATCTCGTTAGTCTAGATGTTGAAGACCTTTGTCCAACGACGTATCTCGTTAGTCTAGATATAGAAGACGGTTGTACAGACGGATCTCGTTAGTCTAGATATAGAAGACGGTTGTATAACGAGAGATCTCGTTAGTCTAGATATAGAAGACGGTTGTACAGACGGATCTCGTTAGTCTAGATATAGAAGACGGTTGTACAGACGGATCTCGTTAGTCTAGATATAGAAGACGGTTGTATAACGAGAGATCTCGTTAGTCTAGATATAGAAGACGGTTGTACAACGACGGATCTCGTTAGTCTAGATATAGAAGACGGCTGTACAGACGGATATCGTTAGTCTAGATATAGAAGACGGTTGTACAGACGGACCTCGTTAGTCTAGATATTGAAGACGTTTGTCCAACGACGTATCTCGTTAGTCTAGATATAGAAGACGGTTGTACAGACGGATCTCGTTAGTCTAGATATAGAAGACGGTTGTACAGACGGATCTCGTTAGTCTAGATATAGAAGACGGTTGTATAACGAGAGATCTCGTTAGTCTAGATATAGAAGACGGTTGTACAACGACGGATCTCGGTAGTCTAGATATAGAAGACGGCTGTACAGACGGATCTCGTTAGTCTAGATATAGAAGACGGTTGTACAGACGGATCTCGTTAGTCTAGATATTGAAGACGTATGTCCATCGACGTATCTCGTTAGTCTAGATATAGAAGACGGTTGTACAGACGGATCTCGTTAGTCTAGATATAGAAGACGGTTGTACAGACGGATCTCGTTAGTCTAGATATAGAAGACGGTTGTACAGACGGATCTCGTTAGTCTAGATATAGAAGACGGTTGTACAGACGGACCTCGTTAGTCTAGATATTGAAGACGTTTGTCCAACGACGTATCTCGTTAGTCTAGATATAGAAGACGGTTGTACAGACGGATCTCGTTAGTCTAGATATAGAAGACGGTTGTACAACGACGGATCTCGTTAGTCTAGATATAGAAGACGGCTGTACAGACGGATATCGTTAGTCTAGATATAGAAGACGGTTGTACAGACGGACCTCGTTAGTCTAGATATTGAAGACGTTTGTCCAACGACGTATCTCGTTAGTCTAGATATAGAAGACGGTTGTACAGACGGATCTCATTAGTCTAGATATAGAAGACGGTTGTACAGACGGATCTCGTTAGTCTAGATATTGAAGACGGTTGTACAGACGGATCTCGTTAGTCTAGATATAGAAGACGGTTGTATAACGAGAGATCTCGTTAGTCTAGATATAGAAGATGGTTGTACAGACGGGTCTCGTTAGTCTAGATATAGAAGACGGTTGTACAGACGGATCTCGTTAGTCTAGATATAGAAGACGGTTGTACAGACGGATCTCGTTAGTCTAGATATAGAAGACGGTTGTACAACGACGGATCTCGTTAGTCTAGATATAGAAGACGGCTGTACAGACGGATATCGTTAGTCTAGATATAGAAGACGGTTGTACAGACGGACCTCGTTAGTCTAGATATTGAAGACGTTTGTCCAACGACGTATCTCGTTAGTCTAGATATAGAAGACGGTTGTACAGACGGATCTCATTAGTCTAGATATAGAAGACGGTTGTACAGACGGATCTCGTTAGTCTAGATATTGAAGACGGTTGTACAGACGGATCTCGTTAGTCTAGATATAGAAGACGGTTGTATAACGAGAGATCTCGTTAGTCTAGATATAGAAGATGGTTGTACAGACGGGTCTCGTTAGTCTAGATATAGAAGACGGTTGTACAGACGGATCTCGTTAGTCTAGATATAGAAGATGGTTGTACAGACGGATCTCGTTAGTCTAGATATAGAAGACGGTTGTATAACGAGAGATCTCGTTAGTCTAGATATAGAAGATGGTTGTACAGACGGATCTCGTTAGTCTAGATATAGAAGACGGTTGTACAGACGGATCTCGTTAGTCTAGATATAGAAGACGGTTGTACAGACGGATCTCGTTAGTCTAGATATAGAAGACGGTTGTATAACGAGAGATCTCGTTAGTCTAGATATAGAAGACGGTTGTACAACGACGGATCTCGTTAGTCTAGATATAGAAGATGGTTGTACAGACGGATCTCGTTAGTCTAGATATAGAAGACGGTTGTATAACGAGAGATCTCGTTAGTCTAGATATAGAAGATGGTTGTACAGACGGATCTCGTTAGTCTAGATATAGAAGACGGTTGTACAGACGGATCTCGTTAGTCTAGATATAGAAGACGGTTGTACAGACGGATCTCGTTAGTCTAGATATAGAAGACGGTTGCATAACGAGAGATCTCGTTAGTCTAGATATAGAAGACGGTTGTACAACGACGGATCTCGTTAGTCTAGATATAGAAGACGGCTGTACAGACGGATATCGTTAGTCTAGATATAGAAGACGGTTGTACAGACGGACCTCGTTAGTCTAGATTTTGAAGACGTTTGTCCAACGACGTATCTCGTTAGTCTAGATATAGAAGACGGTTGTACAGACGGATCTCGTTAGTCTAGATATAGAAGACGGTTGTACAGACGGATCTCGTTAGTCTAGATATTGAAGACGTTTGTCCATCGACGTATCTCGTTAGTCTAGATATAGAAGACGGTTGTACAGACGGATCTCGTTAGTCTAGATATAGAAGACGGTTGTACAGACGGATCTCGTTAGTCTAGATATAGAAGACGGTTGTACAGACAGATCTCGTTAGTCTAGATATTGAAGACGTTTGTCCAACGACGTACCTCGTTAGTCTAGGCATAGAAAACGGTTGTACAGACGGATCTCGTTAGTCTAGATATAGAAGACGGTTGTACAACGACGGATCTCGTTAGTCTAGATATAGAAGATGGTTGTACAGACGGATCTCGTTAGTCTAGATATAGAAGACGGTTGTATAACGAGAGATCTCGTTAGTCTAGATATAGAAGATGGTTGTACAGACGGATCTCGTTAGTCTAGATATAGAAGACGGTTGTACAGACGGATCTCGTTAGTCTAGATATAGAAGACGGCTGTACAGACGGATCTCGTTAGTCTAGATATAGAAGACGGTTGCATAACGAGAGATCTCGTTAGTCTAGATATAGAAGACGGTTGTACAACGACGGATCTCGTTAGTCTAGATATAGAAGACGGCTGTACAGACGGATATCGTTAGTCTAGATATAGAAGACGGTTGTACAGACGGACCTCGTTAGTCTAGATTTTGAAGACGTTTGTCCAACGACGTATCTCGTTAGTCTAGATATAGAAGACGGTTGTACAGACGGATCTCGTTAGTCTAGATATAGAAGACGGTTGTACAGACGGATCTCGTTAGTCTAGATATTGAAGACGTTTGTCCATCGACGTATCTCGTTAGTCTAGATATAGAAGACGGTTGTACAGACGGATCTCGTTAGTCTAGATATAGAAGACGGTTGTACAGACGGATCTCGTTAGTCTAGATATAGAAGACGGTTGTACAGACAGATCTCGTTAGTCTAGATATTGAAGACGTTTGTCCAACGACGTACCTCGTTAGTCTAGGCATAGAAAACGGTTGTACAGACGGATCTCGTTAGTCTAGATATAGAAGACGGTTGTACAACGACGGATCTCGTTAGTCTAGATATAGAAGACGGTTATACAGACGGATCTCGTTAGTGTAGATATAGAAGACGGTTGCACAGACGGAACTCGTTAGTCTAGATATAGAAGACGGTTGTATAACGAGAGATCTCGTTAGTCTAGATATAGAAGTTGGTTGTAAAGACGGATCTCGTTAGTCTAGATATAGAAGACGGTTGTATAACGAGAGACCTCGTTAGTCTAGATATTGAAGACGTTTGTCCAACGACGTACCTCGTTAGTCTAGGCATTGAAAACGGTTGTACAGACGGATCTCGTTAGTCTAGATATAGAAGACGGTTGTACAACGACGGATCTCGTTAGTCTAGATATAGAAGACGGTTATACAGACGGATCTCGTTAGTGTAGATATAGAAGACGGTTGTACAGACGGATCTCGTTAGTCTAGATATAGAAGACGGTTGTACAGACGGATCTCGTTAGTCTAGATATTGAAGACGTTTGTACAGACGGATCTCGTTAGTCTAGATACAGAAGACGGTTGTCCAACGACGTATCTCGTTAGCCTAGATGTAGAAGACGGTTGCACAGACGGATCTCGTTAGTCTAGATATAGAAGACGGTTGTATAACGAGAGATCTCGTTAGTCTAGATATAGAAGTTGGTTGTAAAGACGGATCTCGTTAGTCTAGATATAGAAGACGGTTGTATAACGACAGACCTCGTTAGTCTAGATATAGAAGATGGTTGTACAGACGGATCTCGTTAGTCTAGATATAGAAGACGGTTGTACAGACGGATCTCGTTAGTCTAGATATAGAAGACGGTTGTACAGACGGATCTCGTTAGTCTAGATATAGAAGACGGTTGTATAACGAGAGATCTCGTTAGTCTAGATATAGAAGACGGTTGTACAACGACGGATCTCGATAGTCTAGATATAGAAGACGGCTGTACAGACGGATATCGTTAGTCTTGATATAGAAGACGGTTGTACAGACGGACCTCGTTAGTCTAGATATTGAAGACGTTTGTCCAACGACGTATCTCGTTAGTCTAGATATAGAAGACGGTTGTACAGACGGATCTCGTTAGTCTAGATATAGAAGACGGTTGTACAGACGGATCTCGTTAGTCTAGATATAGAAGACGGTTGTACAGACGGATCTCGTTAGTCTAGATATTGAAGACGTTTGTCCATCGACGTATCTCGTTAGTCTAGATATAGAGACGGTTGTACAGACGGATCTCGTTAGTCTAGATATAGAAGACGGTTGTACAGACGGATCTCGTTAGTCTAGATATAGAAGACGGTTGTACAGACGGATCTCGTTAGTCTAGATATTGAAGACGTTTGTCCAACGACGTACCTCGTTAGTCTAGACATAGAAAACGGTTGTACAGACGGATCTCGTTAGTCTAGATATAGAAGACGGTTGTACAACGACGGATCTCGTTAGTCTAGATATAGAAGACGGTTATACAGACGGATCTCGTTAGTCTAGATATAGAAGACGGTTGTACAGACGGATCTCGTTAGTCTAGATATTGAAGACGTTTGTACAGACGGATCTCGTTAGTCTAGATACAGAAGACGGTTGGCCAACGACGTATCTCGTTAGCCTAGATATAGAAGACGGTTGCACAGACGGATCTCGTTAGTCTAGATATAGAAGACGGTTGTATAACGAGAGATCTCGTTAGTCTAGATATAGAAGTTGGTTGTACAGACGGATCTCGTTAGTCTAGATATAGAAGACGGTTGTATAACGAGAGACCTCGTTCGTCTAGATATAGAAGATGGTTGTACAGACGGATCTCGTTAGTCTAGATATAGAAGACGGTTGTACAGACGGATCTCGTTAGTCTAGATATAGAAGACGGTTGTACAGACGGATCTCGTTAGTCTAGATATAGAAGACGGTTGTACAGACGGATCTCGTTAGTCTAGATGTTGAAGACCTTTGTCCAACGACGTATCTCGTTAGTCTAGATATAGAAGACGGTTGTACAGACGGATCTCGTTAGTCTAGATATAGAAGACGGTTGTATAACGAGAGATCTCGTTAGTCTAGATATAGAAGACGGTTGTACAGACGGATCTCGTTAGTCTAGATATAGAAGACGGTTGTATAACGAGAGATCTCGTTAGTCTAGATATAGAAGACGGTTGTACAACGACGGATCTCGTTAGTCTAGATATAGAAGACGGCTGTACAGACGGATATCGTTAGTCTAGATATAGAAGACGGTTGTACAGACGGACCTCGTTAGTCTAGATATTGAAGACGTTTGTCCAACGACGTATCTCGTTAGTCTAGATATAGAAGACGGTTGTACAGACGGATCTCGTTAGTCTAGATATAGAAGACGGTTGTACAGACGGATCTCGTTAGTCTAGATATTGAAGACGTATGTCCATCGACGTATCTCGTTAGTCTAGATATAGAAGACGGTTGTACAGACGGATCTCGTTAGTCTAGATATAGAAGACGGTTGTACAGACGGATCTCGTTAGTCTAGATATAGAAGACGGTTGTACAGACGGATCTCGTTAGTCTAGATATAGAAGACGGTTGTACAGACAGATCTCGTTAGTCTAGATATTGAAGACGTTTGTCCAACGACGTACCTCGTTAGTCTAGGCATTGAAAACGGTTGTACAGACGGATCTCGTTAGTCTAGATATAGAAGACGGTTGTACAACGACGGATCTCGTTATTCTAGATATAGAAGACGGTTATACAGACGGATCTCGTTAGTGTAGATATAGAAGACGGTTGTACAGACGGATCTCGTTAGTCTAGATATAGAAGACGGTTGTACAGACGGATCTCGTTAGTCTAGATATAGAAGACGGTTGTACAGACGGATCTCGTTAGTCTAGATATAGAAGACGGTTGTACAGACAGATCTCGTTAGTCTAGATATTGAAGACGTTTGTCCAACGACGTACCTCGTTAGTCTAGGCATTGAAAACGGTTGTACAGACGGATCTCGTTAGTCTAGATATAGAAGACGGTTGTACAACGACGGATCTCGTTAGTCTAGATATAGAAGACGGTTATACAGACGGATCTCGTTAGTGTAGATATAGAAGACGGTTGTACAGACGGATCTCGTTAGTCTAGATATAGAAGACGGTTGTACAGACGGATCTCGTTAGTCTAGATATTGAAGACGTTTGTACAGACGGATCTCGTTAGTCTAGATACAGAAGACGGTTGTCCAACGACGTATCTCGTTAGCCTAGATGTAGAAGACGGTTGCACAGACGGATCTCGTTAGTCTAGATATAGAAGACGGTTGTATAACGAGAGATCTCGTTAGTCTAGATATAGAAGTTGGTTGTACAGACGGATCTCGTTAGTCTAGATATAGAAGACGGTTGTATAACGAGAGACCTCGTTAGTCTAGATATAGAAGATGGTTGTACAGACGGATCTCGTTAGTCTAGATATAGAAGACGGTTGTACAGACGGATCTCGTTAGTCTAGATATAGAAGACGGTTGTACAGACGGATCTCGTTAGTCTAGATATAGAAGACGGTTGTATAACGAGAGATCTCGTTAGTCTAGATATAGAAGACGGTTGTACAACGACGGATCTCGTTAGTCTAGATATAGAAGACGGCTGTACAGACGGATATCGTTAGTCTAGATATAGAAGACGGTTGTACAGACGGACCTCGTTAGTCTAGATATTGAAGACGTTTGTCCAACGACGTATCTCGTTAGTCTAGATATAGAAGACGGTTGTACAGACGGATCTCGTTAGTCTAGATATAGAAGACGGTTGTACAGACGGATCTCGTTAGTCTAGATATAGAAGACGGTTGTACAGACGGATCTCGTTAGTCTAGATATTGAAGACGTGTGTCCATCGACGTATCTCGTTAGTCTAGATATAGAAGACGGTTGTACAGACGGATCTCGTTAGTCTAGATATAGAAGACGGTTGTACAGACGGATCTCGTTAGTCTAGATATAGAAGACGGTTGTACAGACGGGTCTCGTTAGTCTAGATATTGAAGACGTTTGTCCAACGACGTACCTCGTTAGTCTAGACATAGAAAACGGTTGTACAGACGGATCTCGTTAGTCTAGATATAGAAGACGGTTGTACAACGACGGATCTCGTTAGTCTAGATATAGAAGACGGTTATACAGACGGATCTCGTTAGTCTAGATATAGAAGACGGTTGTACAGACGGATCTCGTTAGTCTAGATATAGAAGACGGTTGTACAGACGGATCTCGTTAGTCTAGATATTGAAGACGTATGTCCATCGACGTATCTCGTTAGTCTAGATATAGAAGACGTTTGTCCAACGACGTACCTCGTTAGTCTAGGCATTGAAAACGGTTGTACAGACGGATCTCGTTAGTCTAGATATAGAAGACGGTTGTACAACGACGGATCTCGTTAGTCTAGATATAGAAGACGGTTATACAGACGGATCTCGTTAGTGTAGATATAGAAGACGGTTGTACAGACGGATCTCGTTAGTCTAGATATAGAAGACGGTTGTACAGACGGATCTCGTTAGTCTAGATATTGAAGACGTTTGTACAGACGGATCTCGTTAGTCTAGATACAGAAGACGGTTGTCCAACGACGTATCTCGTTAGCCTAGATGTAGAAGACGGTTGCACAGACGGATCTCGTTAGTCTAGATATAGAAGACGGTTGTATAACGAGAGATCTCGTTAGTCTAGATATAGAAGTTGGTTGTACAGACGGATCTCGTTAGTCTAGATATAGAAGACGGTTGTATAACGAGAGACCTCGTTAGTCTAGATATAGAAGATGGTTGTACAGACGGATCTCGTTAGTCTAGATATAGAAGACGGTTGTACAGACGGATCTCGTTAGTCTAGATATAGAAGACGGTTGTACAGACGGATCTCGTTAGTCTAGATATAGAAGACGGTTGTATAACGAGAGATCTCGTTAGTCTAGATATAGAAGACGGTTGTACAACGACGGATCTCGTTAGTCTAGATATAGAAGACGGCTGTACAGACGGATATCGTTAGTCTAGATATAGAAGACGGTTGTACAGACGGACCTCGTTAGTCTAGATATTGAAGACGTTTGTCCAACGACGTATCTCGTTAGTCTAGATATAGAAGACGGTTGTACAGACGGATCTCGTTAGTCTAGATATAGAAGACGGTTGTACAGACGGATCTCGTTAGTCTAGATATAGAAGACGGTTGTACAGACGGATCTCGTTAGTCTAGATATTGAAGACGTGTGTCCATCGACGTATCTCGTTAGTCTAGATATAGAAGACGGTTGTACAGACGGATCTCGTTAGTCTAGATATAGAAGACGGTTGTACAGACGGATCTCGTTAGTCTAGATATAGAAGACGGTTGTACAGACGGGTCTCGTTAGTCTAGATATTGAAGACGTTTGTCCAACGACGTACCTCGTTAGTCTAGACATAGAAAACGGTTGTACAGACGGATCTCGTTAGTCTAGATATAGAAGACGGTTGTACAACGACGGATCTCGTTAGTCTAGATATAGAAGACGGTTATACAGACGGATCTCGTTAGTCTAGATATAGAAGACGGTTGTACAGACGGATCTCGTTAGTCTAGATATAGAAGACGGTTGTACAGACGGATCTCGTTAGTCTAGATATTGAAGACGTTTGTACAGACGGATCTCGTTAGTCTAGATACAGAAGACGGTTGTCCAACGACGTATCTCGTTAGCCTAGATATAGAAGACGGTTGCACAGACGGATCTCGTTAGTCTAGATATAGAAGACGGTTGTATAACGAGAGATCTCGTTAGTCTAGATATAGAAGTTGGTTGTACAGACGGATCTCGTTAGTCTAGATATAGAAGACGGTTGTATAACGAGAGACCTCGTTAGTCTAGATATAGAAGATGGTTGTACAGACGGATCTCGTTAGTCTAGATATAGAAGACGGTTGTACAGACGGATCTCGTTAGTCTAGATATAGAAGACGGTTGTACAGACGGATCTCGTTAGTCTAGATATAGAAGACGGTTGTACAGACGGATCTCGTTAGTCTAGATATTGAAGACGTTTGTCCAACGACGTATCTCGTTAGTCTAGATATAGAAGACGGTTGTACAGACGGATCTCGTTAGTCTAGATATAGAAGACGGTTGTACAGACGGATCTCGTTAGTCTAGATATAGAAGACGGTTGTACAGACGGGTCTCGTTAGTCTAGATATTGAAGACGTTTGTCCAACGACGTACCTCGTTAGTCTAGACATAGAAAACGGTTGTACAGACGGATCTCGTTAGTCTAGATATAGAAGACGGTTGTACAACGACGGATCTCGTTAGTCTAGATACAGAAGACGGTTGGCCAACGACGTATCTCGTTAGCCTAGATATAGAAGACGGTTGCACAGACGGATCTCGTTAGTCTAGATATAGAAGACGGTTGTATAACGAGAGATCTCGTTAGTCTAGATATAGAAGTTGGTTGTACAGACGGATCTCGTTAGTCTAGATATAGAAGACGGTTGTATAACGAGAGACCTCGTTCGTCTAGATATAGAAGATGGTTGTACAGACGGATCTCGTTAGTCTAGATATAGAAGACGGTTGTACAGACGGATCTCGTTAGTCTAGATATAGAAGACGGTTGTACAGACGGATCTCGTTAGTCTAGATATAGAAGACGGTTGTACAGACGGATCTCGTTAGTCTAGATATAGAAGACGGTGGTACAGACGGATCTCGTTAGTCTAGATATTGAAGACGTTTGTCCAACGACGTAACCCGTTAGTCTAGATATAGAAGACGGTTGTACAGACGGATCTCGTTAGTCTAGATATAGAAGACGGTTGTACAGACGGATCTCGTTAGTCTAGATATTGAAGACGTATGTCCATCGACGTATCTCGTTAGTCTAGATATAGAAGACGGTTGTACAGACGGATCTCGTTAGTCTAGATATAGAAGACGGTTGTACAGACGGATCTCGTTAGTCTAGATATAGAAGACGGTTGTACAGACGGATCTCGTTAGTCTAGATATAGAAGACGGTTGTACAGACAGATCTCGTTAGTCTAGATATTGAAGACGTTTGTCCAACGACGTACCTCGTTAGTCTAGGCATTGAAAACGGTTGTACAGACGGATCTCGTTAGTCTAGATATAGAAGACGGTTGTACAACGACGGATCTCGTTAGTCTAGATATAGAAGACGGTTATACAGACGGATCTCGTTAGTGTAGATATAGAAGACGGTTGTACAGACGGATCTCGTTAGTCTAGATATAGAAGACGGTTGTACAGACGGATCTCGTTAGTCTAGATATAGAAGACGGTTGTACAGACGGATCTCGTTAGTCTAGATATAGAAGACGGTTGTACAGACAGATCTCGTTAGTCTAGATATTGAAGACGTTTGTCCAACGACGTACCTCGTTAGTCTAGGCATTGAAAACGGTTGTACAGACGGATCTCGTTAGTCTAGATATAGAAGACGGTTGTACAACGACGGATCTCGTTAGTCTAGATATAGAAGACGGTTATACAGACGGATCTCGTTAGTGTAGATATAGAAGACGGTTGTACAGACGGATCTCGTTAGTCTAGATATAGAAGACGGTTGTACAGACGGATCTCGTTAGTCTAGATATTGAAGACGTTTGTACAGACGGATCTCGTTAGTCTAGATACAGAAGACGGTTGTCCAACGACGTATCTCGTTAGCCTAGATGTAGAAGACGGTTGCACAGACGGATCTCGTTAGTCTAGATATAGAAGACGGTTGTACAGACGGATCTCGTTAGTCTAGATATAGAAGACGGTTGTACAGACGGATCTCGTTAGTCTAGATATAGAAGACGGTTGTATAACGAGAGATCTCGTTAGTCTAGATATAGAAGACGGTTGTACAACGACGGATCTCGTTAGTCTAGATATAGAAGACGGCTGTACAGACGGATATCGTTAGTCTAGATATAGAAGACGGTTGTACAGACGGACCTCGTTAGTCTAGATATTGAAGACGTTTGTCCAACGACGTATCTCGTTAGTCTAGATATAGAAGACGGTTGTACAGACGGATCTCGTTAGTCTAGATATAGAAGACGGTTGTACAGACGGATCTCGTTAGTCTAGATATAGAAGACGGTTGTACAGACGGATCTCGTTAGTCTAGATATTGAAGACGTGTGTCCATCGACGTATCTCGTTAGTCTAGATATAGAAGACGGTTGTACAGACGGATCTCGTTAGTCTAGATATAGAAGACGGTTGTACAGACGGATCTCGTTAGTCTAGATATAGAAGACGGTTGTACAGACGGGTCTCGTTAGTCTAGATATTGAAGACGTTTGTCCAACGACGTACCTCGTTAGTCTAGACATAGAAAACGGTTGTACAGACGGATCTCGTTAGTCTAGATATAGAAGACGGTTGTACAACGACGGATCTCGTTAGTCTAGATATAGAAGACGGTTATACAGACGGATCTCGTTAGTCTAGATATAGAAGACGGTTGTACAGACGGATCTCGTTAGTCTAGATATAGAAGACGGTTGTACAGACGGATCTCGTTAGTCTAGATATTGAAGACGTTTGTACAGACGGATCTCGTTAGTCTAGATACAGAAGACGGTTGTCCAACGACGTATCTCGTTAGCCTAGATATAGAAGACGGTTGCACAGACGGATCTCGTTAGTCTAGATATAGAAGACGGTTGTATAACGAGAGATCTCGTTAGTCTAGATATAGAAGTTGGTTGTACAGACGGATCTCGTTAGTCTAGATATAGAAGACGGTTGTATAACGAGAGACCTCGTTAGTCTAGATATAGAAGATGGTTGTACAGACGGATCTCGTTAGTCTAGATATAGAAGACGGTTGTACAGACGGATCTCGTTAGTCTAGATATAGAAGACGGTTGTACAGACGGATCTCGTTAGTCTAGATATAGAAGACGGTTGTACAGACGGATCTCGTTAGTCTAGATATTGAAGACGTTTGTCCAACGACGTATCTCGTTAGTCTAGATATAGAAGACGGTTGTACAGACGGATCTCGTTAGTCTAGATATAGAAGACGGTTGTACAGACGGATCTCGTTAGTCTAGATATAGAAGACGGTTGTACAGACGGGTCTCGTTAGTCTAGATATTGAAGACGTTTGTCCAACGACGTACCTCGTTAGTCTAGACATAGAAAACGGTTGTACAGACGGATCTCGTTAGTCTAGATATAGAAGACGGTTGTACAACGACGGATCTCGTTAGTCTAGATACAGAAGACGGTTGGCCAACGACGTATCTCGTTAGCCTAGATATAGAAGACGGTTGCACAGACGGATCTCGTTAGTCTAGATATAGAAGACGGTTGTATAACGAGAGATCTCGTTAGTCTAGATATAGAAGTTGGTTGTACAGACGGATCTCGTTAGTCTAGATATAGAAGACGGTTGTATAACGAGAGACCTCGTTCGTCTAGATATAGAAGATGGTTGTACAGACGGATCTCGTTAGTCTAGATATAGAAGACGGTTGTACAGACGGATCTCGTTAGTCTAGATATAGAAGACGGTTGTACAGACGGATCTCGTTAGTCTAGATATAGAAGACGGTTGTACAGACGGATCTCGTTAGTCTAGATATAGAAGACGGTGGTACAGACGGATCTCGTTAGTCTAGATATTGAAGACGTTTGTCCAACGACGTAACCCGTTAGTCTAGACATAGAAAACGGTTGTACAGACGGATCTCGTTAGTCTAGATATAGAAGACGGTTGTACAACGACGGATCTCGTTAGTCTAGATATAGAAGACGGTTATACAGACGGATATCGTTAGTCTGGATATAGAAGACGGTTGTACAGACGGACCACGTTAGTCTAGATACAGAAGACGGTTGTCCAACGACGTATCTCGTTAGCCTAGATATAGAAGACGGTTGCACAGACGGATCTCGTTAGTCTAGATATAGAAGACGGTTGTATAACGAGAGATCTCGTTAGTCTAGATATAGAAGTTGGTTGTACAGACGGATCTCGTTAGTCTAGATATAGAAGACGGTTGTATAACGAGAGACCTCGTTAGTCTAGATATAGAAGATGGTTGTACAGACGGATCTCGTTAGTCTAGATATAGAAGACGGTTGTACAGACGGATCTCGTTAGTCTAGATATAGAAGACGGTTGTACAGACGGATCTCGTTAGTCTAGATATAGAAGACGGTTGTATAACGAGAGATCTCGTTAGTCTAGATATAGAAGACGGTTGTACAACGACGGATCTCGTTAGTCTAGATATAGAAGACGGCTGTACAGACGGATATCGTTAGTCTAGATATAGAAGACGGTTGTACAGACGGACCTCGTTAGTCTAGATATTGAAGACGTTTGTCCAACGACGTATCTCGTTAGTCTAGATATAGAAGACGGTTGTACAGACGGATCTCGTTAGTCTAGATATAGAAGACGGTTGTACAGACGGATCTCGTTAGTCTAGATATTGAAGACGTTTGTCCATCGACGTATCTCGTTAGTCTAGATATAGAAGACGGTTGTACAGACGGATCTCGTTAGTCTAGATATAGAAGACGGTTGTACAGACGGATCTCGTTAGTCTAGATATAGAAGACGGTTGTACAGACGGATCTCGTTAGTCTAGATATTGAAGACGTTTGTCCAACGACGTACCTCGTTAGTCTAGACATAGAAAACGGTTGTACAGACGGATCTCGTTAGTCTAGATATAGAAGACGGTTGTACAACGACGGATCTCGTTAGTCTAGATATAGAAGACGGTTATACAGACGGATCTCGTTAGTCTAGATATTGAAGACGTTTGTCCATCGACGTATCTCGTTAGTCTAGATATAGAAGACGGTTGTACAGACGGATCTCGTTAGTCTAGATATAGAAGACGGTTGTACAGACGGATCTCGTTAGTCTAGATATAGAAGACGGTTGTACAGACGGATCTCGTTAGTCTAGATATTGAAGACGTTTGTCCAACGACGTACCTCGTTAGTCTAGACATAGAAAACGGTTGTACAGACGGATCTCGTTAGTCTAGATATAGAAGACGGTTGTACAGACGGATCTCGTTAGTCTAGATATAGAAGACGGTTGTACAGACGGATCTCGTTAGTCTAGATATAGAAGACGGTTGTACAGACAGATCTCGTTAGTCTAGATATTGAAGACGTTTGTCCAACGACGTACCTCGTTAGTCTAGGCATTGAAAACGGTTGTACAGACGGATCTCGTTAGTCTAGATATAGAAGACGGTTGTACAACGACGGATCTCGTTAGTCTAGATATAGAAGACGGTTATACAGACGGATCTCGTTAGTGTAGATATAGAAGACGGTTGTACAGACGGATCTCGTTAGTCTAGATATAGAAGACGGTTGTACAGACGGATCTCGTTAGTCTAGATATAGAAGACGGTTGTACAGACGGATCTCGTTAGTCTAGATATAGAAGACGGTTATACAGACGGATCTCGTTAGTGTAGATATAGAGGACGGTTGTACAGACGGATCTCGTTAGTCTAGATATAGAAGACGGTTGTACAGACGGATCTCGTTAGTCTAGATATTGAAGACGTTTGTACAGACGGATCTCGTTAGTCTAGATACAGAAGACGGTTGTCCAACGACGTATCTCGTTAGCCTAGATGTAGAAGACGGTTGCACAGACGGATCTCGTTAGTCTAGATATAGAAGACGGTTGTATAACGAGAGATCTCGTTAGTCTAGATATAGAAGTTGGTTGTACAGACGGATCTCGTTAGTCTAGATATAGAAGACGGTTGTATAACGAGAGACCTCGTTAGTCTAGATATAGAAGATGGTTGTACAGACGGATCTCGTTAGTCTAGATATAGAAGACGGTTGTACAGACGGATCTCGTTAGTCTAGATATAGAAGACGGTTGTACAGACGGATCTCGTTAGTCTAGATATAGAAGACGGTTGTATAACGAGAGATCTCGTTAGTCTAGATATAGAAGACGGTTGTACAACGACGGATCTCGTTAGTCTAGATATAGAAGACGGCTGTACAGACGGATATCGTTAGTCTAGATATAGAAGACGGTTGTACAGACGGACCTCGTTAGTCTAGATATTGAAGACGTTTGTCCAACGACGTATCTCGTTAGTCTAGATATAGAAGACGGTTGTACAGACGGATCTCGTTAGTCTAGATATAGAAGACGGTTGTACAGACGGATCTCGTTAGTCTAGATATAGAAGACGGTTGTACAGACGGATCTCGTTAGTCTAGATATTGAAGACGTGTGTCCATCGACGTATCTCGTTAGTCTAGATATAGAAGACGGTTGTACAGACGGATCTCGTTAGTCTAGATATAGAAGACGGTTGTACAGACGGATCTCGTTAGTCTAGATATAGAAGACGGTTGTACAGACGGGTCTCGTTAGTCTAGATATTGAAGACGTTTGTCCAACGACGTACCTCGTTAGTCTAGACATAGAAAACGGTTGTACAGACGGATCTCGTTAGTCTAGATATAGAAGACGGTTGTACAACGACGGATCTCGTTAGTCTAGATATAGAAGACGGTTATACAGACGGATCTCGTTAGTCTAGATATAGAAGACGGTTGTACAGACGGATCTCGTTAGTCTAGATATAGAAGACGGTTGTACAGACGGATCTCGTTAGTCTAGATATTGAAGACGTTTGTACAGACGGATCTCGTTAGTCTAGATATAGAAGACGGTTGTATAACGAGAGACCTCGTTAGTCTAGATATAGAAGATGGTTGTACAGACGGATCTCGTTAGTCTAGATATAGAAGACGGTTGTATAACGAGAGACCTCGTTAGTCTAGATATAGAAGATGGTTGTACAGACGGATCTCGTTAGTCTAGATATAGAAGACGGTTGTACAGACGGATCTCGTTAGTCTAGATATAGAAGACGGTTGTACAGACGGATCTCGTTAGTCTAGATATAGAAGACGGTTGTACAGACGGATCTCGTTAGTCTAGATATTGAAGACGTTTGTCCAACGACGTATCTCGTTAGTCTAGATATAGAAGACGGTTGTACAGACGGATCTCGTTAGTCTAGATATAGAAGACGGTTGTACAGACGGATCTCGTTAGTCTAGATATAGAAGACGGTTGTACAGACGGGTCTCGTTAGTCTAGATATTGAAGACGTTTGTCCAACGACGTACCTCGTTAGTCTAGACATAGAAAACGGTTGTACAGACGGATCTCGTTAGTCTAGATATAGAAGACGGTTGTACAACGACGGATCTCGTTAGTCTAGATACAGAAGACGGTTGGCCAACGACGTATCTCGTTAGCCTAGATATAGAAGACGGTTGCACAGACGGATCTCGTTAGTCTAGATATAGAAGACGGTTGTATAACGAGAGATCTCGTTAGTCTAGATATAGAAGTTGGTTGTACAGACGGATCTCGTTAGTCTAGATATAGAAGACGGTTGTATAACGAGAGACCTCGTTCGTCTAGATATAGAAGATGGTTGTACAGACGGATCTCGTTAGTCTAGATATAGAAGACGGTTGTACAGACGGATCTCGTTAGTCTAGATATAGAAGACGGTTGTACAGACGGATCTCGTTAGTCTAGATATAGAAGACGGTTGTACAGACGGATCTCGTTAGTCTAGATATTGAAGACGTTTGTCCAACGACGTATCTCGTTAGTCTAGATATAGAAGACGGTTGTACAGACGGATCTCGTTAGTCTAGATATAGAAGACGGTTGTACAGACGGATCTCGTTAGTCTAGATATAGAAGACGGTTGTACAGACGGATCTCGTTAGTCTAGATATTGAAGACGTTTGTACAGACGGATCTCGTTAGTCTAGATATAGAAGACGGTTGTATAACGAGAGACCTCGTTAGTCTAGATATAGAAGATGGATGTACAGACGGATCTCGTTAGTCTAGATATAGAAGACGGTTGTACAGACGGATCTCGTTAGTCTAGATATAGAAGACGGTTGTACAGACGGATCTCGTTAGTCTAGATATAGAAGACGGTTGTACAGACGGATCTCGTTAGTCTAGATATTGAAGACGTTTGTCCAACGACGTATCTCGTTAGTCTAGATATAGAAGACGGTTGTACAGACGGATCTCGTTAGTCTAGATATAGAAGACGGTTGTACAGACGGATCTCGTTAGTCTAGATATAGAAGACGGTTGTACAGACGGGTCTCGTTAGTCTAGATATTGAAGACGTTTGTCCAACGACGTACCTCGTTAGTCTAGACATAGAAAACGGTTGTACAGACGGATCTCGTTAGTCTAGATATAGAAGACGGTTGTACAACGACGGATCTCGTTAGTCTAGATACAGAAGACGGTTGGCCAACGACGTATCTCGTTAGCCTAGATATAGAAGACGGTTGCACAGACGGATCTCGTTAGTCTAGATATAGAAGACGGTTGTATAACGAGAGATCTCGTTAGTCTAGATATAGAAGTTGGTTGTACAGACGGATCTCGTTAGTCTAGATATAGAAGACGGTTGTATAACGAGAGACCTCGTTCGTCTAGATATAGAAGATGGTTGTACAGACGGATCTCGTTAGTCTAGATATAGAAGACGGTTGTACAGACGGATCTCGTTAGTCTAGATATAGAAGACGGTTGTACAGACGGATCTCGTTAGTCTAGATATAGAAGACGGTTGTACAGACGGATCTCGTTAGTCTAGATATAGAAGACGGTGGTACAGACGGATCTCGTTAGTCTAGATATTGAAGACGTTTGTCCAACGACGTAACCCGTTAGTCTAGACATAGAAAACGGTTGTACAGACGGATCTCGTTAGTCTAGATATAGAAGACGGTTGTACAACGACGGATCTCGTTAGTCTAGATATAGAAGACGGTTATACAGACGGATATCGTTAGTCTAGATATAGAAGACGGTTGTACAGACGGACCTCGTTAGTCTAGATACAGAAGACGGTTGTCCAACGACGTATCTCGTTAGCCTAGATATAGAAGACGGTTGCACAGACGGATCTCGTTAGTCTAGATATAGAAGACGGTTGTATAACGAGAGATCTCGTTAGTCTAGATATAGAAGTTGGTTGTACAGACGGATCTCGTTAGTCTAGATATAGAAGACGGTTGTATAACGAGAGACCTCGTTAGTCTAGATATAGAAGATGGTTGTACAGACGGATCTCGTTAGTCTAGATATAGAAGACGGTTGTACAGACGGATCTCGTTAGTCTAGATATAGAAGACGGTTGTACAGACGGATCTCGTTAGTCTAGATATAGAAGACGGTTGTATAACGAGAGATCTCGTTAGTCTAGATATAGAAGACGGTTGTACAACGACGGATCTCGTTAGTCTAGATATAGAAGACGGCTGTACAGACGGATATCGTTAGTCTAGATATAGAAGACGGTTGTACAGACGGACCTCGTTAGTCTAGATATTGAAGACGTTTGTCCAACGACGTATCTCGTTAGTCTAGATATAGAAGACGGTTGTACAGACGGATCTCGTTAGTCTAGATATAGAAGACGGTTGTACAGACGGATCTCGTTAGTCTAGATATTGAAGACGTTTGTCCATCGACGTATCTCGTTAGTCTAGATATAGAAGACGGTTGTACAGACGGATCTCGTTAGTCTAGATATAGAAGACGGTTGTACAGACGGATCTCGTTAGTCTAGATATAGAAGACGGTTGTACAGACGGATCTCGTTAGTCTAGATATTGAAGACGTTTGTCCAACGACGTACCTCGTTAGTCTAGACATAGAAAACGGTTGTACAGACGGATCTCGTTAGTCTAGATATAGAAGACGGTTGTACAACGACGGATCTCGTTAGTCTAGATATAGAAGACGGTTATACAGACGGATCTCGTTAGTCTAGATATTGAAGACGTTTGTCCATCGACGTATCTCGTTAGTCTAGATATAGAAGACGGTTGTACAGACGGATCTCGTTAGTCTAGATATAGAAGACGGTTGTACAGACGGATCTCGTTAGTCTAGATATAGAAGACGGTTGTACAGACGGATCTCGTTAGTCTAGATATTGAAGACGTTTGTCCAACGACGTACCTCGTTAGTCTAGACATAGAAAACGGTTGTACAGACGGATCTCGTTAGTCTAGATATAGAAGACGGTTGTACAACGACGGATCTCGTTAGTCTAGATATAGAAGACGGTTATACAGACGGATCTCGTTAGTCTAGATATAGAAGACGGTTGTACAGACGGATCTCGTTAGTCTAGATATAGAAGACGGTTGTACAGACGGATCTCGTTAGTCTAGATATTGAAGACGTTTGTACAGACGGATCTCGTTAGTCTAGATACAGAAGACGGTTGTCCAACGACGTATCTCGTTAGCCTAGATATAGAAGACGGTTGCACAGACGGAACTCGTTAGTCTAGATATAGAAGACGGTTGTATAACGAGAGATCTCGTTAGTCTAGATATAGAAGTTGGTTGTAAAGACGGATCTCGTTAGTCTAGATATAGAAGACGGTTGTATAACGAGAGACCTCGTTAGTCTAGATATAGAAGATGGTTGTACAGACGGATCTCGTTAGTCTAGATATAGAAGACGGTTGTACAGACGGATCTCGTTAGTCTAGATATAGAAGACGGTTGTACAGACGGATCTCGTTAGTCTAGATATAGAAGACGGTTGTATAACGAGAGATCTCGTTAGTCTAGATATAGAAGACGGTTGTACAACGACGGATCTCGATAGTCTAGATATAGAAGACGGCTGTACAGACGGATATCGTTAGTCTAGATATAGAAGACGGTTGTACAGACGGACCTCGTTAATCTAGATATTGAAGACGTTTGTCCAACGACGTATCTCGTTAGTCTAGATATAGAAGACGGTTGTACAGACGGATCTCGTTAGTCTAGATATAGAAGACGGTTGTACAGACGGATCTCGTTAGTCTAGATATTGAAGACGTTTGTCCATCGACGTATCTCGTTAGTCTAGATGTAGAGACGGTTGTACAGACGGATCTCGTTAGTCTAGATATAGAAGACGGTTGTACAGACGGATCTCGTTAGTCTAGATATAGAAGACGGTTGTACAGACGGATCTCGTTAGTCTAGATATTGAAGACGTTTGTCCAACGACGTACCTCGTTAGTCTAGACATAGAAAACGGTTGTACAGACGGATCTCGTTAGTCTAGATATAGAAGACGGTTGTACAACGTCGGATCTCGTTAGTCTAGATATAGAAGACGGTTATACAGACGGATCTCGTTAGTCTAGATATAGAAGACGGTTGTACAGACGGATCTCGTTAGTCTAGATATTGAAGACGTTTGTACAGACGGATCTCGTTAGTCTAGATATAGAAGACGGTTGTATAACGAGAGATCTCGTTAGTCTAGATATAGAAGTTGGTTGTACAGACGGATCTCGTTAGTCTAGATATAGAAGACGGTTGTATAACGAGAGACCTCGTTCGTCTAGATATAGAAGATGGTTGTACAGACGGATCTCGTTAGTCTAGATATAGAAGACGGTTGTACAGACGGATCTCGTTAGTCTAGATATAGAAGACGGTTGTACAGACGGATCTCGTTAGTCTAGATATAGAAGACGGTTGTACAGACGGATCTCGTTAGTCTAGATATTGAAGACGTTTGTCCAACGACGTATCTCGTTAGTCTAGATATAGAAGACGGCTGTACAGACGGATATCGTTAGTCTAGATATAGAAGACGGTTGTACAGACGGACCTCGTTAGTCTAGATATTGAAGACGTTTGTCCAACGACGTATCTCGTTAGTCTAGATATAGAAGACGGTTGTACAGACGGATCTCGTTAGTCTAGATATAGAAGACGGTTGTACAGACGGATCTCGTTAGTCTAGATATAGAAGACGGTTGTACAGACGGATCTCGTTAGTCTAGATATTGAAGACGTGTGTCCATCGACGTATCTCGTTAGTCTAGATATAGAAGACGGTTGTACAGACGGATCTCGTTAGTCTAGATATAGAAGACGGTTGTACAGACGGATCTCGTTAGTCTAGATATAGAAGACGGTTGTACAGACGGGTCTCGTTAGTCTAGATATTGAAGACGTTTGTCCAAGGACGTACCTCGTTAGTCTAGACATAGAAAACGGTTGTACAGACGGATCTCGTTAGTCTAGATATAGAAGACGGTTGTACAACGACGGATCTCGTTAGTCTAGATATAGAAGACGGTTATACAGACGGATCTCGTTAGTCTAGATATAGAAGACGTTTGTACAGACGGATCTCGTTAGTCTAGATATAGAAGACGGTTGTACAGACGGATCTCGTTAGTCTAGATATTGAAGACGTTTGTACAGACGGATCTCGTTAGTCTAGATATAGAAGACGGTTGTATAACGAGAGATCTCGTTAGTCTAGATATAGAAGTTGGTTGTACAGACGGATCTCGTTAGTCTAGATATAGAAGACGGTTGTATAACGAGAGACCTCGTTCGTCTAGATATAGAAGATGGTTGTACAGACGGATCTCGTTAGTCTAGATATAGAAGACGGTTGTACAGACGGATCTCGTTAGTCTAGATATAGAAGACGGTTGTACAGACGGATCTCGTTAGTCTAGATATAGAAGACGGTTGTACAGACGGGTCTCGTTAGTCTAGATATTGAAGACGTTTGTCCAACGACGTACCTCGTTAGTCTAGACATAGAAAACGGTTGTACAGACGGATCTCGTTAGTCTAGATATAGAAGACGGTTGTACAACGACGGATCTCGTTAGTCTAGATACAGAAGACGGTTGGCCAACGACGTATCTCGTTAGCCTAGATATAGAAGACGGTTGCACAGACGGATCTCGTTAGTCTAGATATAGAAGACGGTTGTATAACGAGAGATCTCGTTAGTCTAGATATAGAAGTTGGTTGTACAGACGGATCTCGTTAGTCTAGATATAGAAGACGGTTGTATAACGAGAGACCTCGTTCGTCTAGATATAGAAGATGGTTGTACAGACGGATCTCGTTAGTCTAGATATAGAAGACGGTTGTACAGACGGATCTCGTTAGTCTAGATATAGAAGACGGTTGTACAGACGGATCTCGTTAGTCTAGATATAGAAGACGGTTGTACAGACGGATCTCGTTAGTCTAGATATAGAAGACGGTGGTACAGACGGATCTCGTTAGTCTAGATATTGAAGACGTTTGTCCAACGACGTAACCCGTTAGTCTAGACATAGAAAACGGTTGTACAGACGGATCTCGTTAGTCTAGATATAGAAGACGGTTGTACAACGACGGATCTCGTTAGTCTAGATATAGAAGACGGTTATACAGACGGATATCGTTAGTCTAGATATAGAAGACGGTTGTACAGACGGACCTCGTTAGTCTAGATACAGAAGACGGTTGTCCAACGACGTATCTCGTTAGCCTAGATATAGAAGACGGTTGCACAGACGGATCTCGTTAGTCTAGATATAGAAGACGGTTGTATAACGAGAGATCTCGTTAGTCTAGATATAGAAGTTGGTTGTACAGACGGATCTCGTTAGTCTAGATATAGAAGACGGTTGTATAACGAGAGACCTCGTTAGTCTAGATATAGAAGATGGTTGTACAGACGGATCTCGTTAGTCTAGATATAGAAGACGGTTGTACAGACGGATCTCGTTAGTCTAGATATAGAAGACGGTTGTACAGACGGATCTCGTTAGTCTAGATATAGAAGACGGTTGTATAACGAGAGATCTCGTTAGTCTAGATATAGAAGACGGTTGTACAACGACGGATCTCGTTAGTCTAGATATAGAAGACGGCTGTACAGACGGATATCGTTAGTCTAGATATAGAAGACGGTTGTACAGACGGACCTCGTTAGTCTAGATATTGAAGACGTTTGTCCAACGACGTATCTCGTTAGTCTAGATATAGAAGACGGTTGTACAGACGGATCTCGTTAGTCTAGATATAGAAGACGGTTGTACAGACGGATCTCGTTAGTCTAGATATTGAAGACGTTTGTCCATCGACGTATCTCGTTAGTCTAGATATAGAAGACGGTTGTACAGACGGATCTCGTTAGTCTAGATATAGAAGACGGTTGTACAGACGGATCTCGTTAGTCTAGATATAGAAGACGGTTGTACAGACGGATCTCGTTAGTCTAGATATTGAAGACGTTTGTCCAACGACGTACCTCGTTAGTCTAGACATAGAAAACGGTTGTACAGACGGATCTCGTTAGTCTAGATATAGAAGACGGTTGTACAACGACGGATCTCGTTAGTCTAGATATAGAAGACGGTTATACAGACGGATCTCGTTAGTCTAGATATTGAAGACGTTTGTCCATCGACGTATCTCGTTAGTCTAGATATAGAAGACGGTTGTACAGACGGATCTCGTTAGTCTAGATATAGAAGACGGTTGTACAGACGGATCTCGTTAGTCTAGATATAGAAGACGGTTGTACAGACGGATCTCGTTAGTCTAGATATTGAAGACGTTTGTCCAACGACGTACCTCGTTAGTCTAGACATAGAAAACGGTTGTACAGACGGATCTCGTTAGTCTAGATATAGAAGACGGTTGTACAACGACGGATCTCGTTAGTCTAGATATAGAAGACGGTTATACAGACGGATCTCGTTAGTCTAGATATAGAAGACGGTTGTACAGACGGATCTCGTTAGTCTAGATATAGAAGACGGTTGTACAGACGGATCTCGTTAGTCTAGATATTGAAGACGTTTGTACAGACGGATCTCGTTAGTCTAGATACAGAAGACGGTTGTCCAACGACGTATCTCGTTAGCCTAGATATAGAAGACGGTTGCACAGACGGAACTCGTTAGTCTAGATATAGAAGACGGTTGTATAACGAGAGATCTCGTTAGTCTAGATATAGAAGTTGGTTGTAAAGACGGATCTCGTTAGTCTAGATATAGAAGACGGTTGTATAACGAGAGACCTCGTTAGTCTAGATATAGAAGATGGTTGTACAGACGGATCTCGTTAGTCTAGATATAGAAGACGGTTGTACAGACGGATCTCGTTAGTCTAGATATAGAAGACGGTTGTACAGACGGATCTCGTTAGTCTAGATATAGAAGACGGTTGTATAACGAGAGATCTCGTTAGTCTAGATATAGAAGACGGTTGTACAACGACGGATCTCGATAGTCTAGATATAGAAGACGGCTGTACAGACGGATATCGTTAGTCTAGATATAGAAGACGGTTGTACAGACGGACCTCGTTAATCTAGATATTGAAGACGTTTGTCCAACGACGTATCTCGTTAGTCTAGATATAGAAGACGGTTGTACAGACGGATCTCGTTAGTCTAGATATAGAAGACGGTTGTACAGACGGATCTCGTTAGTCTAGATATTGAAGACGTTTGTCCATCGACGTATCTCGTTAGTCTAGATGTAGAGACGGTTGTACAGACGGATCTCGTTAGTCTAGATATAGAAGACGGTTGTACAGACGGATCTCGTTAGTCTAGATATAGAAGACGGTTGTACAGACGGATCTCGTTAGTCTAGATATTGAAGACGTTTGTCCAACGACGTACCTCGTTAGTCTAGACATAGAAAACGGTTGTACAGACGGATCTCGTTAGTCTAGATATAGAAGACGGTTGTACAACGTCGGATCTCGTTAGTCTAGATATAGAAGACGGTTATACAGACGGATCTCGTTAGTCTAGATATAGAAGACGGTTGTACAGACGGATCTCGTTAGTCTAGATATTGAAGACGTTTGTACAGACGGATCTCGTTAGTCTAGATATAGAAGACGGTTGTATAACGAGAGATCTCGTTAGTCTAGATATAGAAGTTGGTTGTACAGACGGATCTCGTTAGTCTAGATATAGAAGACGGTTGTATAACGAGAGACCTCGTTCGTCTAGATATAGAAGATGGTTGTACAGACGGATCTCGTTAGTCTAGATATAGAAGACGGTTGTACAGACGGATCTCGTTAGTCTAGATATAGAAGACGGTTGTACAGACGGATCTCGTTAGTCTAGATATAGAAGACGGTTGTACAGACGGATCTCGTTAGTCTAGATATTGAAGACGTTTGTCCAACGACGTATCTCGTTAGTCTAGATATAGAAGACGGCTGTACAGACGGATATCGTTAGTCTAGATATAGAAGACGGTTGTACAGACGGACCTCGTTAGTCTAGATATTGAAGACGTTTGTCCAACGACGTATCTCGTTAGTCTAGATATAGAAGACGGTTGTACAGACGGATCTCGTTAGTCTAGATATAGAAGACGGTTGTACAGACGGATCTCGTTAGTCTAGATATAGAAGACGGTTGTACAGACGGATCTCGTTAGTCTAGATATTGAAGACGTGTGTCCATCGACGTATCTCGTTAGTCTAGATATAGAAGACGGTTGTACAGACGGATCTCGTTAGTCTAGATATAGAAGACGGTTGTACAGACGGATCTCGTTAGTCTAGATATAGAAGACGGTTGTACAGACGGGTCTCGTTAGTCTAGATATTGAAGACGTTTGTCCAAGGACGTACCTCGTTAGTCTAGACATAGAAAACGGTTGTACAGACGGATCTCGTTAGTCTAGATATAGAAGACGGTTGTACAACGACGGATCTCGTTAGTCTAGATATAGAAGACGGTTATACAGACGGATCTCGTTAGTCTAGATATAGAAGACGTTTGTACAGACGGATCTCGTTAGTCTAGATATAGAAGACGGTTGTACAGACGGATCTCGTTAGTCTAGATATTGAAGACGTTTGTACAGACGGATCTCGTTAGTCTAGATATAGAAGACGGTTGTATAACGAGAGACCTCGTTAGTCTAGATATAGAAGATGGTTGTACAGACGGATCTCGTTAGTCTAGATATAGAAGACGGTTGTACAGACGGATCTCGTTAGTCTAGATATAGAAGACGGTTGTACAGACGGATCTCGTTAGTCTAGATATAGAAGACGGTTGTACAGACGGATCTCGTTAGTCTAGATATTGAAGACGTTTGTCCAACGACGTATCTCGTTAGTCTAGATATAGAAGACGGTTGTACAGACGGATCTCGTTAGTCTAGATATAGAAGACGGTTGTACAGACGGATCTCGTTAGTCTAGATATAGAAGACGGTTGTACAGACGGGTCTCGTTAGTCTAGATATTGAAGACGTTTGTCCAACGACGTACCTCGTTAGTCTAGACATAGAAAACGGTTGTACAGACGGATCTCGTTAGTCTAGATATAGAAGACGGTTGTACAACGACGGATCTCGTTAGTCTAGATACAGAAGACGGTTGGCCAACGACGTATCTCGTTAGCCTAGATATAGAAGACGGTTGCACAGACGGATCTCGTTAGTCTAGATATAGAAGACGGTTGTATAACGAGAGATCTCGTTAGTCTAGATATAGAAGTTGGTTGTACAGACGGATCTCGTTAGTCTAGATATAGAAGACGGTTGTATAACGAGAGACCTCGTTCGTCTAGATATAGAAGATGGTTGTACAGACGGATCTCGTTAGTCTAGATATAGAAGACGGTTGTACAGACGGATCTCGTTAGTCTAGATATAGAAGACGGTTGTACAGACGGATCTCGTTAGTCTAGATATAGAAGACGGTTGTACAGACGGATCTCGTTAGTCTAGATATAGAAGACGGTGGTACAGACGGATCTCGTTAGTCTAGATATTGAAGACGTTTGTCCAACGACGTAACCCGTTAGTCTAGACATAGAAAACGGTTGTACAGACGGATCTCGTTAGTCTAGATATAGAAGACGGTTGTACAACGACGGATCTCGTTAGTCTAGATATAGAAGACGGTTATACAGACGGATATCGTTAGTCTAGATATAGAAGACGGTTGTACAGACGGACCTCGTTAGTCTAGATACAGAAGACGGTTGTCCAACGACGTATCTCGTTAGCCTAGATATAGAAGACGGTTGCACAGACGGATCTCGTTAGTCTAGATATAGAAGACGGTTGTATAACGAGAGATCTCGTTAGTCTAGATATAGAAGTTGGTTGTACAGACGGATCTCGTTAGTCTAGATATAGAAGACGGTTGTATAACGAGAGACCTCGTTAGTCTAGATATAGAAGATGGTTGTACAGACGGATCTCGTTAGTCTAGATATAGAAGACGGTTGTACAGACGGATCTCGTTAGTCTAGATATAGAAGACGGTTGTACAGACGGATCTCGTTAGTCTAGATATAGAAGACGGTTGTATAACGAGAGATCTCGTTAGTCTAGATATAGAAGACGGTTGTACAACGACGGATCTCGTTAGTCTAGATATAGAAGACGGCTGTACAGACGGATATCGTTAGTCTAGATATAGAAGACGGTTGTACAGACGGACCTCGTTAGTCTAGATATTGAAGACGTTTGTCCAACGACGTATCTCGTTAGTCTAGATATAGAAGACGGTTGTACAGACGGATCTCGTTAGTCTAGATATAGAAGACGGTTGTACAGACGGATCTCGTTAGTCTAGATATTGAAGACGTTTGTCCATCGACGTATCTCGTTAGTCTAGATATAGAAGACGGTTGTACAGACGGATCTCGTTAGTCTAGATATAGAAGACGGTTGTACAGACGGATCTCGTTAGTCTAGATATAGAAGACGGTTGTACAGACGGATCTCGTTAGTCTAGATATTGAAGACGTTTGTCCAACGACGTACCTCGTTAGTCTAGACATAGAAAACGGTTGTACAGACGGATCTCGTTAGTCTAGATATAGAAGACGGTTGTACAACGACGGATCTCGTTAGTCTAGATATAGAAGACGGTTATACAGACGGATCTCGTTAGTCTAGATATTGAAGACGTTTGTCCATCGACGTATCTCGTTAGTCTAGATATAGAAGACGGTTGTACAGACGGATCTCGTTAGTCTAGATATAGAAGACGGTTGTACAGACGGATCTCGTTAGTCTAGATATAGAAGACGGTTGTACAGACGGATCTCGTTAGTCTAGATATTGAAGACGTTTGTCCAACGACGTACCTCGTTAGTCTAGACATAGAAAACGGTTGTACAGACGGATCTCGTTAGTCTAGATATAGAAGACGGTTGTACAACGACGGATCTCGTTAGTCTAGATATAGAAGACGGTTATACAGACGGATCTCGTTAGTCTAGATATAGAAGACGGTTGTACAGACGGATCTCGTTAGTCTAGATATAGAAGACGGTTGTACAGACGGATCTCGTTAGTCTAGATATTGAAGACGTTTGTACAGACGGATCTCGTTAGTCTAGATACAGAAGACGGTTGTCCAACGACGTATCTCGTTAGCCTAGATATAGAAGACGGTTGCACAGACGGAACTCGTTAGTCTAGATATAGAAGACGGTTGTATAACGAGAGATCTCGTTAGTCTAGATATAGAAGTTGGTTGTAAAGACGGATCTCGTTAGTCTAGATATAGAAGACGGTTGTATAACGAGAGACCTCGTTAGTCTAGATATAGAAGATGGTTGTACAGACGGATCTCGTTAGTCTAGATATAGAAGACGGTTGTACAGACGGATCTCGTTAGTCTAGATATAGAAGACGGTTGTACAGACGGATCTCGTTAGTCTAGATATAGAAGACGGTTGTATAACGAGAGATCTCGTTAGTCTAGATATAGAAGACGGTTGTACAACGACGGATCTCGATAGTCTAGATATAGAAGACGGCTGTACAGACGGATATCGTTAGTCTAGATATAGAAGACGGTTGTACAGACGGACCTCGTTAATCTAGATATTGAAGACGTTTGTCCAACGACGTATCTCGTTAGTCTAGATATAGAAGACGGTTGTACAGACGGATCTCGTTAGTCTAGATATAGAAGACGGTTGTACAGACGGATCTCGTTAGTCTAGATATTGAAGACGTTTGTCCATCGACGTATCTCGTTAGTCTAGATATAGAGACGGTTGTACAGACGGATCTCGTTAGTCTAGATATAGAAGACGGTTGTACAGACGGATCTCGTTAGTCTAGATATAGAAGACGGTTGTACAGACGGATCTCGTTAGTCTAGATATTGAAGACGTTTGTCCAACGACGTACCTCGTTAGTCTAGACATAGAAAACGGTTGTACAGACGGATCTCGTTAGTCTAGATATAGAAGACGGTTGTACAACGACGGATCTCGTTAGTCTAGATATAGAAGACGGTTATACAGACGGATCTCGTTAGTCTAGATATAGAAGACGGTTGTACAGACGGATCTCGTTAGTCTAGATATTGAAGACGTTTGTACAGACGGATCTCGTTAGTCTAGATATAGAAGACGGTTGTATAACGAGAGATCTCGTTAGTCTAGATATAGAAGTTGGTTGTACAGACGGATCTCGTTAGTCTAGATATAGAAGACGGTTGTATAACGAGAGACCTCGTTCGTCTAGATATAGAAGATGGTTGTACAGACGGATCTCGTTAGTCTAGATATAGAAGACGGTTGTACAGACGGATCTCGTTAGTCTAGATATAGAAGACGGTTGTACAGACGGATCTCGTTAGTCTAGATATAGAAGACGGTTGTACAGACGGATCTCGTTAGTCTAGATATTGAAGACGTTTGTCCAACGACGTATCTCGTTAGTCTAGATATAGAAGACGGTTGTACAGACGGATCTCGTTAGTCTAGATATAGAAGACGGTTGTATAACGAGAGATCTCGTTAGTCTAGATATAGAAGTTGGTTGTACAGACGGATCTCGTTAGTCTAGATATAGAAGATGGTTGTACAGACGGATCTCGTTAGTCTAGATATAGAAGACGGTTGTACAGACGGATCTCGTTAGTCTAGATATAGAAGACGGTTGTACAGACGGATCCCGTTAGTCTAGATATAGAAGACGGTTGTATAACGAGAGATCTCGTTAGTCTAGATATAGAAGATGGTTGTGCAGACGGATCTCGTTAGTCTAGATATAGAAGACGGTTGTACAGACGGATCTCGTTAGTCTAGATATAGAAGACGGTTGTACAGACGGATCTCGTTAGTCTAGATATAGAAGACGGTTGTATAACGAGAGATCTCGTTAGTCTAGATATAGAAGACGGTTGTACAACGACGGATCTCGTTAGTCTAGATATAGAAGACGGCTGTACAGACGGATATCGTTAGTCTAGATATAGAAGACGGTTGTACAGACGGACCTCGTTAGTCTAGATATTGAAGACGTTTGTCCAACGACGTATCTCGTTAGTCTAGATATAGAAGACGGTTGTACAGACGGATCTCGTTAGTCTAGATATAGAAGACGGTTGTACAACGACGGATCTCGTTAGTCTAGATATAGAAGACGGCTGTACAGACGGATATCGTTAGTCTAGATATAGAAGACGGTTGTACAGACGGACCTCGTTAGTCTAGATATTGAAGACGTTTGTCCAACGACGTATCTCGTTAGTCTAGATATAGAAGACGGTTGTACAGACGGATCTCATTAGTCTAGATATAGAAGACGGTTGTACAGACGGATCTCGTTAGTCTAGATATTGAAGACGGTTGTACAGACGGATCTCGTTAGTCTAGATATAGAAGACGGTTGTATAACGAGAGATCTCGTTAGTCTAGATATAGAAGATGGTTGTACAGACGGATCTCGTTAGTCTAGATATAGAAGACGGTTGTACAGACGGATCTCGTTAGTCTAGATATAGAAGACGGTTGTACAGACGGATCTCGTTAGTCTAGATATAGAAGACGGTTGTATAACGAGAGATCTCGTTAGTCTAGATATAGAAGATGGTTGTACAGACGGATCTCGTTAGTCTAGATATAGAAGACGGTTGTACAGACGGATCTCGTTAGTCTAGATATAGAAGACGGTTGTACAGACGGATCTCGTTAGTCTAGATATAGAAGACGGTTGTATAACGAGAGATCTCGTTAGTCTAGATATAGAAGACGGTTGTACAGACGGATCTCGTTAGTCTAGATATAGAAGACGGTTGTACAGACGGATCTCGTTAGTCTAGATATTGAAGACGTTTGTCCAACGACGTATCTCGTTAGTCTAGATATAGAAGACGGTTGTACAGACGGATCTCGTTAGTCTAGATATAGAAGACGGTTGTACAGACGGATCTCGTTAGTCTAGATATAGAAGACGGTTGTACAGACGGGTCTCGTTAGTCTAGATATTGAAGACGTTTGTCCAACGACGTACCTCGTTAGTCTAGACATAGAAAACGGTTGTACAGACGGATCTCGTTAGTCTAGATATAGAAGACGGTTGTACAACGACGGATCTCGTTAGTCTAGATACAGAAGACGGTTGGCCAACGACGTATCTCGTTAGCCTAGATATAGAAGACGGTTGCACAGACGGATCTCGTTAGTCTAGATATAGAAGACGGTTGTATAACGAGAGATCTCGTTAGTCTAGATATAGAAGACGGTTGTACAGACGGATCTCGTTAGTCTAGATATAGAAGACGGTTGTACAGACGGATCTCGTTAGTCTAGATATAGAAGACGGTTGTATAACGAGAGATCTCGTTAGCCTAGATATAGAAGACGGTTGCACAGACGGAACTCGTTAGTCTAGATATAGAAGACGGTTGTATAACGAGAGATCTCGTTAGTCTAGATATAGAAGTTGGTTGTAAAGACGGATCTCGTTAGTCTAGATATAGAAGACGGTTGTATAACGAGAGACCTCGTTAGTCTAGATATAGAAGATGGTTGTACAGACGGATCTCGTTAGTCTAGATATAGAAGACGGTTGTACAGACGGATCTCGTTAGTCTAGATATAGAAGACGGTTGTACAGACGGATCTCGTTAGTCTAGATATAGAAGACGGTTGTATAACGAGAGATCTCGTTAGTCTAGATATAGAAGACGGTTGTACAACGACGGATCTCGATAGTCTAGATATAGAAGACGGCTGTACAGACGGATATCGTTAGTCTAGATATAGAAGACGGTTGTACAGACGGACCTCGTTAATCTAGATATTGAAGACGTTTGTCCAACGACGTATCTCGTTAGTCTAGATATAGAAGACGGTTGTACAGACGGATCTCGTTAGTCTAGATATAGAAGACGGTTGTACAGACGGATCTCGTTAGTCTAGATATTGAAGACGTTTGTCCATCGACGTATCTCGTTAGTCTAGATATAGAGACGGTTGTACAGACGGATCTCGTTAGTCTAGATATAGAAGACGGTTGTACAGACGGATCTCGTTAGTCTAGATATAGAAGACGGTTGTACAGACGGATCTCGTTAGTCTAGATATTGAAGACGTTTGTCCAACGACGTACCTCGTTAGTCTAGACATAGAAAACGGTTGTACAGACGGATCTCGTTAGTCTAGATATAGAAGACGGTTGTACAACGACGGATCTCGTTAGTCTAGATATAGAAGACGGTTATACAGACGGATCTCGTTAGTCTAGATATAGAAGACGGTTGTACAGACGGATCTCGTTAGTCTAGATATTGAAGACGTTTGTACAGACGGATCTCGTTAGTCTAGATATAGAAGACGGTTGTATAACGAGAGATCTCGTTAGTCTAGATATAGAAGTTGGTTGTACAGACGGATCTCGTTAGTCTAGATATAGAAGACGGTTGTATAACGAGAGACCTCGTTCGTCTAGATATAGAAGATGGTTGTACAGACGGATCTCGTTAGTCTAGATATAGAAGACGGTTGTACAGACGGATCTCGTTAGTCTAGATATAGAAGACGGTTGTACAGACGGATCTCGTTAGTCTAGATATAGAAGACGGTTGTACAGACGGATCTCGTTAGTCTAGATATTGAAGACGTTTGTCCAACGACGTATCTCGTTAGTCTAGATATAGAAGACGGTTGTACAGACGGATCTCGTTAGTCTAGATATAGAAGACGGTTGTATAACGAGAGATCTCGTTAGTCTAGATATAGAAGTTGGTTGTACAGACGGATCTCGTTAGTCTAGATATAGAAGATGGTTGTACAGACGGATCTCGTTAGTCTAGATATAGAAGACGGTTGTACAGACGGATCTCGTTAGTCTAGATATAGAAGACGGTTGTACAGACGGATCCCGTTAGTCTAGATATAGAAGACGGTTGTATAACGAGAGATCTCGTTAGTCTAGATATAGAAGATGGTTGTGCAGACGGATCTCGTTAGTCTAGATATAGAAGACGGTTGTACAGACGGATCTCGTTAGTCTAGATATAGAAGACGGTTGTACAGACGGATCTCGTTAGTCTAGATATAGAAGACGGTTGTATAACGAGAGATCTCGTTAGTCTAGATATAGAAGACGGTTGTACAACGACGGATCTCGTTAGTCTAGATATAGAAGACGGCTGTACAGACGGATATCGTTAGTCTAGATATAGAAGACGGTTGTACAGACGGACCTCGTTAGTCTAGATATTGAAGACGTTTGTCCAACGACGTATCTCGTTAGTCTAGATATAGAAGACGGTTGTACAGACGGATCTCGTTAGTCTAGATATAGAAGACGGTTGTACAACGACGGATCTCGTTAGTCTAGATATAGAAGACGGCTGTACAGACGGATATCGTTAGTCTAGATATAGAAGACGGTTGTACAGACGGACCTCGTTAGTCTAGATATTGAAGACGTTTGTCCAACGACGTATCTCGTTAGTCTAGATATAGAAGACGGTTGTACAGACGGATCTCATTAGTCTAGATATAGAAGACGGTTGTACAGACGGATCTCGTTAGTCTAGATATTGAAGACGGTTGTACAGACGGATCTCGTTAGTCTAGATATAGAAGACGGTTGTATAACGAGAGATCTCGTTAGTCTAGATATAGAAGATGGTTGTACAGACGGATCTCGTTAGTCTAGATATAGAAGACGGTTGTACAGACGGATCTCGTTAGTCTAGATATAGAAGACGGTTGTACAGACGGATCTCGTTAGTCTAGATATAGAAGACGGTTGTATAACGAGAGATCTCGTTAGTCTAGATATAGAAGATGGTTGTACAGACGGATCTCGTTAGTCTAGATATAGAAGACGGTTGTACAGACGGATCTCGTTAGTCTAGATATAGAAGACGGTTGTACAGACGGATCTCGTTAGTCTAGATATAGAAGACGGTTGTATAACGAGAGATCTCGTTAGTCTAGATATAGAAGACGGTTGTACAGACGGATCTCGTTAGTCTAGATATAGAAGACGGTTGTACAGACGGATCTCGTTAGTCTAGATATTGAAGACGTTTGTCCAACGACGTATCTCGTTAGTCTAGATATAGAAGACGGTTGTACAGACGGATCTCGTTAGTCTAGATATAGAAGACGGTTGTACAGACGGATCTCGTTAGTCTAGATATAGAAGACGGTTGTACAGACGGGTCTCGTTAGTCTAGATATTGAAGACGTTTGTCCAACGACGTACCTCGTTAGTCTAGACATAGAAAACGGTTGTACAGACGGATCTCGTTAGTCTAGATATAGAAGACGGTTGTACAACGACGGATCTCGTTAGTCTAGATACAGAAGACGGTTGGCCAACGACGTATCTCGTTAGCCTAGATATAGAAGACGGTTGCACAGACGGATCTCGTTAGTCTAGATATAGAAGACGGTTGTATAACGAGAGATCTCGTTAGTCTAGATATAGAAGTTGGTTGTACAGACGGATCTCGTTAGTCTAGATATAGAAGACGGTTGTATAACGAGAGACCTCGTTCGTCTAGATATAGAAGATGGTTGTACAGACGGATCTCGTTAGTCTAGATATAGAAGACGGTTGTACAGACGGATCTCGTTAGTCTAGATATAGAAGACGGTTGTACAGACGGATCTCGTTAGTCTAGATATAGAAGACGGTTGTACAGACGGATCTCGTTAGTCTAGATATAGAAGACGGTGGTACAGACGGATCTCGTTAGTCTAGATATTGAAGACGTTTGTCCAACGACGTAACCCGTTAGTCTAGACATAGAAAACGGTTGTACAGACGGATCTCGTTAGTCTAGATATAGAAGACGGTTGTACAACGACGGATCTCGTTAGTCTAGATATAGAAGACGGTTATACAGACGGATATCGTTAGTCTAGATATAGAAGACGGTTGTACAGACGGACCTCGTTAGTCTAGATACAGAAGACGGTTGTCCAACGACGTATCTCGTTAGCCTAGATATAGAAGACGGTTGCACAGACGGATCTCGTTAGTCTAGATATAGAAGACGGTTGTATAACGAGAGATCTCGTTAGTCTAGATATAGAAGTTGGTTGTACAGACGGATCTCGTTAGTCTAGATATAGAAGACGGTTGTATAACGAGAGACCTCGTTAGTCTAGATATAGAAGATGGTTGTACAGACGGATCTCGTTAGTCTAGATATAGAAGACGGTTGTACAGACGGATCTCGTTAGTCTAGATATAGAAGACGGTTGTACAGACGGATCTCGTTAGTCTAGATATAGAAGACGGTTGTATAACGAGAGATCTCGTTAGTCTAGATATAGAAGACGGTTGTACAACGACGGATCTCGTTAGTCTAGATATAGAAGACGGCTGTACAGACGGATATCGTTAGTCTAGATATAGAAGACGGTTGTACAGACGGACCTCGTTAGTCTAGATATTGAAGACGTTTGTCCAACGACGTATCTCGTTAGTCTAGATATAGAAGACGGTTGTACAGACGGATCTCGTTAGTCTAGATATAGAAGACGGTTGTACAGACGGATCTCGTTAGTCTAGATATTGAAGACGTTTGTCCATCGACGTATCTCGTTAGTCTAGATATAGAAGACGGTTGTACAGACGGATCTCGTTAGTCTAGATATAGAAGACGGTTGTACAGACGGATCTCGTTAGTCTAGATATAGAAGACGGTTGTACAGACGGATCTCGTTAGTCTAGATATTGAAGACGTTTGTCCAACGACGTACCTCGTTAGTCTAGACATAGAAAACGGTTGTACAGACGGATCTCGTTAGTCTAGATATAGAAGACGGTTGTACAACGACGGATCTCGTTAGTCTAGATATAGAAGACGGTTATACAGACGGATCTCGTTAGTCTAGATATTGAAGACGTTTGTCCATCGACGTATCTCGTTAGTCTAGATATAGAAGACGGTTGTACAGACGGATCTCGTTAGTCTAGATATAGAAGACGGTTGTACAGACGGATCTCGTTAGTCTAGATATAGAAGACGGTTGTACAGACGGATCTCGTTAGTCTAGATATTGAAGACGTTTGTCCAACGACGTACCTCGTTAGTCTAGACATAGAAAACGGTTGTACAGACGGATCTCGTTAGTCTAGATATAGAAGACGGTTGTACAACGACGGATCTCGTTAGTCTAGATATAGAAGACGGTTATACAGACGGATCTCGTTAGTCTAGATATAGAAGACGGTTGTACAGACGGATCTCGTTAGTCTAGATATAGAAGACGGTTGTACAGACGGATCTCGTTAGTCTAGATATTGAAGACGTTTGTACAGACGGATCTCGTTAGTCTAGATACAGAAGACGGTTGTCCAACGACGTATCTCGTTAGCCTAGATATAGAAGACGGTTGCACAGACGGAACTCGTTAGTCTAGATATAGAAGACGGTTGTATAACGAGAGATCTCGTTAGTCTAGATATAGAAGTTGGTTGTAAAGACGGATCTCGTTAGTCTAGATATAGAAGACGGTTGTATAACGAGAGACCTCGTTAGTCTAGATATAGAAGATGGTTGTACAGACGGATCTCGTTAGTCTAGATATAGAAGACGGTTGTACAGACGGATCTCGTTAGTCTAGATATAGAAGACGGTTGTACAGACGGATCTCGTTAGTCTAGATATAGAAGACGGTTGTATAACGAGAGACCTCGTTCGTCTAGATATAGAAGATGGTTGTACAGACGGATCTCGTTAGTCTAGATATAGAAGACGGTTGTACAGACGGATCTCGTTAGTCTAGATATAGAAGACGGTTGTACAGACGGATCTCGTTAGTCTAGATATAGAAGACGGTTGTACAGACGGATCTCGTTAGTCTAGATATAGAAGACGGTGGTACAGACGGATCTCGTTAGTCTAGATATTGAAGACGTTTGTCCAACGACGTAACCCGTTAGTCTAGACATAGAAAACGGTTGTACAGACGGATCTCGTTAGTCTAGATATAGAAGACGGTTGTACAACGACGGATCTCGTTAGTCTAGATATAGAAGACGGTTATACAGACGGATATCGTTAGTCTAGATATAGAAGACGGTTGTACAGACGGACCTCGTTAGTCTAGATACAGAAGACGGTTGTCCAACGACGTATCTCGTTAGCCTAGATATAGAAGACGGTTGCACAGACGGATCTCGTTAGTCTAGATATAGAAGACGGTTGTACAGACGGATCTCGTTAGTCTAGATATAGAAGACGGTTGTATAACGAGAGATCTCGTTAGTCTAGATATAGAAGACGGTTGTACAGACGGATCTCGTTAGTCTAGATATAGAAGACGGTTGTACAGACGGATCTCGTTAGTCTAGATATTGAAGACGTTTGTCCAACGACGTATCTCGTTAGTCTAGATATAGAAGACGGTTGTACAGACGGATCTCGTTAGTCTAGATATAGAAGACGGTTGTACAGACGGATCTCGTTAGTCTAGATATAGAAGACGGTTGTACAGACGGGTCTCGTTAGTCTAGATATTGAAGACGTTTGTCCAACGACGTACCTCGTTAGTCTAGACATAGAAAACGGTTGTACAGACGGATCTCGTTAGTCTAGATATAGAAGACGGTTGTACAACGACGGATCTCGTTAGTCTAGATACAGAAGACGGTTGGCCAACGACGTATCTCGTTAGCCTAGATATAGAAGACGGTTGCACAGACGGATCTCGTTAGTCTAGATATAGAAGACGGTTGTATAACGAGAGATCTCGTTAGTCTAGATATAGAAGTTGGTTGTACAGACGGATCTCGTTAGTCTAGATATAGAAGACGGTTGTATAACGAGAGACCTCGTTCGTCTAGATATAGAAGATGGTTGTACAGACGGATCTCGTTAGTCTAGATATAGAAGACGGTTGTACAGACGGATCTCGTTAGTCTAGATATAGAAGACGGTTGTACAGACGGATCTCGTTAGTCTAGATATAGAAGACGGTTGTACAGACGGATCTCGTTAGTCTAGATATAGAAGACGGTGGTACAGACGGATCTCGTTAGTCTAGATATTGAAGACGTTTGTCCAACGACGTAACCCGTTAGTCTAGACATAGAAAACGGTTGTACAGACGGATCTCGTTAGTCTAGATATAGAAGACGGTTGTACAACGACGGATCTCGTTAGTCTAGATATAGAAGACGGTTATACAGACGGATATCGTTAGTCTAGATATAGAAGACGGTTGTACAGACGGACCTCGTTAGTCTAGATACAGAAGACGGTTGTCCAACGACGTATCTCGTTAGCCTAGATATAGAAGACGGTTGCACAGACGGATCTCGTTAGTCTAGATATAGAAGACGGTTGTATAACGAGAGATCTCGTTAGTCTAGATATAGAAGTTGGTTGTACAGACGGATCTCGTTAGTCTAGATATAGAAGACGGTTGTATAACGAGAGACCTCGTTAGTCTAGATATAGAAGATGGTTGTACAGACGGATCTCGTTAGTCTAGATATAGAAGACGGTTGTACAGACGGATCTCGTTAGTCTAGATATAGAAGACGGTTGTACAGACGGATCTCGTTAGTCTAGATATAGAAGACGGTTGTATAACGAGAGATCTCGTTAGTCTAGATATAGAAGACGGTTGTACAACGACGGATCTCGTTAGTCTAGATATAGAAGACGGCTGTACAGACGGATATCGTTAGTCTAGATATAGAAGACGGTTGTACAGACGGACCTCGTTAGTCTAGATATTGAAGACGTTTGTCCAACGACGTATCTCGTTAGTCTAGATATAGAAGACGGTTGTACAGACGGATCTCGTTAGTCTAGATATAGAAGACGGTTGTACAGACGGATCTCGTTAGTCTAGATATTGAAGACGTTTGTCCATCGACGTATCTCGTTAGTCTAGATATAGAAGACGGTTGTACAGACGGATCTCGTTAGTCTAGATATAGAAGACGGTTGTACAGACGGATCTCGTTAGTCTAGATATAGAAGACGGTTGTACAGACGGATCTCGTTAGTCTAGATATTGAAGACGTTTGTCCAACGACGTACCTCGTTAGTCTAGACATAGAAAACGGTTGTACAGACGGATCTCGTTAGTCTAGATATAGAAGACGGTTGTACAACGACGGATCTCGTTAGTCTAGATATAGAAGACGGTTATACAGACGGATCTCGTTAGTCTAGATATTGAAGACGTTTGTCCATCGACGTATCTCGTTAGTCTAGATATAGAAGACGGTTGTACAGACGGATCTCGTTAGTCTAGATATAGAAGACGGTTGTACAGACGGATCTCGTTAGTCTAGATATAGAAGACGGTTGTACAGACGGATCTCGTTAGTCTAGATATTGAAGACGTTTGTCCAACGACGTACCTCGTTAGTCTAGACATAGAAAACGGTTGTACAGACGGATCTCGTTAGTCTAGATATAGAAGACGGTTGTACAACGACGGATCTCGTTAGTCTAGATATAGAAGACGGTTATACAGACGGATCTCGTTAGTCTAGATATAGAAGACGGTTGTACAGACGGATCTCGTTAGTCTAGATATAGAAGACGGTTGTACAGACGGATCTCGTTAGTCTAGATATTGAAGACGTTTGTACAGACGGATCTCGTTAGTCTAGATACAGAAGACGGTTGTCCAACGACGTATCTCGTTAGCCTAGATATAGAAGACGGTTGCACAGACGGAACTCGTTAGTCTAGATATAGAAGACGGTTGTATAACGAGAGATCTCGTTAGTCTAGATATAGAAGTTGGTTGTAAAGACGGATCTCGTTAGTCTAGATATAGAAGACGGTTGTATAACGAGAGACCTCGTTAGTCTAGATATAGAAGATGGTTGTACAGACGGATCTCGTTAGTCTAGATATAGAAGACGGTTGTACAGACGGATCTCGTTAGTCTAGATATAGAAGACGGTTGTACAGACGGATCTCGTTAGTCTAGATATAGAAGACGGTTGTATAACGAGAGATCTCGTTAGTCTAGATATAGAAGACGGTTGTACAACGACGGATCTCGATAGTCTAGATATAGAAGACGGCTGTACAGACGGATATCGTTAGTCTAGATATAGAAGACGGTTGTACAGACGGACCTCGTTAATCTAGATATTGAAGACGTTTGTCCAACGACGTATCTCGTTAGTCTAGATATAGAAGACGGTTGTACAGACGGATCTCGTTAGTCTAGATATAGAAGACGGTTGTACAGACGGATCTCGTTAGTCTAGATATTGAAGACGTTTGTCCATCGACGTATCTCGTTAGTCTAGATATAGAGACGGTTGTACAGACGGATCTCGTTAGTCTAGATATAGAAGACGGTTGTACAGACGGATCTCGTTAGTCTAGATATAGAAGACGGTTGTACAGACGGATCTCGTTAGTCTAGATATTGAAGACGTTTGTCCAACGACGTACCTCGTTAGTCTAGACATAGAAAACGGTTGTACAGACGGATCTCGTTAGTCTAGATATAGAAGACGGTTGTACAACGACGGATCTCGTTAGTCTAGATATAGAAGACGGTTATACAGACGGATCTCGTTAGTCTAGATATAGAAGACGGTTGTACAGACGGATCTCGTTAGTCTAGATATAGAAGACGGTTGTATAACGAGAGATCTCGTTAGTCTAGATATAGAAGTTGGTTGTACAGACGGATCTCGTTAGTCTAGATATAGAAGACGGTTGTATAACGAGAGACCTCGTTCGTCTAGATATAGAAGATGGTTGTACAGACGGATCTCGTTAGTCTAGATATAGAAGACGGTTGTACAGACGGATCTCGTTAGTCTAGATATAGAAGACGGTTGTACAGACGGATCTCGTTAGTCTAGATATAGAAGACGGTTGTACAGACGGATCTCGTTAGTCTAGATATTGAAGACGTTTGTCCAACGACGTATCTCGTTAGTCTAGATATAGAAGACGGTTGTACAGACGGATCTCGTTAGTCTAGATATAGAAGACGGTTGTATAACGAGAGATCTCGTTAGTCTAGATATAGAAGACGGTTGTACAGACGGATCCCGTTAGTCTAGATATAGAAGACGGTTGTATAACGAGAGATCTCGTTAGTCTAGATATAGAAGATGGTTGTGCAGACGGATCTCGTTAGTCTAGATATAGAAGACGGTTGTACAGACGGATCTCGTTAGTCTAGATATAGAAGACGGTTGTACAGACGGATCTCGTTAGTCTAGATATAGAAGACGGTTGTATAACGAGAGATCTCGTTAGTCTAGATATAGAAGACGGTTGTACAACGACGGATCTCGTTAGTCTAGATATAGAAGACGGCTGTACAGACGGATATCGTTAGTCTAGATATAGAAGACGGTTGTACAGACGGACCTCGTTAGTCTAGATATTGAAGACGTTTGTCCAACGACGTATCTCGTTAGTCTAGATATAGAAGACGGTTGTACAGACGGATCTCGTTAGTCTAGATATAGAAGACGGTTGTACAACGACGGATCTCGTTAGTCTAGATATAGAAGACGGCTGTACAGACGGATATCGTTAGTCTAGATATAGAAGACGGTTGTACAGACGGACCTCGTTAGTCTAGATATTGAAGACGTTTGTCCAACGACGTATCTCGTTAGTCTAGATATAGAAGACGGTTGTACAGACGGATCTCATTAGTCTAGATATAGAAGACGGTTGTACAGACGGATCTCGTTAGTCTAGATATTGAAGACGGTTGTACAGACGGATCTCGTTAGTCTAGATATAGAAGACGGTTGTATAACGAGAGATCTCGTTAGTCTAGATATAGAAGATGGTTGTACAGACGGATCTCGTTAGTCTAGATATAGAAGACGGTTGTACAGACGGATCTCGTTAGTCTAGATATAGAAGACGGTTGTACAGACGGATCTCGTTAGTCTAGATATAGAAGACGGTTGTATAACGAGAGATCTCGTTAGTCTAGATATAGAAGATGGTTGTACAGACGGATCTCGTTAGTCTAGATATAGAAGACGGTTGTACAGACGGATCTCGTTAGTCTAGATATAGAAGACGGTTGTACAGACGGATCTCGTTAGTCTAGATATAGAAGACGGTTGTATAACGAGAGATCTCGTTAGTCTAGATATAGAAGACGGTTGTACAACGACGGATCTCGTTAGTCTAGATATAGAAGATGGTTGTACAGACGGATCTCGTTAGTCTAGATATAGAAGACGGTTGTATAACGAGAGATCTCGTTAGTCTAGATATAGAAGATGGTTGTACAGACGGATCTCGTTAGTCTAGATATAGAAGACGGTTGTACAGACGGATCTCGTTAGTCTAGATATAGAAGACGGTTGTACAGACGGATCTCGTTAGTCTAGATATAGAAGACGGTTGTATAACGAGAGATCCCGTTAGTCTAGATATAGAAGACGGTTGTACAACGACGGATCTCGTTAGTCTAGATATAGAAGACGGCTGTACAGACGGATATCGTTAGTCTAGATATAGAAGACGGTTGTACAGACGGACCTCGTTAGTCTAGATTTTGAAGACGTTTGTCCAACGACGTATCTCGTTAGTCTAGATATAGAAGACGGTTGTACAGACGGATCTCGTTAGTCTAGATATAGAAGACGGTTGTACAGACGGATCTCATTAGTCTAGATATAGAAGACGGTTGTACAGACGGATCTCGTTAGTCTAGATATTGAAGACGGTTGTACAGACGGATCTCGTTAGTCTAGATATAGAAGACGGTTGTATAACGAGAGATCTCGTTAGTCTAGATATAGAAGATGGTTGTACAGACGGATCTCGTTAGTCTAGATATAGAAGACGGTTGTACAGACGGATCTCGTTAGTCTAGATATAGAAGACGGTTGTACAGACGGATCTCGTTAGTCTAGATATAGAAGACGGTTGTATAACGAGAGATCTCGTTAGTCTAGATATAGAAGATGGTTGTACAGACGGATCTCGTTAGTCTAGATATAGAAGACGGTTGTACAGACGGGTCTCGTTAGTCTAGATATAGAAGACGGTTGTACAGACGGATCTCGTTAGTCTAGATATAGAAGACGGTTGTATAACGAGAGATCTCGTTAGTCTAGATATAGAAGACGGTTGTACAACGACGGATCTCGTTAGTCTAGATATAGAAGATGGTTGTACAGACGGATCTCGTTAGTCTAGATATAGAAGACGGTTGTATAACGAGAGATCTCGTTAGTCTAGATATAGAAGATGGTTGTACAGACGGATCTCGTTAGTCTAGATATAGAAGACGGTTGTACAGACGGATCTCGTTAGTCTAGATATAGAAGACGGTTGTACAGACGGATCTCGTTAGTCTAGATATAGAAGACGGTTGTATAACGAGAGATCCCGTTAGTCTAGATATAGAAGACGGTTGTACAACGACGGATCTCGTTAGTCTAGATATAGAAGACGGCTGTACAGACGGATATCGTTAGTCTAGATATAGAAGACGGTTGTACAGACGGACCTCGTTAGTCTAGATTTTGAAGACGTTTGTACAGACGGATCTCGTTAGTCTAGATATAGAAGACGGTTGTACAGACGGATCTCGTTAGTCTAGATATTGAAGACGTTTGTACAGACGGATCTCGTTAGTCTAGATACAGAAGACGGTTGTCCAACGACGTATCTCGTTAGCCTAGATATAGAAGACGGTTGCACAGACGGAACTCGTTAGTCTAGATATAGAAGACGGTTGTATAACGAGAGATCTCGTTAGTCTAGATATAGAAGTTGGTTGTAAAGACGGATCTCGTTAGTCTAGATATAGAAGACGGTTGTATAACGAGAGACCTCGTTAGTCTAGATATAGAAGATGGTTGTACAGACGGATCTCGTTAGTCTAGATATAGAAGACGGTTGTACAGACGGATCTCGTTAGTCTAGATATAGAAGACGGTTGTACAGACGGATCTCGTTAGTCTAGATATAGAAGACGGTTGTATAACGAGAGATCTCGTTAGTCTAGATATAGAAGACGGTTGTACAACGACGGATCTCGATAGTCTAGATATAGAAGACGGCTGTACAGACGGATATCGTTAGTCTAGATATAGAAGACGGTTGTACAGACGGACCTCGTTAATCTAGATATTGAAGACGTTTGTCCAACGACGTATCTCGTTAGTCTAGATATAGAAGACGGTTGTACAGACGGATCTCGTTAGTCTAGATATAGAAGACGGTTGTACAGACGGATCTCGTTAGTCTAGATATTGAAGACGTTTGTCCATCGACGTATCTCGTTAGTCTAGATATAGAGACGGTTGTACAGACGGATCTCGTTAGTCTAGATATAGAAGACGGTTGTACAGACGGATCTCGTTAGTCTAGATATAGAAGACGGTTGTACAGACGGATCTCGTTAGTCTAGATATTGAAGACGTTTGTCCAACGACGTACCTCGTTAGTCTAGACATAGAAAACGGTTGTACAGACGGATCTCGTTAGTCTAGATATAGAAGACGGTTGTACAACGACGGATCTCGTTAGTCTAGATATAGAAGACGGTTATACAGACGGATCTCGTTAGTCTAGATATAGAAGACGGTTGTACAGACGGATCTCGTTAGTCTAGATATTGAAGACGTTTGTACAGACGGATCTCGTTAGTCTAGATATAGAAGACGGTTGTATAACGAGAGATCTCGTTAGTCTAGATATAGAAGTTGGTTGTACAGACGGATCTCGTTAGTCTAGATATTGAAGACGTTTGTCCAACGACGTATCTCGTTAGTCTAGATATAGAAGACGGTTGTACAGACGGATCTCGTTAGTCTAGATATAGAAGACGGTTGTATAACGAGAGATCTCGTTAGTCTAGATATAGAAGACGGTTGTACAGACGGATCCCGTTAGTCTAGATATAGAAGACGGTTGTATAACGAGAGATCTCGTTAGTCTAGATATAGAAGATGGTTGTGCAGACGGATCTCGTTAGTCTAGATATAGAAGACGGTTGTACAGACGGATCTCGTTAGTCTAGATATAGAAGACGGTTGTACAGACGGATCTCGTTAGTCTAGATATAGAAGACGGTTGTATAACGAGAGATCTCGTTAGTCTAGATATAGAAGACGGTTGTACAACGACGGATCTCGTTAGTCTAGATATAGAAGACGGCTGTACAGACGGATATCGTTAGTCTAGATATAGAAGACGGTTGTACAGACGGACCTCGTTAGTCTAGATATTGAAGACGTTTGTCCAACGACGTATCTCGTTAGTCTAGATATAGAAGACGGTTGTACAGACGGATCTCGTTAGTCTAGATATAGAAGACGGTTGTACAACGACGGATCTCGTTAGTCTAGATATAGAAGACGGCTGTACAGACGGATATCGTTAGTCTAGATATAGAAGACGGTTGTACAGACGGACCTCGTTAGTCTAGATATTGAAGACGTTTGTCCAACGACGTATCTCGTTAGTCTAGATATAGAAGACGGTTGTACAGACGGATCTCATTAGTCTAGATATAGAAGACGGTTGTACAGACGGATCTCGTTAGTCTAGATATTGAAGACGGTTGTACAGACGGATCTCGTTAGTCTAGATATAGAAGACGGTTGTATAACGAGAGATCTCGTTAGTCTAGATATAGAAGATGGTTGTACAGACGGATCTCGTTAGTCTAGATATAGAAGACGGTTGTACAGACGGATCTCGTTAGTCTAGATATAGAAGACGGTTGTACAGACGGATCTCGTTAGTCTAGATATAGAAGACGGTTGTATAACGAGAGATCTCGTTAGTCTAGATATAGAAGATGGTTGTACAGACGGATCTCGTTAGTCTAGATATAGAAGACGGTTGTACAGACGGATCTCGTTAGTCTAGATATAGAAGACGGTTGTACAGACGGATCTCGTTAGTCTAGATATAGAAGACGGTTGTATAACGAGAGATCTCGTTAGTCTAGATATAGAAGACGGTTGTACAACGACGGATCTCGTTAGTCTAGATATAGAAGATGGTTGTACAGACGGATCTCGTTAGTCTAGATATAGAGACGGTTGTACAGACGGATCTCGTTAGTCTAGATATAGAAGACGGTTGTACAGACGGATCTCGTTAGTCTAGATATTGAAGACGTTTGTCCAACGACGTACCTCGTTAGTCTAGACATAGAAAACGGTTGTACAGACGGATCTCGTTAGTCTAGATATAGAAGACGGTTGTACAACGACGGATCTCGTTAGTCTAGATATAGAAGACGGTTATACAGACGGATCTCGTTAGTCTAGATATAGAAGACGGTTGTACAGACGGATCTCGTTAGTCTAGATATAGAAGACGGTTGTATAACGAGAGATCTCGTTAGTCTAGATATAGAAGTTGGTTGTACAGACGGATCTCGTTAGTCTAGATATAGAAGACGGTTGTATAACGAGAGACCTCGTTCGTCTAGATATAGAAGATGGTTGTACAGACGGATCTCGTTAGTCTAGATATAGAAGACGGTTGTACAGACGGATCTCGTTAGTCTAGATATAGAAGACGGTTGTACAGACGGATCTCGTTAGTCTAGATATAGAAGACGGTTGTACAGACGGATCTCGTTAGTCTAGATATTGAAGACGTTTGTCCAACGACGTATCTCGTTAGTCTAGATATAGAAGACGGTTGTACAGACGGATCTCGTTAGTCTAGATATAGAAGACGGTTGTATAACGAGAGATCTCGTTAGTCTAGATATAGAAGACGGTTGTACAGACGGATCCCGTTAGTCTAGATATAGAAGACGGTTGTATAACGAGAGATCTCGTTAGTCTAGATATAGAAGATGGTTGTGCAGACGGATCTCGTTAGTCTAGATATGGAAGACGGTTGTACAGACGGATCTCGTTAGTCTAGATATTGAAGACGTTTGTCCAACGACGTATCTCGTTAGTCTAGATATAGAAGACGGTTGTACAGACGGATCTCGTTAGTCTAGATATAGAAGACGGTTGTATAACGAGAGATCTCGTTAGTCTAGATATAGAAGACGGTTGTACAGACGGATCCCGTTAGTCTAGATATAGAAGACGGTTGTATAACGAGAGATCTCGTTAGTCTAGATATAGAAGATGGTTGTGCAGACGGATCTCGTTAGTCTAGATATAGAAGACGGTTGTACAGACGGATCTCGTTAGTCTAGATATAGAAGACGGTTGTACAGACGGATCTCGTTAGTCTAGATATAGAAGACGGTTGTATAACGAGAGATCTCGTTAGTCTAGATATAGAAGACGGTTGTACAACGACGGATCTCGTTAGTCTAGATATAGAAGACGGCTGTACAGACGGATATCGTTAGTCTAGATATAGAAGACGGTTGTACAGACGGACCTCGTTAGTCTAGATATTGAAGACGTTTGTCCAACGACGTATCTCGTTAGTCTAGATATAGAAGACGGTTGTACAGACGGATCTCGTTAGTCTAGATATAGAAGACGGTTGTACAACGACGGATCTCGTTAGTCTAGATATAGAAGACGGCTGTACAGACGGATATCGTTAGTCTAGATATAGAAGACGGTTGTACAGACGGACCTCGTTAGTCTAGATATTGAAGACGTTTGTCCAACGACGTATCTCGTTAGTCTAGATATAGAAGACGGTTGTACAGACGGATCTCATTAGTCTAGATATAGAAGACGGTTGTACAGACGGATCTCGTTAGTCTAGATATTGAAGACGGTTGTACAGACGGATCTCGTTAGTCTAGATATAGAAGACGGTTGTATAACGAGAGATCTCGTTAGTCTAGATATAGAAGATGGTTGTACAGACGGATCTCGTTAGTCTAGATATAGAAGACGGTTGTACAGACGGATCTCGTTAGTCTAGATATAGAAGACGGTTGTACAGACGGATCTCGTTAGTCTAGATATAGAAGACGGTTGTATAACGAGAGATCTCGTTAGTCTAGATATAGAAGATGGTTGTACAGACGGATCTCGTTAGTCTAGATATAGAAGACGGTTGTACAGACGGATCTCGTTAGTCTAGATATAGAAGACGGTTGTACAGACGGATCTCGTTAGTCTAGATATAGAAGACGGTTGTATAACGAGAGATCTCGTTAGTCTAGATATAGAAGACGGTTGTACAACGACGGATCTCGTTAGTCTAGATATAGAAGATGGTTGTACAGACGGATCTCGTTAGTCTAGATATTGAAGACGTTTGTCCAACGACGTACCTCGTTAGTCTAGATATAGAAGACGGTTGTACAGACGGATCTCGTTAGTCTAGATATAGAAGACGGTTGTACAGACGGATCTCGTTAGTCTAGATATAGAAGACGGTTGTATAACGAGAGATCTCGTTAGTCTAGATATAGAAGATGGTTGTACAGACGGATCTCGTTAGTCTAGATATAGAAGACGGTTGTACAGACGGATCTCGTTAGTCTAGATATAGAAGACGGTTGTACAGACGGATCTCGTTAGTCTAGATATAGAAGACGGTTGTATAACGAGAGATCTCGTTAGTCTAGATATAGAAGACGGTTGTACAACGACGGATCTCGTTAGTCTAGATATAGAGACGGTTGTACAGACGGATCTCGTTAGTCTAGATATAGAAGACGGTTGTACAGACGGATCTCGTTAGTCTAGATATAGAAGACGGTTGTACAGACGGATCTCGTTAGTCTAGATATTGAAGACGTTTGTCCAACGACGTACCTCGTTAGTCTAGACATAGAAAACGGTTGTACAGACGGATCTCGTTAGTCTAGATATAGAAGACGGTTGTACAACGACGGATCTCGTTAGTCTAGATATAGAAGACGGTTGTACAGACGGACCTCGTTAGTCTAGATACAGAAGACGGTTGTCCAACGACGTATCTCGTTAGCCTAGATATAGAAGACGGTTGCACAGACGGATCTCGTTAGTCTAGATATAGAAGACGGTTGTATAACGAGAGATCTCGTTAGTCTAGATATAGAAGTTGGTTGTACAGACGGATCTCGTTAGTCTAGATATAGAAGACGGTTGTATAACGAGAGACCTCGTTAGTCTAGATATAGAAGATGGTTGTACAGACGGATCTCGTTAGTCTAGATATAGAAGACGGTTGTACAGACGGATCTCGTTAGTCTAGATATAGAAGACGGTTGTACAGACGGATCTCGTTAGTCTAGATATAGAAGACGGTTGTATAACGAGAGATCTCGTTAGTCTAGATATAGAAGACGGTTGTACAACGACGGATCTCGTTAGTCTAGATATAGAAGACGGCTGTACAGACGGATATCGTTAGTCTAGATATAGAAGACGGTTGTACAGACGGACCTCGTTAGTCTAGATATTGAAGACGTTTGTCCAACGACGTATCTCGTTAGTCTAGATATAGAAGACGGTTGTACAGACGGATCTCGTTAGTCTAGATATAGAAGACGGTTGTACAGACGGATCTCGTTAGTCTAGATATTGAAGACGTTTGTCCATCGACGTATCTCGTTAGTCTAGATATAGAAGACGGTTGTACAGACGGATCTCGTTAGTCTAGATATAGAAGACGGTTGTACAGACGGATCTCGTTAGTCTAGATATAGAAGACGGTTGTACAGACGGATCTCGTTAGTCTAGATATTGAAGACGTTTGTCCAACGACGTACCTCGTTAGTCTAGACATAGAAAACGGTTGTACAGACGGATCTCGTTAGTCTAGATATAGAAGACGGTTGTACAACGACGGATCTCGTTAGTCTAGATATAGAAGACGGTTATACAGACGGATCTCGTTAGTCTAGATATTGAAGACGTTTGTCCATCGACGTATCTCGTTAGTCTAGATATAGAAGACGGTTGTACAGACGGATCTCGTTAGTCTAGATATAGAAGACGGTTGTACAGACGGATCTCGTTAGTCTAGATATAGAAGACGGTTGTACAGACGGATCTCGTTAGTCTAGATATTGAAGACGTTTGTCCAACGACGTACCTCGTTAGTCTAGACATAGAAAACGGTTGTACAGACGGATCTCGTTAGTCTAGATATAGAAGACGGTTGTACAACGACGGATCTCGTTAGTCTAGATATAGAAGACGGTTATACAGACGGATCTCGTTAGTCTAGATATAGAAGACGGTTGTACAGACGGATCTCGTTAGTCTAGATATAGAAGACGGTTGTACAGACGGATCTCGTTAGTCTAGATATTGAAGACGTTTGTACAGACGGATCTCGTTAGTCTAGATACAGAAGACGGTTGTCCAACGACGTATCTCGTTAGCCTAGATATAGAAGACGGTTGCACAGACGGAACTCGTTAGTCTAGATATAGAAGACGGTTGTATAACGAGAGATCTCGTTAGTCTAGATATAGAAGTTGGTTGTAAAGACGGATCTCGTTAGTCTAGATATAGAAGACGGTTGTATAACGAGAGACCTCGTTAGTCTAGATATAGAAGATGGTTGTACAGACGGATCTCGTTAGTCTAGATATAGAAGACGGTTGTACAGACGGATCTCGTTAGTCTAGATATAGAAGACGGTTGTACAGACGGATCTCGTTAGTCTAGATATAGAAGACGGTTGTATAACGAGAGATCTCGTTAGTCTAGATATAGAAGACGGTTGTACAACGACGGATCTCGATAGTCTAGATATAGAAGACGGCTGTACAGACGGATATCGTTAGTCTAGATATAGAAGACGGTTGTACAGACGGACCTCGTTAATCTAGATATTGAAGACGTTTGTCCAACGACGTATCTCGTTAGTCTAGATATAGAAGACGGTTGTACAGACGGATCTCGTTAGTCTAGATATAGAAGACGGTTGTACAGACGGATCTCGTTAGTCTAGATATTGAAGACGTTTGTCCATCGACGTATCTCGTTAGTCTAGATATAGAGACGGTTGTACAGACGGATCTCGTTAGTCTAGATATAGAAGACGGTTGTACAGACGGATCTCGTTAGTCTAGATATAGAAGACGGTTGTACAGACGGATCTCGTTAGTCTAGATATTGAAGACGTTTGTCCAACGACGTACCTCGTTAGTCTAGACATAGAAAACGGTTGTACAGACGGATCTCGTTAGTCTAGATATAGAAGACGGTTGTACAACGACGGATCTCGTTAGTCTAGATATAGAAGACGGTTATACAGACGGATCTCGTTAGTCTAGATATAGAAGACGGTTGTACAGACGGATCTCGTTAGTCTAGATATTGAAGACGTTTGTACAGACGGATCTCGTTAGTCTAGATATAGAAGACGGTTGTATAACGAGAGATCTCGTTAGTCTAGATATAGAAGTTGGTTGTACAGACGGATCTCGTTAGTCTAGATATAGAAGACGGTTGTATAACGAGAGACCTCGTTCGTCTAGATATAGAAGATGGTTGTACAGACGGATCTCGTTAGTCTAGATATAGAAGACGGTTGTACAGACGGATCTCGTTAGTCTAGATATAGAAGACGGTTGTACAGACGGATCTCGTTAGTCTAGATATAGAAGACGGTTGTACAGACGGATCTCGTTAGTCTAGATATTGAAGACGTTTGTCCAACGACGTATCTCGTTAGTCTAGATATAGAAGACGGTTGTACAGACGGATCTCGTTAGTCTAGATATAGAAGACGGTTGTATAACGAGAGATCTCGTTAGTCTAGATATAGAAGACGGTTGTACAGACGGATCCCGTTAGTCTAGATATAGAAGACGGTTGTATAACGAGAGATCTCGTTAGTCTAGATATAGAAGATGGTTGTGCAGACGGATCTCGTTAGTCTAGATATAGAAGACGGTTGTACAGACGGATCTCGTTAGTCTAGATATAGAAGACGGTTGTACAGACGGATCTCGTTAGTCTAGATATAGAAGACGGTTGTATAACGAGAGATCTCGTTAGTCTAGATATAGAAGACGGTTGTACAACGACGGATCTCGTTAGTCTAGATATAGAAGACGGCTGTACAGACGGATATCGTTAGTCTAGATGTAGAAGACGGTTGTACAGACGGACCTCGTTAGTCTAGATATTGAAGACGTTTGTCCAACGACGTATCTCGTTAGTCTAGATATAGAAGACGGTTGTACAGACGGATCTCGTTAGTCTAGATATAGAAGACGGTTGTACAACGACGGATCTCGTTAGTCTAGATATAGAAGACGGCTGTACAGACGGATATCGTTAGTCTAGATATAGAAGACGGTTGTACAGACGGACCTCGTTAGTCTAGATATTGAAGACGTTTGTCCAACGACGTATCTCGTTAGTCTAGATATAGAAGACGGTTGTACAGACGGATCTCATTAGTCTAGATATAGAAGACGGTTGTACAGACGGATCTCGTTAGTCTAGATATTGAAGACGGTTGTACAGACGGATCTCGTTAGTCTAGATATAGAAGACGGTTGTATAACGAGAGATCTCGTTAGTCTAGATATAGAAGATGGTTGTACAGACGGATCTCGTTAGTCTAGATATAGAAGACGGTTGTACAGACGGATCTCGTTAGTCTAGATATAGAAGACGGTTGTACAGACGGATCTCGTTAGTCTAGATATAGAAGACGGTTGTATAACGAGAGATCTCGTTAGTCTAGATATAGAAGATGGTTGTACAGACGGATCTCGTTAGTCTAGATATAGAAGACGGTTGTACAGACGGATCTCGTTAGTCTAGATATAGAAGACGGTTGTACAGACGGATCTCGTTAGTCTAGATATAGAAGACGGTTGTATAACGAGAGATCTCGTTAGTCTAGATATAGAAGACGGTTGTACAGACGGATCTCGTTAGTCTAGATATAGAAGACGGTTGTACAGACGGATCTCGTTAGTCTAGATATTGAAGACGTTTGTCCAACGACGTATCTCGTTAGTCTAGATATAGAAGACGGTTGTACAGACGGATCTCGTTAGTCTAGATATAGAAGACGGTTGTACAGACGGATCTCGTTAGTCTAGATATAGAAGACGGTTGTACAGACGGGTCTCGTTAGTCTAGATATTGAAGACGTTTGTCCAACGACGTACCTCGTTAGTCTAGACATAGAAAACGGTTGTACAGACGGATCTCGTTAGTCTAGATATAGAAGACGGTTGTACAACGACGGATCTCGTTAGTCTAGATACAGAAGACGGTTGGCCAACGACGTATCTCGTTAGCCTAGATATAGAAGACGGTTGCACAGACGGATCTCGTTAGTCTAGATATAGAAGACGGTTGTATAACGAGAGATCTCGTTAGTCTAGATATAGAAGTTGGTTGTACAGACGGATCTCGTTAGTCTAGATATAGAAGACGGTTGTATAACGAGAGACCTCGTTCGTCTAGATATAGAAGATGGTTGTACAGACGGATCTCGTTAGTCTAGATATAGAAGACGGTTGTACAGACGGATCTCGTTAGTCTAGATATAGAAGACGGTTGTACAGACGGATCTCGTTAGTCTAGATATAGAAGACGGTTGTACAGACGGATCTCGTTAGTCTAGATATAGAAGACGGTGGTACAGACGGATCTCGTTAGTCTAGATATTGAAGACGTTTGTCCAACGACGTAACCCGTTAGTCTAGACATAGAAAACGGTTGTACAGACGGATCTCGTTAGTCTAGATATAGAAGACGGTTGTACAACGACGGATCTCGTTAGTCTAGATATAGAAGACGGTTATACAGACGGATCTCGTTAGTCTAGATATAGAAGACGGTTGTACAGACGGATCTCGTTAGTCTAGATATAGAAGACGGTTGTACAGACGGATCTCGTTAGTCTAGATATTGAAGACGTTTGTACAGACGGATCTCGTTAGTCTAGATACAGAAGACGGTTGTCCAACGACGTATCTCGTTAGCCTAGATATAGAAGACGGTTGCACAGACGGAACTCGTTAGTCTAGATATAGAAGACGGTTGTATAACGAGAGATCTCGTTAGTCTAGATATAGAAGTTGGTTGTAAAGACGGATCTCGTTAGTCTAGATATAGAAGACGGTTGTATAACGAGAGACCTCGTTAGTCTAGATATAGAAGATGGTTGTACAGACGGATCTCGTTAGTCTAGATATAGAAGACGGTTGTACAGACGGATCTCGATAGTCTAGATATAGAAGACGGTTGTACAGACGGATCTCGTTAGTCTAGATATAGAAGACGGTTGTATAACGAGAGATCTCGTTAGTCTAGATATAGAAGACGGTTGTACAACGACGGATCTCGATAGTCTAGATATAGAAGACGGCTGTACAGACGGATATCGTTAGTCTAGATATAGAAGACGGTTGTACAGACGGACCTCGTTAATCTAGATATTGAAGACGTTTGTCCAACGACGTATCTCGTTAGTCTAGATATAGAAGACGGTTGTACAGACGGATCTCGTTAGTCTAGATATAGAAGACGGTTGTACAGACGGATCTCGTTAGTCTAGATATTGAAGACGTTTGTCCATCGACGTATCTCGTTAGTCTAGATATAGAGACGGTTGTACAGACGGATCTCGTTAGTCTAGATATAGAAGACGGTTGTACAGACGGATCTCGTTAGTCTAGATATAGAAGACGGTTGTACAGACGGATCTCGTTAGTCTAGATATTGAAGACGTTTGTCCAACGACGTACCTCGTTAGTCTAGACATAGAAAACGGTTGTACAGACGGATCTCGTTAGTCTAGATATAGAAGACGGTTGTACAACGACGGATCTCGTTAGTCTAGATATAGAAGACGGTTATACAGACGGATCTCGTTAGTCTAGATATAGAAGACGGTTGTACAGACGGATCTCGTTAGTCTAGATATAGAAGACGGTTGTATAACGAGAGATCTCGTTCGTCTAGATATAGAAGATGGTTGTACAGACGGATCTCGTTAGTCTAGATATAGAAGACGGTTGTACAGACGGATCTCGTTAGTCTAGATATAGAAGACGGTTGTACAGACGGATCTCGTTAGTCTAGATATAGAAGACGGTTGTACAGACGGATCTCGTTAGTCTAGATATTGAAGACGTTTGTCCAACGACGTATCTCGTTAGTCTAGATATAGAAGACGGTTGTACAGACGGATCTCGTTAGTCTAGATATAGAAGACGGTTGTATAACGAGAGATCTCGTTAGTCTAGATATAGAAGACGGTTGTACAGACGGATCCCGTTAGTCTAGATATAGAAGACGGTTGTATAACGAGAGATCTCGTTAGTCTAGATATAGAAGATGGTTGTGCAGACGGATCTCGTTAGTCTAGATATAGAAGACGGTTGTACAGACGGATCTCGTTAGTCTAGATATAGAAGACGGTTGTACAGACGGATCTCGTTAGTCTAGATATAGAAGACGGTTGTATAACGAGAGATCTCGTTAGTCTAGATATAGAAGACGGTTGTACAACGACGGATCTCGTTAGTCTAGATATAGAAGACGGCTGTACAGACGGATATCGTTAGTCTAGATATAGAAGACGGTTGTACAGACGGACCTCGTTAGTCTAGATATTGAAGACGTTTGTCCAACGACGTATCTCGTTAGTCTAGATATAGAAGACGGTTGTACAGACGGATCTCGTTAGTCTAGATATAGAAGACGGTTGTACAACGACGGATCTCGTTAGTCTAGATATAGAAGACGGCTGTACAGACGGATATCGTTAGTCTAGATATAGAAGACGGTTGTACAGACGGACCTCGTTAGTCTAGATATTGAAGACGTTTGTCCAACGACGTATCTCGTTAGTCTAGATATAGAAGACGGTTGTACAGACGGATCTCATTAGTCTAGATATAGAAGACGGTTGTACAGACGGATCTCGTTAGTCTAGATATTGAAGACGGTTGTACAGACGGATCTCGTTAGTCTAGATATAGAAGACGGTTGTATAACGAGAGATCTCGTTAGTCTAGATATAGAAGATGGTTGTACAGACGGATCTCGTTAGTCTAGATATAGAAGACGGTTGTACAGACGGATCTCGTTAGTCTAGATATAGAAGACGGTTGTACAGACGGATCTCGTTAGTCTAGATATAGAAGACGGTTGTATAACGAGAGATCTCGTTAGTCTAGATATAGAAGATGGTTGTACAGACGGATCTCGTTAGTCTAGATATAGAAGACGGTTGTACAGACGGATCTCGTTAGTCTAGATATAGAAGACGGTTGTACAGACGGATCTCGTTAGTCTAGATATAGAAGACGGTTGTATAACGAGAGATCTCGTTAGTCTAGATATAGAAGACGGTTGTACAACGACGGATCTCGTTAGTCTAGATATAGAAGATGGTTGTACAGACGGATCTCGTTAGTCTAGATATAGAAGACGGTTGTATAACGAGAGATCTCGTTAGTCTAGATATAGAAGATGGTTGTACAGACGGATCTCGTTAGTCTAGATATAGAAGACGGTTGTACAGACGGATCTCGTTAGTCTAGATATAGAAGACGGTTGTACAGACGGATCTCGTTAGTCTAGATATAGAAGACGGTTGTATAACGAGAGATCCCGTTAGTCTAGATATAGAAGACGGTTGTACAACGACGGATCTCGTTAGTCTAGATATAGAAGACGGCTGTACAGACGGATATCGTTAGTCTAGATATAGAAGACGGTTGTACAGACGGACCTCGTTAGTCTAGATTTTGAAGACGTTTGTCCAACGACGTATCTCGTTAGTCTAGATATAGAAGACGGTTGTACAGACGGATCTCGTTAGTCTAGATATAGAAGACGGTTGTACAGACGGATCTCATTAGTCTAGATATAGAAGACGGTTGTACAGACGGATCTCGTTAGTCTAGATATTGAAGACGGTTGTACAGACGGATCTCGTTAGTCTAGATATAGAAGACGGTTGTATAACGAGAGATCTCGTTAGTCTAGATATAGAAGATGGTTGTACAGACGGATCTCGTTAGTCTAGATATAGAAGACGGTTGTACAGACGGATCTCGTTAGTCTAGATATAGAAGACGGTTGTACAGACGGATCTCGTTAGTCTAGATATAGAAGACGGTTGTATAACGAGAGATCTCGTTAGTCTAGATATAGAAGATGGTTGTACAGACGGATCTCGTTAGTCTAGATATAGAAGACGGTTGTACAGACGGGTCTCGTTAGTCTAGATATAGAAGACGGTTGTACAGACGGATCTCGTTAGTCTAGATATAGAAGACGGTTGTATAACGAGAGATCTCGTTAGTCTAGATATAGAAGACGGTTGTACAACGACGGATCTCGTTAGTCTAGATATAGAAGATGGTTGTACAGACGGATCTCGTTAGTCTAGATATAGAAGACGGTTGTATAACGAGAGATCTCGTTAGTCTAGATATAGAAGATGGTTGTACAGACGGATCTCGTTAGTCTAGATATAGAAGACGGTTGTACAGACGGATCTCGTTAGTCTAGATATAGAAGACGGTTGTACAGACGGATCTCGTTAGTCTAGATATAGAAGACGGTTGTATAACGAGAGATCCCGTTAGTCTAGATATAGAAGACGGTTGTACAACGACGGATCTCGTTAGTCTAGATATAGAAGACGGCTGTACAGACGGATATCGTTAGTCTAGATATAGAAGACGGTTGTACAGACGGACCTCGTTAGTCTAGATTTTGAAGACGTTTGTACAGACGGATCTCGTTAGTCTAGATATAGAAGACGGTTGTACAGACGGATCTCGTTAGTCTAGATATTGAAGACGTTTGTACAGACGGATCTCGTTAGTCTAGATACAGAAGACGGTTGTCCAACGACGTATCTCGTTAGCCTAGATATAGAAGACGGTTGCACAGACGGAACTCGTTAGTCTAGATATAGAAGACGGTTGTATAACGAGAGATCTCGTTAGTCTAGATATAGAAGTTGGTTGTAAAGACGGATCTCGTTAGTCTAGATATAGAAGACGGTTGTATAACGAGAGACCTCGTTAGTCTAGATATAGAAGATGGTTGTACAGACGGATCTCGTTAGTCTAGATATAGAAGACGGTTGTACAGACGGATCTCGTTAGTCTAGATATAGAAGACGGTTGTACAGACGGATCTCGTTAGTCTAGATATAGAAGACGGTTGTATAACGAGAGATCTCGTTAGTCTAGATATAGAAGACGGTTGTACAACGACGGATCTCGATAGTCTAGATATAGAAGACGGCTGTACAGACGGATATCGTTAGTCTAGATATAGAAGACGGTTGTACAGACGGACCTCGTTAATCTAGATATTGAAGACGTTTGTCCAACGACGTATCTCGTTAGTCTAGATATAGAAGACGGTTGTACAGACGGATCTCGTTAGTCTAGATATAGAAGACGGTTGTACAGACGGATCTCGTTAGTCTAGATATTGAAGACGTTTGTCCATCGACGTATCTCGTTAGTCTAGATATAGAGACGGTTGTACAGACGGATCTCGTTAGTCTAGATATAGAAGACGGTTGTACAGACGGATCTCGTTAGTCTAGATATAGAAGACGGTTGTACAGACGGATCTCGTTAGTCTAGATATTGAAGACGTTTGTCCAACGACGTACCTCGTTAGTCTAGACATAGAAAACGGTTGTACAGACGGATCTCGTTAGTCTAGATATAGAAGACGGTTGTACAACGACGGATCTCGTTAGTCTAGATATAGAAGACGGTTATACAGACGGATCTCGTTAGTCTAGATATAGAAGACGGTTGTACAGACGGATCTCGTTAGTCTAGATATTGAAGACGTTTGTACAGACGGATCTCGTTAGTCTAGATATAGAAGACGGTTGTATAACGAGAGATCTCGTTAGTCTAGATATAGAAGTTGGTTGTACAGACGGATCTCGTTAGTCTAGATATTGAAGACGTTTGTCCAACGACGTATCTCGTTAGTCTAGATATAGAAGACGGTTGTACAGACGGATCTCGTTAGTCTAGATATAGAAGACGGTTGTATAACGAGAGATCTCGTTAGTCTAGATATAGAAGACGGTTGTACAGACGGATCCCGTTAGTCTAGATATAGAAGACGGTTGTATAACGAGAGATCTCGTTAGTCTAGATATAGAAGATGGTTGTGCAGACGGATCTCGTTAGTCTAGATATAGAAGACGGTTGTACAGACGGATCTCGTTAGTCTAGATATAGAAGACGGTTGTACAGACGGATCTCGTTAGTCTAGATATAGAAGACGGTTGTATAACGAGAGATCTCGTTAGTCTAGATATAGAAGACGGTTGTACAACGACGGATCTCGTTAGTCTAGATATAGAAGACGGCTGTACAGACGGATATCGTTAGTCTAGATATAGAAGACGGTTGTACAGACGGACCTCGTTAGTCTAGATATTGAAGACGTTTGTCCAACGACGTATCTCGTTAGTCTAGATATAGAAGACGGTTGTACAGACGGATCTCGTTAGTCTAGATATAGAAGACGGTTGTACAACCACGGATCTCGTTAGTCTAGATATAGAAGACGGCTGTACAGACGGATATCGTTAGTCTAGATATAGAAGACGGTTGTACAGACGGACCTCGTTAGTCTAGATATTGAAGACGTTTGTCCAACGACGTATCTCGTTAGTCTAGATATAGAAGACGGTTGTACAGACGGATCTCATTAGTCTAGATATAGAAGACGGTTGTACAGACGGATCTCGTTAGTCTAGATATTGAAGACGGTTGTACAGACGGATCTCGTTAGTCTAGATATAGAAGACGGTTGTATAACGAGAGATCTCGTTAGTCTAGATATAGAAGATGGTTGTACAGACGGATCTCGTTAGTCTAGATATAGAAGACGGTTGTACAGACGGATCTCGTTAGTCTAGATATAGAAGACGGTTGTACAGACGGATCTCGTTAGTCTAGATATAGAAGACGGTTGTATAACGAGAGATCTCGTTAGTCTAGATATAGAAGATGGTTGTACAGACGGATCTCGTTAGTCTAGATATAGAAGACGGTTGTACAGACGGATCTCGTTAGTCTAGATATAGAAGACGGTTGTACAGACGGATCTCGTTAGTCTAGATATAGAAGACGGTTGTATAACGAGAGATCTCGTTAGTCTAGATATAGAAGACGGTTGTACAACGACGGATCTCGTTAGTCTAGATATAGAAGATGGTTGTACAGACGGATCTCGTTAGTCTAGATATTGAAGACGTTTGTCCAACGACGTACCTCGTTAGTCTAGATATAGAAGACGGTTGTACAGACGGATCTCGTTAGTCTAGATATAGAAGACGGTTGTACAGACGGATCTCGTTAGTCTAGATATAGAAGACGGTTGTATAACGAGAGATCTCGTTAGTCTAGATATAGAAGATGGTTGTACAGACGGATCTCGTTAGTCTAGATATAGAAGACGGTTGTACAGACGGATCTCGTTAGTCTAGATATAGAAGACGGTTGTACAGACGGATCTCGTTAGTCTAGATATAGAAGACGGTTGTATAACGAGAGATCTCGTTAGTCTAGATATAGAAGACGGTTGTACAACGACGGATCTCGTTAGTCTAGATATAGAGACGGTTGTACAGACGGATCTCGTTAGTCTAGATATAGAAGACGGTTGTACAGACGGATCTCGTTAGTCTAGATATAGAAGACGGTTGTACAGACGGATCTCGTTAGTCTAGATATTGAAGACGTTTGTCCAACGACGTACCTCGTTAGTCTAGACATAGAAAACGGTTGTACAGACGGATCTCGTTAGTCTAGATATAGAAGACGGTTGTACAACGACGGATCTCGTTAGTCTAGATATAGAAGACGGTTATACAGACGGATCTCGTTAGTCTAGATATAGAAGACGGTTGTACAGACGGATCTCGTTAGTCTAGATATAGAAGACGGTTGTATAACGAGAGATCTCGTTAGTCTAGATATAGAAGTTGGTTGTACAGACGGATCTCGTTAGTCTAGATATAGAAGACGGTTGTATAACGAGAGACCTCGTTCGTCTAGATATAGAAGATGGTTGTACAGACGGATCTCGTTAGTCTAGATATAGAAGACGGTTGTACAGACGGATCTCGTTAGTCTAGATATAGAAGACGGTTGTACAGACGGATCTCGTTAGTCTAGATATAGAAGACGGTTGTACAGACGGATCTCGTTAGTCTAGATATTGAAGACGTTTGTCCAACGACGTATCTCGTTAGTCTAGATATAGAAGACGGTTGTACAGACGGATCTCGTTAGTCTAGATATAGAAGACGGTTGTATAACGAGAGATCTCGTTAGTCTAGATATAGAAGACGGTTGTACAGACGGATCCCGTTAGTCTAGATATAGAAGACGGTTGTATAACGAGAGATCTCGTTAGTCTAGATATAGAAGATGGTTGTGCAGACGGATCTCGTTAGTCTAGATATAGAAGACGGTTGTACAGACGGATCTCGTTAGTCTAGATATTGAAGACGTTTGTCCAACGACGTATCTCGTTAGTCTAGATATAGAAGACGGTTGTACAGACGGATCTCGTTAGTCTAGATATAGAAGACGGTTGTATAACGAGAGATCTCGTTAGTCTAGATATAGAAGACGGTTGTACAGACGGATCCCGTTAGTCTAGATATAGAAGACGGTTGTATAACGAGAGATCTCGTTAGTCTAGATATAGAAGATGGTTGTGCAGACGGATCTCGTTAGTCTAGATATAGAAGACGGTTGTACAGACGGATCTCGTTAGTCTAGATATAGAAGACGGTTGTACAGACGGATCTCGTTAGTCTAGATATAGAAGACGGTTGTATAACGAGAGATCTCGTTAGTCTAGATATAGAAGACGGTTGTACAACGACGGATCTCGTTAGTCTAGATATAGAAGACGGCTGTACAGACGGATATCGTTAGTCTAGATATAGAAGACGGTTGTACAGACGGACCTCGTTAGTCTAGATATTGAAGACGTTTGTCCAACGACGTATCTCGTTAGTCTAGATATAGAAGACGGTTGTACAGACGGATCTCGTTAGTCTAGATATAGAAGACGGTTGTACAACGACGGATCTCGTTAGTCTAGATATAGAAGACGGCTGTACAGACGGATATCGTTAGTCTAGATATAGAAGACGGTTGTACAGACGGACCTCGTTAGTCTAGATATTGAAGACGTTTGTCCAACGACGTATCTCGTTAGTCTAGATATAGAAGACGGTTGTACAGACGGATCTCGTTAGTCTAGATATTGAAGACGGTTGTAAAGACGGATCTCGTTAGTCTAGATATAGAAGACGGTTGTATAACGAGAGACCTCGTTAGTCTAGATATAGAAGATGGTTGTACAGACGGATCTCGTTAGTCTAGATATAGAAGACGGTTGTACAGACGGATCTCGTTAGTCTAGATATAGAAGACGGTTGTACAGACGGATCTCGTTAGTCTAGATATAGAAGACGGTTGTATAACGAGAGATCTCGTTAGTCTAGATATAGAAGACGGTTGTACAACGACGGATCTCGATAGTCTAGATATAGAAGACGGCTGTACAGACGGATATCGTTAGTCTAGATATAGAAGACGGTTGTACAGACGGACCTCGTTAATCTAGATATTGAAGACGTTTGTCCAACGACGTATCTCGTTAGTCTAGATATAGAAGACGGTTGTACAGACGGATCTCGTTAGTCTAGATATAGAAGACGGTTGTACAGACGGATCTCGTTAGTCTAGATATTGAAGACGTTTGTCCATCGACGTATCTCGTTAGTCTAGATATAGAGACGGTTGTACAGACGGATCTCGTTAGTCTAGATATAGAAGACGGTTGTACAGACGGATCTCGTTAGTCTAGATATAGAAGACGGTTGTACAGACGGATCTCGTTAGTCTAGATATTGAAGACGTTTGTCCAACGACGTACCTCGTTAGTCTAGACATAGAAAACGGTTGTACAGACGGATCTCGTTAGTCTAGATATAGAAGACGGTTGTACAACGACGGATCTCGTTAGTCTAGATATAGAAGACGGTTATACAGACGGATCTCGTTAGTCTAGATATAGAAGACGGTTGTACAGACGGATCTCGTTAGTCTAGATATTGAAGACGTTTGTACAGACGGATCTCGTTAGTCTAGATATAGAAGACGGTTGTATAACGAGAGATCTCGTTAGTCTAGATATAGAAGTTGGTTGTACAGACGGATCTCGTTAGTCTAGATATTGAAGACGTTTGTCCAACGACGTATCTCGTTAGTCTAGATATAGAAGACGGTTGTACAGACGGATCTCGTTAGTCTAGATATAGAAGACGGTTGTATAACGAGAGATCTCGTTAGTCTAGATATAGAAGACGGTTGTACAGACGGATCCCGTTAGTCTAGATATAGAAGACGGTTGTATAACGAGAGATCTCGTTAGTCTAGATATAGAAGATGGTTGTGCAGACGGATCTCGTTAGTCTAGATATAGAAGACGGTTGTACAGACGGATCTCGTTAGTCTAGATATAGAAGACGGTTGTACAGACGGATCTCGTTAGTCTAGATATAGAAGACGGTTGTATAACGAGAGATCTCGTTAGTCTAGATATAGAAGACGGTTGTACAACGACGGATCTCGTTAGTCTAGATATAGAAGACGGCTGTACAGACGGATATCGTTAGTCTAGATATAGAAGACGGTTGTACAGACGGACCTCGTTAGTCTAGATATTGAAGACGTTTGTCCAACGACGTATCTCGTTAGTCTAGATATAGAAGACGGTTGTACAGACGGATCTCGTTAGTCTAGATATAGAAGACGGTTGTACAACGACGGATCTCGTTAGTCTAGATATAGAAGACGGCTGTACAGACGGATATCGTTAGTCTAGATATAGAAGACGGTTGTACAGACGGACCTCGTTAGTCTAGATATTGAAGACGTTTGTCCAACGACGTATCTCGTTAGTCTAGATATAGAAGACGGTTGTACAGACGGATCTCATTAGTCTAGATATAGAAGACGGTTGTACAGACGGATCTCGTTAGTCTAGATATTGAAGACGGTTGTACAGACGGATCTCGTTAGTCTAGATATAGAAGACGGTTGTATAACGAGAGATCTCGTTAGTCTAGATATAGAAGATGGTTGTACAGACGGATCTCGTTAGTCTAGATATAGAAGACGGTTGTACAGACGGATCTCGTTAGTCTAGATATAGAAGACGGTTGTACAGACGGATCTCGTTAGTCTAGATATAGAAGACGGTTGTATAACGAGAGATCTCGTTAGTCTAGATATAGAAGATGGTTGTACAGACGGATCTCGTTAGTCTAGATATAGAAGACGGTTGTACAGACGGATCTCGTTAGTCTAGATATAGAAGACGGTTGTACAGACGGATCTCGTTAGTCTAGATATAGAAGACGGTTGTATAACGAGAGATCTCGTTAGTCTAGATATAGAAGACGGTTGTACAACGACGGATCTCGTTAGTCTAGATATAGAAGATGGTTGTACAGACGGATCTCGTTAGTCTAGATATTGAAGACGTTTGTCCAACGACGTACCTCGTTAGTCTAGATATAGAAGACGGTTGTACAGACGGATCTCGTTAGTCTAGATATAGAAGACGGTTGTACAGACGGATCTCGTTAGTCTAGATATAGAAGACGGTTGTATAACGAGAGATCTCGTTAGTCTAGATATAGAAGATGGTTGTACAGACGGATCTCGTTAGTCTAGATATAGAAGACGGTTGTACAGACGGATCTCGTTAGTCTAGATATAGAAGACGGTTGTACAGACGGATCTCGTTAGTCTAGATATAGAAGACGGTTGTATAACGAGAGATCTCGTTAGTCTAGATATAGAAGACGGTTGTACAACGACGGATCTCGTTAGTCTAGATATAGAGACGGTTGTACAGACGGATCTCGTTAGTCTAGATATAGAAGACGGTTGTACAGACGGATCTCGTTAGTCTAGATATAGAAGACGGTTGTACAGACGGATCTCGTTAGTCTAGATATTGAAGACGTTTGTCCAACGACGTACCTCGTTAGTCTAGACATAGAAAACGGTTGTACAGACGGATCTCGTTAGTCTAGATATAGAAGACGGTTGTACAACGACGGATCTCGTTAGTCTAGATATAGAAGACGGTTATACAGACGGATCTCGTTAGTCTAGATATAGAAGACGGTTGTACAGACGGATCTCGTTAGTCTAGATATAGAAGACGGTTGTATAACGAGAGATCTCGTTAGTCTAGATATAGAAGTTGGTTGTACAGACGGATCTCGTTAGTCTAGATATAGAAGACGGTTGTATAACGAGAGACCTCGTTCGTCTAGATATAGAAGATGGTTGTACAGACGGATCTCGTTAGTCTAGATATAGAAGACGGTTGTACAGACGGATCTCGTTAGTCTAGATATAGAAGACGGTTGTACAGACGGATCTCGTTAGTCTAGATATAGAAGACGGTTGTACAGACGGATCTCGTTAGTCTAGATATTGAAGACGTTTGTCCAACGACGTATCTCGTTAGTCTAGATATAGAAGACGGTTGTACAGACGGATCTCGTTAGTCTAGATATAGAAGACGGTTGTATAACGAGAGATCTCGTTAGTCTAGATATAGAAGACGGTTGTACAGACGGATCCCGTTAGTCTAGATATAGAAGACGGTTGTATAACGAGAGATCTCGTTAGTCTAGATATAGAAGATGGTTGTGCAGACGGATCTCGTTAGTCTAGATATAGAAGACGGTTGTACAGACGGATCTCGTTAGTCTAGATATTGAAGACGTTTGTCCAACGACGTATCTCGTTAGTCTAGATATAGAAGACGGTTGTACAGACGGATCTCGTTAGTCTAGATATAGAAGACGGTTGTATAACGAGAGATCTCGTTAGTCTAGATATAGAAGACGGTTGTACAGACGGATCCCGTTAGTCTAGATATAGAAGACGGTTGTATAACGAGAGATCTCGTTAGTCTAGATATAGAAGATGGTTGTGCAGACGGATCTCGTTAGTCTAGATATAGAAGACGGTTGTACAGACGGATCTCGTTAGTCTAGATATAGAAGACGGTTGTACAGACGGATCTCGTTAGTCTAGATATAGAAGACGGTTGTATAACGAGAGATCTCGTTAGTCTAGATATAGAAGACGGTTGTACAACGACGGATCTCGTTAGTCTAGATATAGAAGACGGCTGTACAGACGGATATCGTTAGTCTAGATATAGAAGACGGTTGTACAGACGGACCTCGTTAGTCTAGATATTGAAGACGTTTGTCCAACGACGTATCTCGTTAGTCTAGATATAGAAGACGGTTGTACAGACGGATCTCGTTAGTCTAGATATAGAAGACGGTTGTACAACGACGGATCTCGTTAGTCTAGATATAGAAGACGGCTGTACAGACGGATATCGTTAGTCTAGATATAGAAGACGGTTGTACAGACGGACCTCGTTAGTCTAGATATTGAAGACGTTTGTCCAACGACGTATCTCGTTAGTCTAGATATAGAAGACGGTTGTACAGACGGATCTCATTAGTCTAGATATAGAAGACGGTTGTACAGACGGATCTCGTTAGTCTAGATATTGAAGACGGTTGTACAGACGGATCTCGTTAGTCTAGATATAGAAGACGGTTGTATAACGAGAGATCTCGTTAGTCTAGATATAGAAGATGGTTGTACAGACGGATCTCGTTAGTCTAGATATAGAAGACGGTTGTACAGACGGATCTCGTTAGTCTAGATATAGAAGACGGTTGTACAGACGGATCTCGTTAGTCTAGATATAGAAGACGGTTGTATAACGAGAGATCTCGTTAGTCTAGATATAGAAGATGGTTGTACAGACGGATCTCGTTAGTCTAGATATAGAAGACGGTTGTACAGACGGATCTCGTTAGTCTAGATATAGAAGACGGTTGTACAGACGGATCTCGTTAGTCTAGATATAGAAGACGGTTGTATAACGAGAGATCTCGTTAGTCTAGATATAGAAGACGGTTGTACAACGACGGATCTCGTTAGTCTAGATATAGAAGATGGTTGTACAGACGGATCTCGTTAGTCTAGATATTGAAGACGTTTGTCCAACGACGTACCTCGTTAGTCTAGATATAGAAGACGGTTGTACAGACGGATCTCGTTAGTCTAGATATAGAAGACGGTTGTACAGACGGATCTCGTTAGTCTAGATATAGAAGACGGTTGTATAACGAGAGATCTCGTTAGTCTAGATATAGAAGATGGTTGTACAGACGGATCTCGTTAGTCTAGATATAGAAGACGGTTGTACAGACGGATCTCGTTAGTCTAGATATAGAAGACGGTTGTACAGACGGATCTCGTTAGTCTAGATATAGAAGACGGTTGTATAACGAGAGATCTCGTTAGTCTAGATATAGAAGACGGTTGTACAACGACGGATCTCGTTAGTCTAGATATAGAGACGGTTGTACAGACGGATCTCGTTAGTCTAGATATAGAAGACGGTTGTACAGACGGATCTCGTTAGTCTAGATATAGAAGACGGTTGTACAGACGGATCTCGTTAGTCTAGATATTGAAGACGTTTGTCCAACGACGTACCTCGTTAGTCTAGACATAGAAAACGGTTGTACAGACGGATCTCGTTAGTCTAGATATAGAAGACGGTTGTACAACGACGGATCTCGTTAGTCTAGATATAGAAGACGGTTATACAGACGGATCTCGTTAGTCTAGATATAGAAGACGGTTGTACAGACGGATCTCGTTAGTCTAGATATAGAAGACGGTTGTATAACGAGAGATCTCGTTAGTCTAGATATAGAAGTTGGTTGTACAGACGGATCTCGTTAGTCTAGATATAGAAGACGGTTGTATAACGAGAGACCTCGTTCGTCTAGATATAGAAGATGGTTGTACAGACGGATCTCGTTAGTCTAGATATAGAAGACGGTTGTACAGACGGATCTCGTTAGTCTAGATATAGAAGACGGTTGTACAGACGGATCTCGTTAGTCTAGATATAGAAGACGGTTGTACAGACGGATCTCGTTAGTCTAGATATTGAAGACGTTTGTCCAACGACGTATCTCGTTAGTCTAGATATAGAAGACGGTTGTACAGACGGATCTCGTTAGTCTAGATATAGAAGACGGTTGTATAACGAGAGATCTCGTTAGTCTAGATATAGAAGACGGTTGTACAGACGGATCCCGTTAGTCTAGATATAGAAGACGGTTGTATAACGAGAGATCTCGTTAGTCTAGATATAGAAGATGGTTGTGCAGACGGATCTCGTTAGTCTAGATATAGAAGACGGTTGTACAGACGGATCTCGTTAGTCTAGATATAGAAGACGGTTGTACAGACGGATCTCGTTAGTCTAGATATAGAAGACGGTTGTATAACGAGAGATCTCGTTAGTCTAGATATAGAAGACGGTTGTACAACGACGGATCTCGTTAGTCTAGATATAGAAGACGGCTGTACAGACGGATATCGTTAGTCTAGATATAGAAGATGGTTGTACAGACGGATCTCGTTAGTCTAGATATAGAAGACGGTTGTATAACGAGAGATCCCGTTAGTCTAGATATAGAAGACGGTTGTACAACGACGGATCTCGTTAGTCTAGATATAGAAGACGGCTGTACAGACGGATCTCGTTAGTCTAGATATAGAAGACGGCTGTACAGACGGATATCGTTAGTCTAGATATAGAAGACGGTTGTACAGACGGACCTCGTTAGTCTAGATATTGAAGACGTTTGTCCAACGACGTATCTCGTTAGTCTAGATATAGAAGACGGTTGTACAGACGGATCTCATTAGTCTAGATATAGAAGACGGTTGTACAGACGGATCTCGTTAGTCTAGATATTGAAGACGGTTGTACAGACGGATCTCGTTAGTCTAGATATAGAAGACGGTTGTATAACGAGAGATCTCGTTAGTCTAGATATAGAAGATGGTTGTACAGACGGATCTCGTTAGTCTAGATATAGAAGACGGTTGTACAGACGGATCTCGTTAGTCTAGATATAGAAGACGGTTGTACAGACGGATCTCGTTAGTCTAGATATAGAAGACGGTTGTATAACGAGAGATCTCGTTAGTCTAGATATAGAAGATGGTTGTACAGACGGATCTCGTTAGTCTAGATATAGAAGACGGTTGTACAGACGGATCTCGTTAGTCTAGATATAGAAGACGGTTGTACAGACGGATCTCGTTAGTCTAGATATAGAAGACGGTTGTATAACGAGAGATCTCGTTAGTCTAGATATAGAAGACGGTTGTACAACGACGGATCTCGTTAGTCTAGATATAGAAGATGGTTGTACAGACGGATCTCGTTAGTCTAGATATTGAAGACGTTTGTCCAACGACGTACCTCGTTAGTCTAGATATAGAAGACGGTTGTACAGACGGATCTCGTTAGTCTAGATATAGAAGACGGTTGTACAGACGGATCTCGTTAGTCTAGATATAGAAGACGGTTGTATAACGAGAGATCTCGTTAGTCTAGATATAGAAGATGGTTGTACAGACGGATCTCGTTAGTCTAGATATAGAAGACGGTTGTACAGACGGATCTCGTTAGTCTAGATATAGAAGACGGTTGTACAGACGGATCTCGTTAGTCTAGATATAGAAGACGGTTGTATAACGAGAGATCTCGTTAGTCTAGATATAGAAGACGGTTGTACAACGACGGATCTCGTTAGTCTAGATATAGAGACGGTTGTACAGACGGATCTCGTTAGTCTAGATATAGAAGACGGTTGTACAGACGGATCTCGTTAGTCTAGATATAGAAGACGGTTGTACAGACGGATCTCGTTAGTCTAGATATTGAAGACGTTTGTCCAACGACGTACCTCGTTAGTCTAGACATAGAAAACGGTTGTACAGACGGATCTCGTTAGTCTAGATATAGAAGACGGTTGTACAACGACGGATCTCGTTAGTCTAGATATAGAAGACGGTTATACAGACGGATCTCGTTAGTCTAGATATAGAAGACGGTTGTACAGACGGATCTCGTTAGTCTAGATATAGAAGACGGTTGTATAACGAGAGATCTCGTTAGTCTAGATATAGAAGTTGGTTGTACAGACGGATCTCGTTAGTCTAGATATAGAAGACGGTTGTATAACGAGAGACCTCGTTCGTCTAGATATAGAAGATGGTTGTACAGACGGATCTCGTTAGTCTAGATATAGAAGACGGTTGTACAGACGGATCTCGTTAGTCTAGATATAGAAGACGGTTGTACAGACGGATCTCGTTAGTCTAGATATAGAAGACGGTTGTACAGACGGATCTCGTTAGTCTAGATATTGAAGACGTTTGTCCAACGACGTATCTCGTTAGTCTAGATATAGAAGACGGTTGTACAGACGGATCTCGTTAGTCTAGATATAGAAGACGGTTGTATAACGAGAGATCTCGTTAGTCTAGATATAGAAGACGGTTGTACAGACGGATCCCGTTAGTCTAGATATAGAAGACGGTTGTATAACGAGAGATCTCGTTAGTCTAGATATAGAAGATGGTTGTGCAGACGGATCTCGTTAGTCTAGATATAGAAGACGGTTGTACAGACGGATCTCGTTAGTCTAGATATAGAAGACGGTTGTACAGACGGATCTCGTTAGTCTAGATATAGAAGACGGTTGTATAACGAGAGATCTCGTTAGTCTAGATATAGAAGACGGTTGTACAACGACGGATCTCGTTAGTCTAGATATAGAAGACGGCTGTACAGACGGATATCGTTAGTCTAGATATAGAAGACGGTTGTACAGACGGACCTCGTTAGTCTAGATATTGAAGACGTTTGTCCAACGACGTATCTCGTTAGTCTAGATATAGAAGACGGTTGTACAGACGGATCTCGTTAGTCTAGATATAGAAGACGGTTGTACAACGACGGATCTCGTTAGTCTAGATATAGAAGACGGCTGTACAGACGGATATCGTTAGTCTAGATATAGAAGACGGTTGTACAGACGGACCTCGTTAGTCTAGATATTGAAGACGTTTGTCCAACGACGTATCTCGTTAGTCTAGATATAGAAGACGGTTGTACAGACGGATCTCATTAGTCTAGATATAGAAGACGGTTGTACAGACGGATCTCGTTAGTCTAGATATTGAAGACGGTTGTACAGACGGATCTCGTTAGTCTAGATATAGAAGACGGTTGTATAACGAGAGATCTCGTTAGTCTAGATATAGAAGATGGTTGTACAGACGGATCTCGTTAGTCTAGATATAGAAGACGGTTGTACAGACGGATCTCGTTAGTCTAGATATAGAAGACGGTTGTACAGACGGATCTCGTTAGTCTAGATATAGAAGACGGTTGTATAACGAGAGATCTCGTTAGTCTAGATATAGAAGATGGTTGTACAGACGGATCTCGTTAGTCTAGATATAGAAGACGGTTGTACAGACGGATCTCGTTAGTCTAGATATAGAAGACGGTTGTACAGACGGATCTCGTTAGTCTAGATAGAGAAGACGGTTGTATAACGAGAGATCTCGTTAGTCTAGATATAGAAGACGGTTGTACAACGACGGATCTCGTTAGTCTAGATATAGAAGATGGTTGTACAGACGGATCTCGTTAGTCTAGATATAGAAGACGGTTGTATAACGAGAGATCTCGTTAGTCTAGATATAGAAGATGGTTGTACAGACGGATCTCGTTAGTCTAGATATAGAAGACGGTTGTACAGACGGATCTCGTTAGTCTAGATATAGAAGACGGTTGTACAGACGGATCTCGTTAGTCTAGATATAGAAGACGGTTGTATAACGAGAGATCCCGTTAGTCTAGATATAGAAGACGGTTGTACAACGACGGATCTCGTTAGTCTAGATATAGAAGACGGCTGTACAGACGGATATCGTTAGTCTAGATATAGAAGACGGTTGTACAGACGGACCTCGTTAGTCTAGATTTTGAAGACGTTTGTCCAACGACGTATCTCGTTAGTCTAGATATAGAAGACGGTTGTACAGACGGATCTCGTTAGTCTAGATATAGAAGACGGTTGTACAGACGGATCTCATTAGTCTAGATATAGAAGACGGTTGTACAGACGGATCTCGTTAGTCTAGATATTGAAGACGGTTGTACAGACGGATCTCGTTAGTCTAGATATAGAAGACGGTTGTATAACGAGAGATCTCGTTAGTCTAGATATAGAAGATGGTTGTACAGACGGATCTCGTTAGTCTAGATATAGAAGACGGTTGTACAGACGGATCTCGTTAGTCTAGATATAGAAGACGGTTGTACAGACGGATCTCGTTAGTCTAGATATAGAAGACGGTTGTATAACGAGAGATCTCGTTAGTCTAGATATAGAAGATGGTTGTACAGACGGATCTCGTTAGTCTAGATATAGAAGACGGTTGTACAGACGGGTCTCGTTAGTCTAGATATAGAAGACGGTTGTACAGACGGATCTCGTTAGTCTAGATATAGAAGACGGTTGTATAACGAGAGATCTCGTTAGTCTAGATATAGAAGACGGTTGTACAACGACGGATCTCGTTAGTCTAGATATAGAAGATGGTTGTACAGACGGATCTCGTTAGTCTAGATATAGAAGACGGTTGTATAACGAGAGATCTCGTTAGTCTAGATATAGAAGATGGTTGTACAGACGGATCTCGTTAGTCTAGATATAGAAGACGGTTGTACAGACGGATCTCGTTAGTCTAGATATAGAAGACGGTTGTACAGACGGATCTCGTTAGTCTAGATATAGAAGACGGTTGTATAACGAGAGATCCCGTTAGTCTAGATATAGAAGACGGTTGTACAACGACGGATCTCGTTAGTCTAGATATAGAAGACGGCTGTACAGACGGATATCGTTAGTCTAGATATAGAAGACGGTTGTACAGACGGACCTCGTTAGTCTAGATTTTGAAGACGTTTGTACAGACGGATCTCGTTAGTCTAGATATAGAAGACGGTTGTACAGACGGATCTCGTTAGTCTAGATATTGAAGACGTTTGTACAGACGGATCTCGTTAGTCTAGATACAGAAGACGGTTGTCCAACGACGTATCTCGTTAGCCTAGATATAGAAGACGGTTGCACAGACGGAACTCGTTAGTCTAGATATAGAAGACGGTTGTATAACGAGAGATCTCGTTAGTCTAGATATAGAAGTTGGTTGTAAAGACGGATCTCGTTAGTCTAGATATAGAAGACGGTTGTATAACGAGAGACCTCGTTAGTCTAGATATAGAAGATGGTTGTACAGACGGATCTCGTTAGTCTAGATATAGAAGACGGTTGTACAGACGGATCTCGTTAGTCTAGATATAGAAGACGGTTGTACAGACGGATCTCGTTAGTCTAGATATAGAAGACGGTTGTATAACGAGAGATCTCGTTAGTCTAGATATAGAAGACGGTTGTACAACGACGGATCTCGATAGTCTAGATATAGAAGACGGCTGTACAGACGGATATCGTTAGTCTAGATATAGAAGACGGTTGTACAGACGGACCTCGTTAATCTAGATATTGAAGACGTTTGTCCAACGACGTATCTCGTTAGTCTAGATATAGAAGACGGTTGTACAGACGGATCTCGTTAGTCTAGATATAGAAGACGGTTGTACAGACGGATCTCGTTAGTCTAGATATTGAAGACGTTTGTCCATCGACGTATCTCGTTAGTCTAGATATAGAGACGGTTGTACAGACGGATCTCGTTAGTCTAGATATAGAAGACGGTTGTACAGACGGATCTCGTTAGTCTAGATATAGAAGACGGTTGTACAGACGGATCTCGTTAGTCTAGATATTGAAGACGTTTGTCCAACGACGTACCTCGTTAGTCTAGACATAGAAAACGGTTGTACAGACGGATCTCGTTAGTCTAGATATAGAAGACGGTTGTACAACGACGGATCTCGTTAGTCTAGATATAGAAGACGGTTATACAGACGGATCTCGTTAGTCTAGATATAGAAGACGGTTGTACAGACGGATCTCGTTAGTCTAGATATTGAAGACGTTTGTACAGACGGATCTCGTTAGTCTAGATATAGAAGACGGTTGTATAACGAGAGATCTCGTTAGTCTAGATATAGAAGTTGGTTGTACAGACGGATCTCGTTAGTCTAGATATAGAAGACGGTTGTATAACGAGAGACCTCGTTCGTCTAGATATAGAAGATGGTTGTACAGACGGATCTCGTTAGTCTAGATATAGAAGACGGTTGTACAGACGGATCTCGTTAGTCTAGATATAGAAGACGGTTGTACAGACGGATCTCGTTAGTCTAGATATAGAAGACGGTTGTACAGACGGATCTCGTTAGTCTAGATATTGAAGACGTTTGTCCAACGACGTATCTCGTTAGTCTAGATATAGAAGACGGTTGTACAGACGGATCTCGTTAGTCTAGATATAGAAGACGGTTGTATAACGAGAGATCTCGTTAGTCTAGATATAGAAGACGGTTGTACAGACGGATCCCGTTAGTCTAGATATAGAAGACGGTTGTATAACGAGAGATCTCGTTAGTCTAGATATAGAAGATGGTTGTGCAGACGGATCTCGTTAGTCTAGATATAGAAGACGGTTGTACAGACGGATCTCGTTAGTCTAGATATAGAAGACGGTTGTACAGACGGATCTCGTTAGTCTAGATATAGAAGACGGTTGTATAACGAGAGATCTCGTTAGTCTAGATATAGAAGACGGTTGTACAACGACGGATCTCGTTAGTCTAGATATAGAAGACGGCTGTACAGACGGATATCGTTAGTCTAGATATAGAAGACGGTTGTACAGACGGACCTCGTTAGTCTAGATATTGAAGACGTTTGTCCAACGACGTATCTCGTTAGTCTAGATATAGAAGACGGTTGTACAGACGGATCTCGTTAGTCTAGATATAGAAGACGGTTGTACAACGACGGATCTCGTTAGTCTAGATATAGAAGACGGCTGTACAGACGGATATCGTTAGTCTAGATATAGAAGACGGTTGTACAGACGGACCTCGTTAGTCTAGATATTGAAGACGTTTGTCCAACGACGTATCTCGTTAGTCTAGATATAGAAGACGGTTGTACAGACGGATCTCATTAGTCTAGATATAGAAGACGGTTGTACAGACGGATCTCGTTAGTCTAGATATTGAAGACGGTTGTACAGACGGATCTCGTTAGTCTAGATATAGAAGACGGTTGTATAACGAGAGATCTCGTTAGTCTAGATATAGAAGATGGTTGTACAGACGGATCTCGTTAGTCTAGATATAGAAGACGGTTGTACAGACGGATCTCGTTAGTCTAGATATAGAAGACGGTTGTACAGACGGATCTCGTTAGTCTAGATATAGAAGACGGTTGTATAACGAGAGATCTCGTTAGTCTAGATATAGAAGATGGTTGTACAGACGGATCTCGTTAGTCTAGATATAGAAGACGGTTGTACAGACGGATCTCGTTAGTCTAGATATAGAAGACGGTTGTACAGACGGATCTCGTTAGTCTAGATATAGAAGACGGTTGTATAACGAGAGATCTCGTTAGTCTAGATATAGAAGACGGTTGTACAACGACGGATCTCGTTAGTCTAGATATAGAAGATGGTTGTACAGACGGATCTCGTTAGTCTAGATATAGAAGACGGTTGTATAACGAGAGATCTCGTTAGTCTAGATATAGAAGATGGTTGTACAGACGGATCTCGTTAGTCTAGATATAGAAGACGGTTGTACAGACGGATCTCGTTAGTCTAGATATAGAAGACGGTTGTACAGACGGATCTCGTTAGTCTAGATATAGAAGACGGTTGTATAACGAGAGATCCCGTTAGTCTAGATATAGAAGACGGTTGTACAACGACGGATCTCGTTAGTCTAGATATAGAAGACGGCTGTACAGACGGATATCGTTAGTCTAGATATAGAAGACGGTTGTACAGACGGACCTCGTTAGTCTAGATTTTGAAGACGTTTGTCCAACGACGTATCTCGTTAGTCTAGATATAGAAGACGGTTGTACAGACGGATCTCGTTAGTCTAGATATAGAAGACGGTTGTACAGACGGATCTCGTTAGTCTAGATATTGAAGACGTTTGTCCATCGACGTATCTCGTTAGTCTAGATATAGAAGACGGTTGTACAGACGGATCTCGTTAGTCTAGATATAGAAGACGGTTGTACAGACGGATCTCGTTAGTCTAGATATAGAAGACGGTTGTACAGACAGATCTCGTTAGTCTAGATATTGAAGACGTTTGTCCAACGACGTACCTCGTTAGTCTAGGCATAGAAAACGGTTGTACAGACGGATCTCGTTAGTCTAGATATAGAAGACGGTTGTACAACGACGGATCTCGTTAGTCTAGATATAGAAGACGGTTATACAGACGGATCTCGTTAGTGTAGATATAGAAGACGGTTGCACAGACGGAACTCGTTAGTCTAGATATAGAAGACGGTTGTATAACGAGAGATCTCGTTAGTCTAGATATAGAAGTTGGTTGTAAAGACGGATCTCGTTAGTCTAGATATAGAAGACGGTTGTATAACGAGAGACCTCGTTAGTCTAGATATTGAAGACGTTTGTCCAACGACGTACCTCGTTAGTCTAGGCATTGAAAACGGTTGTACAGACGGATCTCGTTAGTCTAGATATAGAAGACGGTTGTACAACGACGGATCTCGTTAGTCTAGATATAGAAGACGGTTATACAGACGGATCTCGTTAGTGTAGATATAGAAGACGGTTGTACAGACGGATCTCGTTAGTCTAGATATAGAAGACGGTTGTACAGACGGATCTCGTTAGTCTAGATATTGAAGACGTTTGTACAGACGGATCTCGTTAGTCTAGATACAGAAGACGGTTGTCCAACGACGTATCTCGTTAGCCTAGATGTAGAAGACGGTTGCACAGACGGATCTCGTTAGTCTAGATATAGAAGACGGTTGTATAACGAGAGATCTCGTTAGTCTAGATATAGAAGTTGGTTGTAAAGACGGATCTCGTTAGTCTAGATATAGAAGACGGTTGTATAACGACAGACCTCGTTAGTCTAGATATAGAAGATGGTTGTACAGACGGATCTCGTTAGTCTAGATATAGAAGACGGTTGTACAGACGGATCTCGTTAGTCTAGATATAGAAGACGGTTGTACAGACGGATCTCGTTAGTCTAGATATAGAAGACGGTTGTATAACGAGAGATCTCGTTAGTCTAGATATAGAAGACGGTTGTACAACGACGGATCTCGATAGTCTAGATATAGAAGGCGGCTGTACAGACGGATATCGTTAGTCTTGATATAGAAGACGGTTGTACAGACGGACCTCGTTAGTCTAGATATTGAAGACGTTTGTCCAACGACGTATCTCGTTAGTCTAGATATAGAAGACGGTTGTACAGACGGATCTCGTTAGTCTAGATATAGAAGACGGTTGTACAGACGGATCTCGTTAGTCTAGATATAGAAGACGGTTGTACAGACGGATCTCGTTAGTCTAGATATTGAAGACGTTTGTCCATCGACGTATCTCGTTAGTCTAGATATAGAGACGGTTGTACAGACGGATCTCGTTAGTCTAGATATAGAAGACGGTTGTACAGACGGATCTCGTTAGTCTAGATATAGAAGACGGTTGTACAGACGGATCTCGTTAGTCTAGATATTGAAGACGTTTGTCCAACGACGTACCTCGTTAGTCTAGACATAGAAAACGGTTGTACAGACGGATCTCGTTAGTCTAGATATAGAAGACGGTTGTACAACGACGGATCTCGTTAGTCTAGATATAGAAGACGGTTATACAGACGGATCTCGTTAGTCTAGATATAGAAGACGGTTGTACAGACGGATCTCGTTAGTCTAGATATTGAAGACGTTTGTACAGACGGATCTCGTTAGTCTAGATACAGAAGACGGTTGGCCAACGACGTATCTCGTTAGCCTAGATATAGAAGACGGTTGCACAGACGGATCTCGTTAGTCTAGATATAGAAGACGGTTGTATAACGAGAGATCTCGTTAGTCTAGATATAGAAGTTGGTTGTACAGACGGATCTCGTTAGTCTAGATATAGAAGACGGTTGTATAACGAGAGACCTCGTTCGTCTAGATATAGAAGATGGTTGTACAGACGGATCTCGTTAGTCTAGATATAGAAGACGGTTGTACAGACGGATCTCGTTAGTCTAGATATAGAAGACGGTTGTACAGACGGATCTCGTTAGTCTAGATATAGAAGACGGTTGTACAGACGGATCTCGTTAGTCTAGATGTTGAAGACCTTTGTCCAACGACGTATCTCGTTAGTCTAGATATAGAAGACGGTTGTACAGACGGATCTCGTTAGTCTAGATATAGAAGACGGTTGTATAACGAGAGATCTCGTTAGTCTAGATATAGAAGACGGTTGTACAGACGGATCTCGTTAGTCTAGATATAGAAGACGGTTGTACAGACGGATCTCGTTAGTCTAGATATAGAAGACGGTTGTACAGACGGATCTCGTTAGTCTAGATATAGAAGACGGTTGTATAACGAGAGATCTCGTTAGTCTAGATATAGAAGACGGTTGTACAACGACGGATCTCGTTAGTCTAGATATAGAGACGGTTGTACAGACGGATCTCGTTAGTCTAGATATAGAAGACGGTTGTACAGACGGATCTCGTTAGTCTAGATATAGAAGACGGTTGTACAGACGGATCTCGTTAGTCTAGATATTGAAGACGTTTGTCCAACGACGTACCTCGTTAGTCTAGACATAGAAAACGGTTGTACAGACGGATCTCGTTAGTCTAGATATAGAAGACGGTTGTACAACGACGGATCTCGTTAGTCTAGATATAGAAGACGGTTGTACAGACGGATCTCGTTAGTCTAGATATAGAAGACGGTTGTATAACGAGAGATCTCGTTAGTCTAGATATAGAAGTTGGTTGTACAGACGGATCTCGTTAGTCTAGATATAGAAGACGGTTGTATAACGAGAGACCTCGTTCGTCTAGATATAGAAGATGGTTGTACAGACGGATCTCGTTAGTCTAGATATAGAAGACGGTTGTACAGACGGATCTCGTTAGTCTAGATATAGAAGACGGTTGTACAGACGGATCTCGTTAGTCTAGATATAGAAGACGGTTGTACAGACGGATCTCGTTAGTCTAGATGTTGAAGACCTTTGTCCAACGACGTATCTCGTTAGTCTAGATATAGAAGACGGTTGTACAGACGGATCTCGTTAGTCTAGATATAGAAGACGGTTGTATAACGAGAGATCTCGTTAGTCTAGATATAGAAGACGGTTGTACAGACGGATCTCGTTAGTCTAGATATAGAAGACGGTTGTACAGACGGATCTCGTTAGTCTAGATATAGAAGACGGTTGTACAGACGGATCTCGTTAGTCTAGATATAGAAGACGGTTGTATAACGAGAGATCTCGTTAGTCTAGATATAGAAGACGGTTGTACAACGACGGATCTCGTTAGTCTAGATATAGAGACGGTTGTACAGACGGATCTCGTTAGTCTAGATATAGAAGACGGTTGTACAGACGGATCTCGTTAGTCTAGATATAGAAGACGGTTGTACAGACGGATCTCGTTAGTCTAGATATTGAAGACGTTTGTCCAACGACGTACCTCGTTAGTCTAGACATAGAAAACGGTTGTACAGACGGATCTCGTTAGTCTAGATATAGAAGACGGTTGTACAACGACGGATCTCGTTAGTCTAGATATAGAAGACGGTTGTACAGACGGATCTCGTTAGTCTAGATATAGAAGACGGTTATACAGACGGATCTCGTTAGTCTAGATATAGAAGACGGTTGCACAGACGGATCTCGTTAGTCTAGATATAGAAGACGGTTGTATAACGAGAGATCTCGTTAGTCTAGATATAGAAGTTGGTTGTACAGACGGATCTCGTTAGTCTAGATATAGAAGACGGTTGTATAACGAGAGACCTCGTTCGTCTAGATATAGAAGATGGTTGTACAGACGGATCTCGTTAGTCTAGATATAGAAGACGGTTGTACAGACGGATCTCGTTAGTCTAGATATAGAAGACGGTTGTACAGACGGATCTCGTTAGTCTAGATATAGAAGACGGTTGTACAGACGGATCTCGTTAGTCTAGATGTTGAAGACCTTTGTCCAACGACGTATCTCGTTAGTCTAGATATAGAAGACGGTTGTACAGACGGATCTCGTTAGTCTAGATATAGAAGACGGTTGTATAACGAGAGATCTCGTTAGTCTAGATATAGAAGACGGTTGTACAGACGGATCTCGTTAGTCTAGATATAGAAGACGGTTGTACAGACGGATCTCGTTAGTCTAGATATAGAAGACGGTTGTACAGACGGATCTCGTTAGTCTAGATATAGAAGACGGTTGTATAACGAGAGATCTCGTTAGTCTAGATATAGAAGACGGTTGTACAACGACGGATCTCGTTAGTCTAGATATAGAGACGGTTGTACAGACGGATCTCGTTAGTCTAGATATAGAAGACGGTTGTACAGACGGATCTCGTTAGTCTAGATATAGAAGACGGTTGTACAGACGGATCTCGTTAGTCTAGATATTGAAGACGTTTGTCCAACGACGTACCTCGTTAGTCTAGACATAGAAAACGGTTGTACAGACGGATCTCGTTAGTCTAGATATAGAAGACGGTTGTACAACGACGGATCTCGTTAGTCTAGATATAGAAGACGGTTGTACAGACGGATCTCGTTAGTCTAGATATAGAAGACGGTTATACAGACGGATCTCGTTAGTCTAGATATAGAAGACGGTTGTACAGACGGATCTCGTTAGTCTAGATATAGAAGACGGTTGTATAACGAGAGATCTCGTTAGTCTAGATATAGAAGTTGGTTGTACAGACGGATCTCGTTAGTCCAGATATAGAAGACGGTTGTATAACGAGAGACCTCGTTCGTCTAGATATAGAAGATGGTTGTACAGACGGATCTCGTTAGTCTAGATATAGAAGACGGTTGTACAGACGGATCTCGTTAGTCTAGATATAGAAGACGGTTGTACAGACGGATCTCGTTAGTCTAGATATAGAAGACGGTTGTACAGACGGATCTCGTTAGTCTAGATATTGAAGACGTTTGTCCAACGACGTATCTCGTTAGTCTAGATATAGAAGACGGTTGTACAGACGGATCTCGTTAGTCTAGATATAGAAGACGGTTGTATAACGAGAGATCTCGTTAGTCTAGATATAGAAGACGGTTGTACAGACGGATCCCGTTAGTCTAGATATAGAAGACGGTTGTATAACGAGAGATCTCGTTAGTCTAGATATAGAAGATGGTTGTGCAGACGGATCTCGTTAGTCTAGATATAGAAGACGGTTGTACAGACGGATCTCGTTAGTCTAGATATAGAAGACGGTTGTACAGACGGATCTCGTTAGTCTAGATATAGAAGACGGTTGTATAACGAGAGATCTCGTTAGTCTAGATATAGAAGACGGTTGTACAACGACGGATCTCGTTAGTCTAGATATAGAAGACGGCTGTACAGACGGATATCGTTAGTCTAGATATAGAAGACGGTTGTACAGACGGACCTCGTTAGTCTAGATATTGAAGACGTTTGTCCAACGACGTATCTCGTTAGTCTAGATATAGAAGACGGTTGTACAGACGGATCTCGTTAGTCTAGATATAGAAGACGGTTGTACAACGACGGATCTCGTTAGTCTAGATATAGAAGACGGCTGTACAGACGGATATCGTTAGTCTAGATATAGAAGACGGTTGTACAGACGGACCTCGTTAGTCTAGATATTGAAGACGTTTGTCCAACGACGTATCTCGTTAGTCTAGATATAGAAGACGGTTGTACAGACGGATCTCATTAGTCTAGATATAGAAGACGGTTGTACAGACGGATCTCGTTAGTCTAGATATTGAAGACGGTTGTACAGACGGATCTCGTTAGTCTAGATATAGAAGACGGTTGTATAACGAGAGATCTCGTTAGTCTAGATATAGAAGATGGTTGTACAGACGGATCTCGTTAGTCTAGATATAGAAGACGGTTGTACAGACGGATCTCGTTAGTCTAGATATAGAAGACGGTTGTACAGACGGATCTCGTTAGTCTAGATATAGAAGACGGTTGTATAACGAGAGATCTCGTTAGTCTAGATATAGAAGATGGTTGTACAGACGGATCTCGTTAGTCTAGATATAGAAGACGGTTGTACAGACGGATCTCGTTAGTCTAGATATAGAAGACGGTTGTACAGACGGATCTCGTTAGTCTAGATAGAGAAGACGGTTGTATAACGAGAGATCTCGTTAGTCTAGATATAGAAGACGGTTGTACAACGACGGATCTCGTTAGTCTAGATATAGAAGATGGTTGTACAGACGGATCTCGTTAGTCTAGATATAGAAGACGGTTGTATAACGAGAGATCTCGTTAGTCTAGATATAGAAGATGGTTGTACAGACGGATCTCGTTAGTCTAGATATAGAAGACGGTTGTACAGACGGATCTCGTTAGTCTAGATATAGAAGACGGTTGTACAGACGGATCTCGTTAGTCTAGATATAGAAGACGGTTGTATAACGAGAGATCCCGTTAGTCTAGATATAGAAGACGGTTGTACAACGACGGATCTCGTTAGTCTAGATATAGAAGACGGCTGTACAGACGGATATCGTTAGTCTAGATATAGAAGACGGTTGTACAGACGGACCTCGTTAGTCTAGATTTTGAAGACGTTTGTCCAACGACGTATCTCGTTAGTCTAGATATAGAAGACGGTTGTACAGACGGATCTCGTTAGTCTAGATATAGAAGACGGTTGTACAGACGGATCTCATTAGTCTAGATATAGAAGACGGTTGTACAGACGGATCTCGTTAGTCTAGATATTGAAGACGGTTGTACAGACGGATCTCGTTAGTCTAGATATAGAAGACGGTTGTATAACGAGAGATCTCGTTAGTCTAGATATAGAAGATGGTTGTACAGACGGATCTCGTTAGTCTAGATATAGAAGACGGTTGTACAGACGGATCTCGTTAGTCTAGATATAGAAGACGGTTGTACAGACGGATCTCGTTAGTCTAGATATAGAAGACGGTTGTATAACGAGAGATCTCGTTAGTCTAGATATAGAAGATGGTTGTACAGACGGATCTCGTTAGTCTAGATATAGAAGACGGTTGTACAGACGGGTCTCGTTAGTCTAGATATAGAAGACGGTTGTACAGACGGATCTCGTTAGTCTAGATATAGAAGACGGTTGTATAACGAGAGATCTCGTTAGTCTAGATATAGAAGACGGTTGTACAACGACGGATCTCGTTAGTCTAGATATAGAAGATGGTTGTACAGACGGATCTCGTTAGTCTAGATATAGAAGACGGTTGTATAACGAGAGATCTCGTTAGTCTAGATATAGAAGATGGTTGTACAGACGGATCTCGTTAGTCTAGATATAGAAGACGGTTGTACAGACGGATCTCGTTAGTCTAGATATAGAAGACGGTTGTACAGACGGATCTCGTTAGTCTAGATATAGAAGACGGTTGTATAACGAGAGATCCCGTTAGTCTAGATATAGAAGACGGTTGTACAACGACGGATCTCGTTAGTCTAGATATAGAAGACGGCTGTACAGACGGATATCGTTAGTCTAGATATAGAAGACGGTTGTACAGACGGACCTCGTTAGTCTAGATTTTGAAGACGTTTGTACAGACGGATCTCGTTAGTCTAGATATAGAAGACGGTTGTACAGACGGATCTCGTTAGTCTAGATATTGAAGACGTTTGTACAGACGGATCTCGTTAGTCTAGATACAGAAGACGGTTGTCCAACGACGTATCTCGTTAGCCTAGATATAGAAGACGGTTGCACAGACGGAACTCGTTAGTCTAGATATAGAAGACGGTTGTATAACGAGAGATCTCGTTAGTCTAGATATAGAAGTTGGTTGTAAAGACGGATCTCGTTAGTCTAGATATAGAAGACGGTTGTATAACGAGAGACCTCGTTAGTCTAGATATAGAAGATGGTTGTACAGACGGATCTCGTTAGTCTAGATATAGAAGACGGTTGTACAGACGGATCTCGTTAGTCTAGATATAGAAGACGGTTGTACAGACGGATCTCGTTAGTCTAGATATAGAAGACGGTTGTATAACGAGAGATCTCGTTAGTCTAGATATAGAAGACGGTTGTACAACGACGGATCTCGATAGTCTAGATATAGAAGACGGCTGTACAGACGGATATCGTTAGTCTAGATATAGAAGACGGTTGTACAGACGGACCTCGTTAATCTAGATATTGAAGACGTTTGTCCAACGACGTATCTCGTTAGTCTAGATATAGAAGACGGTTGTACAGACGGATCTCGTTAGTCTAGATATAGAAGACGGTTGTACAGACGGATCTCGTTAGTCTAGATATTGAAGACGTTTGTCCATCGACGTATCTCGTTAGTCTAGATATAGAGACGGTTGTACAGACGGATCTCGTTAGTCTAGATATAGAAGACGGTTGTACAGACGGATCTCGTTAGTCTAGATATAGAAGACGGTTGTACAGACGGATCTCGTTAGTCTAGATATTGAAGACGTTTGTCCAACGACGTACCTCGTTAGTCTAGACATAGAAAACGGTTGTACAGACGGATCTCGTTAGTCTAGATATAGAAGACGGTTGTACAACGACGGATCTCGTTAGTCTAGATATAGAAGACGGTTATACAGACGGATCTCGTTAGTCTAGATATAGAAGACGGTTGTACAGACGGATCTCGTTAGTCTAGATATTGAAGACGTTTGTACAGACGGATCTCGTTAGTCTAGATATAGAAGACGGTTGTATAACGAGAGATCTCGTTAGTCTAGATATAGAAGTTGGTTGTACAGACGGATCTCGTTAGTCTAGATATAGAAGACGGTTGTATAACGAGAGACCTCGTTCGTCTAGATATAGAAGATGGTTGTACAGACGGATCTCGTTAGTCTAGATATAGAAGACGGTTGTACAGACGGATCTCGTTAGTCTAGATATAGAAGACGGTTGTACAGACGGATCTCGTTAGTCTAGATATAGAAGACGGTTGTACAGACGGATCTCGTTAGTCTAGATATTGAAGACGTTTGTCCAACGACGTATCTCGTTAGTCTAGATATAGAAGACGGTTGTACAGACGGATCTCGTTAGTCTAGATATAGAAGACGGTTGTATAACGAGAGATCTCGTTAGTCTAGATATAGAAGACGGTTGTACAGACGGATCCCGTTAGTCTAGATATAGAAGACGGTTGTATAACGAGAGATCTCGTTAGTCTAGATATAGAAGATGGTTGTGCAGACGGATCTCGTTAGTCTAGATATAGAAGACGGTTGTACAGACGGATCTCGTTAGTCTAGATATAGAAGACGGTTGTACAGACGGATCTCGTTAGTCTAGATATAGAAGACGGTTGTATAACGAGAGATCTCGTTAGTCTAGATATAGAAGACGGTTGTACAACGACGGATCTCGTTAGTCTAGATATAGAAGACGGCTGTACAGACGGATATCGTTAGTCTAGATATAGAAGACGGTTGTACAGACGGACCTCGTTAGTCTAGATATTGAAGACGTTTGTCCAACGACGTATCTCGTTAGTCTAGATATAGAAGACGGTTGTACAGACGGATCTCGTTAGTCTAGATATAGAAGACGGTTGTACAACGACGGATCTCGTTAGTCTAGATATAGAAGACGGCTGTACAGACGGATATCGTTAGTCTAGATATAGAAGACGGTTGTACAGACGGACCTCGTTAGTCTAGATATTGAAGACGTTTGTCCAACGACGTATCTCGTTAGTCTAGATATAGAAGACGGTTGTACAGACGGATCTCATTAGTCTAGATATAGAAGACGGTTGTACAGACGGATCTCGTTAGTCTAGATATTGAAGACGGTTGTACAGACGGATCTCGTTAGTCTAGATATAGAAGACGGTTGTATAACGAGAGATCTCGTTAGTCTAGATATAGAAGATGGTTGTACAGACGGATCTCGTTAGTCTAGATATAGAAGACGGTTGTACAGACGGATCTCGTTAGTCTAGATATAGAAGACGGTTGTACAGACGGATCTCGTTAGTCTAGATATAGAAGACGGTTGTATAACGAGAGATCTCGTTAGTCTAGATATAGAAGATGGTTGTACAGACGGATCTCGTTAGTCTAGATATAGAAGACGGTTGTACAGACGGATCTCGTTAGTCTAGATATAGAAGACGGTTGTACAGACGGATCTCGTTAGTCTAGATATAGAAGACGGTTGTATAACGAGAGATCTCGTTAGTCTAGATATAGAAGACGGTTGTACAACGACGGATCTCGTTAGTCTAGATATAGAAGATGGTTGTACAGACGGATCTCGTTAGTCTAGATATAGAAGACGGTTGTATAACGAGAGATCTCGTTAGTCTAGATATAGAAGATGGTTGTACAGACGGATCTCGTTAGTCTAGATATAGAAGACGGTTGTACAGACGGATCTCGTTAGTCTAGATATAGAAGACGGTTGTACAGACGGATCTCGTTAGTCTAGATATAGAAGACGGTTGTATAACGAGAGATCCCGTTAGTCTAGATATAGAAGACGGTTGTACAACGACGGATCTCGTTAGTCTAGATATAGAAGACGGCTGTACAGACGGATATCGTTAGTCTAGATATAGAAGACGGTTGTACAGACGGACCTCGTTAGTCTAGATTTTGAAGACGTTTGTCCAACGACGTATCTCGTTAGTCTAGATATAGAAGACGGTTGTACAGACGGATCTCGTTAGTCTAGATATAGAAGACGGTTGTACAGACGGATCTCGTTAGTCTAGATATTGAAGACGTTTGTCCATCGACGTATCTCGTTAGTCTAGATATAGAAGACGGTTGTACAGACGGATCTCGTTAGTCTAGATATAGAAGACGGTTGTACAGACGGATCTCGTTAGTCTAGATATAGAAGACGGTTGTACAGACAGATCTCGTTAGTCTAGATATTGAAGACGTTTGTCCAACGACGTACCTCGTTAGTCTAGGCATAGAAAACGGTTGTACAGACGGATCTCGTTAGTCTAGATATAGAAGACGGTTGTACAACGACGGATCTCGTTAGTCTAGATATAGAAGACGGTTATACAGACGGATCTCGTTAGTGTAGATATAGAAGACGGTTGCACAGACGGAACTCGTTAGTCTAGATATAGAAGACGGTTGTATAACGAGAGATCTCGTTAGTCTAGATATAGAAGTTGGTTGTAAAGACGGATCTCGTTAGTCTAGATATAGAAGACGGTTGTATAACGAGAGACCTCGTTAGTCTAGATATTGAAGACGTTTGTCCAACGACGTACCTCGTTAGTCTAGGCATTGAAAACGGTTGTACAGACGGATCTCGTTAGTCTAGATATAGAAGACGGTTGTACAACGACGGATCTCGTTAGTCTAGATATAGAAGACGGTTATACAGACGGATCTCGTTAGTGTAGATATAGAAGACGGTTGTACAGACGGATCTCGTTAGTCTAGATATAGAAGACGGTTGTACAGACGGATCTCGTTAGTCTAGATATTGAAGACGTTTGTACAGACGGATCTCGTTAGTCTAGATACAGAAGACGGTTGTCCAACGACGTATCTCGTTAGCCTAGATGTAGAAGACGGTTGCACAGACGGATCTCGTTAGTCTAGATATAGAAGACGGTTGTATAACGAGAGATCTCGTTAGTCTAGATATAGAAGTTGGTTGTAAAGACGGATCTCGTTAGTCTAGATATAGAAGACGGTTGTATAACGACAGACCTCGTTAGTCTAGATATAGAAGATGGTTGTACAGACGGATCTCGTTAGTCTAGATATAGAAGACGGTTGTACAGACGGATCTCGTTAGTCTAGATATAGAAGACGGTTGTACAGACGGATCTCGTTAGTCTAGATATAGAAGACGGTTGTATAACGAGAGATCTCGTTAGTCTAGATATAGAAGACGGTTGTACAACGACGGATCTCGATAGTCTAGATATAGAAGGCGGCTGTACAGACGGATATCGTTAGTCTTGATATAGAAGACGGTTGTACAGACGGACCTCGTTAGTCTAGATATTGAAGACGTTTGTCCAACGACGTATCTCGTTAGTCTAGATATAGAAGACGGTTGTACAGACGGATCTCGTTAGTCTAGATATAGAAGACGGTTGTACAGACGGATCTCGTTAGTCTAGATATAGAAGACGGTTGTACAGACGGATCTCGTTAGTCTAGATATTGAAGACGTTTGTCCATCGACGTATCTCGTTAGTCTAGATATAGAGACGGTTGTACAGACGGATCTCGTTAGTCTAGATATAGAAGACGGTTGTACAGACGGATCTCGTTAGTCTAGATATAGAAGACGGTTGTACAGACGGATCTCGTTAGTCTAGATATTGAAGACGTTTGTCCAACGACGTACCTCGTTAGTCTAGACATAGAAAACGGTTGTACAGACGGATCTCGTTAGTCTAGATATAGAAGACGGTTGTACAACGACGGATCTCGTTAGTCTAGATATAGAAGACGGTTATACAGACGGATCTCGTTAGTCTAGATATAGAAGACGGTTGTACAGACGGATCTCGTTAGTCTAGATATTGAAGACGTTTGTACAGACGGATCTCGTTAGTCTAGATACAGAAGACGGTTGGCCAACGACGTATCTCGTTAGCCTAGATATAGAAGACGGTTGCACAGACGGATCTCGTTAGTCTAGATATAGAAGACGGTTGTATAACGAGAGATCTCGTTAGTCTAGATATAGAAGTTGGTTGTACAGACGGATCTCGTTAGTCTAGATATAGAAGACGGTTGTATAACGAGAGACCTCGTTCGTCTAGATATAGAAGATGGTTGTACAGACGGATCTCGTTAGTCTAGATATAGAAGACGGTTGTACAGACGGATCTCGTTAGTCTAGATATAGAAGACGGTTGTACAGACGGATCTCGTTAGTCTAGATATAGAAGACGGTTGTACAGACGGATCTCGTTAGTCTAGATGTTGAAGACCTTTGTCCAACGACGTATCTCGTTAGTCTAGATATAGAAGACGGTTGTACAGACGGATCTCGTTAGTCTAGATATAGAAGACGGTTGTATAACGAGAGATCTCGTTAGTCTAGATATAGAAGACGGTTGTACAGACGGATCTCGTTAGTCTAGATATAGAAGACGCTTGTATAACGAGAGATCTCGTTAGTCTAGATATAGAAGACGGTTGTACAACGACGGATCTCGTTAGTCTAGATATAGAAGACGGCTGTACAGACGGATATCGTTAGTCTAGATATAGAAGACGGTTGTACAGACGGACCTCGTTAGTCTAGATATTGAAGAAGTTTGTCCAACGACGTATCTCGTTAGTCTAGATATAGAAGACGGTTGTACAGACGGATCTCGTTAGTCTAGATATAGAAGACGGTTGTACAGACGGATCTCGTTAGTCTAGATATTGAAGACGTTTGTCCATCGACGTATCTCGTTAGTCTAGATATAGAAGACGGTTGTACAGACGGATCTCGTTAGTCTAGATATAGAAGACGGTTGTACAGACGGATCTCGTTAGTCTAGATATAGAAGACGGTTGTACAGACGGATCTCGTTAGTCTAGATATAGAAGACGGTTGTACAGACAGATCTCGTTAGTCTAGATATTGAAGACGTTTGTCCAACGACGTACCTCGTTAGTCTAGGCATTGAAAACGGTTGTGCAGACGGATCTCGTTAGTCTAGATATAGAAGACGGTTGTACAGACGGATCTCGTTAGTCTAGATATAGAAGACGGTTGTACAGACGGATCTCGTTAGTCTAGATATAGAAGACGGTTGTATAACGAGAGATCTCGTTAGTCTAGATATAGAAGACGGTTGTACAACGACGGATCTCGTTAGTCTAGATATAGAAGACGGCTGTACAGACGGATATCGTTAGTCTAGATATAGAAGACGGTTGTACAGACGGACCTCGTTAGTCTAGATATTGAAGACGTTTGTCCAACGACGTATCTCGTTAGTCTAGATATAGAAGACGGTTGTACAGACGGATCTCGTTAGTCTAGATATAGAAGACGGTTGTACAACGACGGATCTCGTTAGTCTAGATATAGAAGACGGCTGTACAGACGGATATCGTTAGTCTAGATATAGAAGACGGTTGTACAGACGGACCTCGTTAGTCTAGATATTGAAGACGTTTGTCCAACGACGTATCTCGTTAGTCTAGATATAGAAGACGGTTGTACAGACGGATCTCATTAGTCTAGATATAGAAGACGGTTGTACAGACGGATCTCGTTAGTCTAGATATTGAAGACGGTTGTACAGACGGATCTCGTTAGTCTAGATATAGAAGACGGTTGTATAACGAGAGATCTCGTTAGTCTAGATATAGAAGATGGTTGTACAGACGGATCTCGTTAGTCTAGATATAGAAGACGGTTTGACAGACGGATCTCGTTAGTCTAGATATAGAAGACGGTTGTACAGACGGATCTCGTTAGTCTAGATATAGAAGACGGTTGTATAACGAGAGATCTCGTTAGTCTAGATATAGAAGATGGTTGTACAGACGGATCTCGTTAGTCTAGATATAGAAGACGGTTGTACAGACGGATCTCGTTAGTCTAGATATAGAAGACGGTTGTACAGACGGATCTCGTTAGTCTAGATATAGAAGACGGTTGTATAACGAGAGATCTCGTTAGTCTAGATATAGAAGACGGTTGTACAACGACGGATCTCGTTAGTCTAGATATAGAAGATGGTTGTACAGACGGATCTCGTTAGTCTAGATATAGAAGACGGTTGTATAACGAGAGATCTCGTTAGTCTAGATATAGAAGATGGTTGTACAGACGGATCTCGTTAGTCTAGATATAGAAGACGGTTGTACAGACGGATCTCGTTAGTCTAGATATAGAAGACGGTTGTACAGACGGATCTCGTTAGTCTAGATATAGAAGACGGTTGTATAACGAGAGATCTCGTTAGTCTAGATATAGAAGACGGTTGTACAACGACGGATCTCGTTAGTCTAGATATAGAAGACGGCTGTACAGACGGATATCGTTAGTCTAGATATAGAAGACGGTTGTACAGACGGACCTCGTTAGTCTAGATTTTGAAGACGTTTGTCCAACGACGTATCTCGTTAGTCTAGATATAGAAGACGGTTGTACAGACGGATCTCGTTAGTCTAGATATAGAAGACGGTTGTACAGACGGATCTCGTTAGTCTAGATATTGAAGACGTTTGTCCATCGACGTATCTCGTTAGTCTAGATATAGAAGACGGTTGTACAGACGGATCTCGTTAGTCTAGATATAGAAGACGGTTGTACAGACGGATCTCGTTAGTCTAGATATAGAAGACGGTTGTACAGACAGATCTCGTTAGTCTAGATATTGAAGACGTTTGTCCAACGACGTACCTCGTTAGTCTAGGCATAGAAAACGGTTGTACAGACGGATCTCGTTAGTCTAGATATAGAAGACGGTTGTACAACGACGGATCTCGTTAGTCTAGATATAGAAGACGGTTATACAGACGGATCTCGTTAGTGTAGATATAGAAGACGGTTGCACAGACGGAACTCGTTAGTCTAGATATAGAAGACGGTTGTATAACGAGAGATCTCGTTAGTCTAGATATAGAAGTTGGTTGTAAAGACGGATCTCGTTAGTCTAGATATAGAAGACGGTTGTATAACGAGAGACCTCGTTAGTCTAGATATTGAAGACGTTTGTCCAACGACGTACCTCGTTAGTCTAGGCATTGAAAACGGTTGTACAGACGGATCTCGTTAGTCTAGATATAGAAGACGGTTGTACAACGACGGATCTCGTTAGTCTAGATATAGAAGACGGTTATACAGACGGATCTCGTTAGTGTAGATATAGAAGACGGTTGTACAGACGGATCTCGTTAGTCTAGATATTGAAGACGTTTGTCCAACGACGTACCTCGTTAGTCTAGACATAGAAAACGGTTGTACAGACGGATCTCGTTAGTCTAGATATAGAAGACGGTTGTACAACGACGGATCTCGTTAGTCTAGATATTGAAGACGTTTGTACAGACGGATCTCGTTAGTCTAGATACAGAAGACGGTTGGCCAACGACGTATCTCGTTAGCCTAGATATAGAAGACGGTTGTACAGACGGATCTCGTTAGTCTAGATATTGAAGACGGTTGTACAGACGGATCTCGTTAGTCTAGATATAGAAGACGGTTGTATAACGAGAGATCTCGTTAGTCTAGATATAGAAGATGGTTGTACAGACGGATCTCGTTAGTCTAGATATAGAAGACGGTTGTACAGACGGATCTCGTTAGTCTAGATATAGAAGACGGTTGTACAGACGGATCTCGTTAGTCTAGATATAGAAGACGGTTGTATAACGAGAGATCTCGTTAGTCTAGATATAGAAGATGGTTGTACAGACGGATCTCGTTAGTCTAGATATAGAAGACGGTTGTACAGACGGATCTCGTTAGTCTAGATATAGAAGACGGTTGTACAGACGGATCTCGTTAGTCTAGATATAGAAGACGGTTGTATAACGAGAGATCTCGTTAGTCTAGATATAGAAGTTGGTTGTACAGACGGATCTCGTTAGTCTAGATATAGAAGACGGTTGTATAACGAGAGACCTCGTTCGTCTAGATATAGAAGATGGTTGTACAGACGGATCTCGATAGTCTAGATATAGAAGACGGTTGTACAGACGGATCTCGTTAGTCTAGATATAGAAGACGGTTGTACAGACGGATCTCGTTAGTCTAGATATAGAAGACGGTTGTACAGACGGATCTCGTTAGTCTAGATGTTGAAGACCTTTGTCCAACGACGTATCTCGTTAGTCTAGATATAGAAGACGGTTGTACAGACGGATCTCGTTAGTCTAGATATAGAAGACGGTTGTATAACGAGAGATCTCGTTAGTCTAGATATAGAAGACGGTTGTACAGACGGATCTCGTTAGTCTAGATATAGAAGACGGTTGTATAACGAGAGATCTCGTTAGTCTAGATATAGAAGACGGTTGTACAACGACGGATCTCGTTAGTCTAGATATAGAAGACGGCTGTACAGACGGATATCGTTAGTCTAGATATAGAAGACGGTTGTACAGACGGACCTCGTTAGTCTAGATATTGAAGACGTTTGTCCAACGACGTATCTCGTTAGTCTAGATATAGAAGACGGTTGTACAGACGGATCTCGTTAGTCTAGATATAGAAGACGGTTGTACAGACGGATCTCGTTAGTCTAGATATTGAAGACGTATGTCCATCGACGTATCTCGTTAGTCTAGATATAGAAGACGGTTGTACAGACGGATCTCGTTAGTCTAGATATAGAAGACGGTTGTACAGACGGATCTCGTTAGTCTAGATATAGAAGACGGTTGTACAGACGGATCTCGTTAGTCTAGATATAGAAGACGGTTGTACAGACAGATCTCGTTAGTCTAGATATTGAAGACGTTTGTCCAACGACGTACCTCGTTAGTCTAGGCATTGAAAACGGTTGTACAGACGGATCTCGTTAGTCTAGATATAGAAGACGGTTGTACAACGACGGATCTCGTTAGTCTAGATATAGAAGACGGTTATACAGACGGATCTCGTTAGTGTAGATATAGAAGACGGTTGTACAGACGGATCTCGTTAGTCTAGATATAGAAGACGGTTGTACAGACGGATCTCGTTAGTCTAGATATAGAAGACGGTTGTACAGACGGATCTCGTTAGTCTAGATATAGAAGACGGTTGTACAGACAGATCTCGTTAGTCTAGATATTGAAGACGTTTGTCCAACGACGTACCTCGTTAGTCTAGGCATTGAAAACGGTTGTACAGACGGATCTCGTTAGTCTAGATATAGAAGACGGTTGTACAACGACGGATCTCGTTAGTCTAGATATAGAAGACGGTTATACAGACGGATCTCGTTAGTGTAGATATAGAAGACGGTTGTACAGACGGATCTCGTTAGTCTAGATATAGAAGACGGTTGTACAGACGGATCTCGTTAGTCTAGATATTGAAGACGTTTGTACAGACGGATCTCGTTAGTCTAGATACAGAAGACGGTTGTCCAACGACGTATCTCGTTAGCCTAGATGTAGAAGACGGTTGCACAGACGGATCTCGTTAGTCTAGATATAGAAGACGGTTGTATAACGAGAGATCTCGTTAGTCTAGATATAGAAGTTGGTTGTACAGACGGATCTCGTTAGTCTAGATATAGAAGACGGTTGTATAACGAGAGACCTCGTTAGTCTAGATATAGAAGATGGTTGTACAGACGGATCTCGTTAGTCTAGATATAGAAGACGGTTGTACAGACGGATCTCGTTAGTCTAGATATAGAAGACGGTTGTACAGACGGATCTCGTTAGTCTAGATATAGAAGACGGTTGTATAACGAGAGATCTCGTTAGTCTAGATATAGAAGACGGTTGTACAACGACGGATCTCGTTAGTCTAGATATAGAAGACGGCTGTACAGACGGATATCGTTAGTCTAGATATAGAAGACGGTTGTACAGACGGACCTCGTTAGTCTAGATATTGAAGACGTTTGTCCAACGACGTATCTCGTTAGTCTAGATATAGAAGACGGTTGTACAGACGGATCTCGTTAGTCTAGATATTGAAGACGGTTGTACAGACGGATCTCGTTAGTCTAGATATAGAAGACGGTTGTACAGACGGATCTCGTTAGTCTAGATATTGAAGACGTGTGTCCATCGACGTATCTCGTTAGTCTAGATATAGAAGACGGTTGTACAGACGGATCTCGTTAGTCTAGATATAGAAGACGGTTGTACAGACGGATCTCGTTAGTCTAGATATAGAAGACGGTTGTACAGACGGGTCTCGTTAGTCTAGATATTGAAGACGTTTGTCCAACGACGTACCTCGTTAGTCTAGACATAGAAAACGGTTGTACAGACGGATCTCGTTAGTCTAGATATAGAAGACGGTTGTACAACGACGGATCTCGTTAGTCTAGATATAGAAGACGGTTATACAGACGGATCTCGTTAGTCTAGATATAGAAGACGGTTGTACAGACGGATCTCGTTAGTCTAGATATAGAAGACGGTTGTACAGACGGATCTCGTTAGTCTAGATATTGAAGACGTTTGTACAGACGGATCTCGTTAGTCTAGATACAGAAGACGGTTGTCCAACGACGTATCTCGTTAGCCTAGATATAGAAGACGGTTGCACAGACGGATCTCGTTAGTCTAGATATAGAAGACGGTTGTATAACGAGAGATCTCGTTAGTCTAGATATAGAAGTTGGTTGTACAGACGGATCTCGTTAGTCTAGATATAGAAGACGGTTGTATAACGAGAGACCTCGTTAGTCTAGATATAGAAGATGGTTGTACAGACGGATCTCGTTAGTCTAGATATAGAAGACGGTTGTACAGACGGATCTCGTTAGTCTAGATATAGAAGACGGTTGTACAGACGGATCTCGTTAGTCTAGATATAGAAGACGGTTGTACAGACGGATCTCGTTAGTCTAGATATTGAAGACGTTTGTCCAACGACGTATCTCGTTAGTCTAGATATAGAAGACGGTTGTACAGACGGATCTCGTTAGTCTAGATATAGAAGACGGTTGTACAGACGGATCTCGTTAGTCTAGATATAGAAGACGGTTGTACAGACGGGTCTCGTTAGTCTAGATATTGAAGACGTTTGTCCAACGACGTGCCTCGTTAGTCTAGACATAGAAAACGGTTGTACAGACGGATCTCGTTAGTCTAGATATAGAAGACGGTTGTACAACGACGGATCTCGTTAGTCTAGATACAGAAGACGGTTGGCCAACGACGTATCTCGTTAGCCTAGATATAGAAGACGGTTGCACAGACGGATCTCGTTAGTCTAGATATAGAAGACGGTTGTATAACGAGAGATCTCGTTAGTCTAGATATAGAAGTTGGTTGTACAGACGGATCTCGTTAGTCTAGATATAGAAGACGGTTGTATAACGAGAGACCTCGTTCGTCTAGATATAGAAGATGGTTGTACAGACGGATCTCGTTAGTCTAGATATAGAAGACGGTTGTACAGACGGATCTCGTTAGTCTAGATATAGAAGACGGTTGTACAGACGGATCTCGTTAGTCTAGATATAGAAGACGGTTGTACAGACGGATCTCGTTAGTCTAGATATAGAAGACGGTTGTACAGACGGATCTCGTTAGTCTAGATATAGAAGACGGTTGTACAGACGGATCTCGTTAGTCTAGATATTGAAGACGTTTGTCCAACGACGTATCTCGTTAGTCTAGATATAGAAGACGGTTGTACAGACGGATCTCGTTAGTCTAGATATAGAAGACGGTTGTACAGACGGATCTCGTTAGTCTAGATATAGAAGACGGTTGTACAGACGGGTCTCGTTAGTCTAGATATTGAAGACGTTTGTCCAACGACGTACCTCGTTAGTCTAGACATAGAAAACGGTTGTACAGACGGATCTCGTTAGTCTAGATATAGAAGACGGTTGTACAACGACGGATCTCGTTAGTCTAGATACAGAAGACGGTTGGCCAACGACGTATCTCGTTAGCCTAGATATAGAAGACGGTTGCACAGACGGATCTCGTTAGTCTAGATATAGAAGACGGTTGTATAACGAGAGATCTCGTTAGTCTAGATATAGAAGTTGGTTGTACAGGCGGATCTCGTTAGTCTAGATATAGAAGACGGTTGTATAACGAGAGACCTCGTTCGTCTAGATATAGAAGATGGTTGTACAGACGGATCTCGTTAGTCTAGATATAGAAGACGGTTGTACAGACGGATCTCGTTAGTCTAGATATAGAAGACGGTTGTACAGACGGATCTCGTTAGTCTAGATATAGAAGACGGTTGTACAGACGGATCTCGTTAGTCTAGATGTTGAAGACCTTTGTCCAACGACGTATCTCGTTAGTCTAGATATAGAAGACGGTTGTACAGACGGATCTCGTTAGTCTAGATATAGAAGACGGTTGTATAACGAGAGATCTCGTTAGTCTAGATATAGAAGACGGTTGTACAGACGGATCTCGTTAGTCTAGATATAGAAGACGGTTGTATAACGAGAGATCTCGTTAGTCTAGATATAGAAGACGGTTGTACAACGACGGATCTCGTTAGTCTAGATATAGAAGACGGCTGTACAGACGGATATCGTTAGTCTAGATATAGAAGACGGTTGTACAGACGGACCTCGTTAGTCTAGATATTGAAGACGTTTGTCCAACGACGTATCTCGTTAGTCTAGATATAGAAGACGGTTGTACAGACGGATCTCGTTAGTCTAGATATAGAAGACGGTTGTACAGACGGATCTCGTTAGTCTAGATATTGAAGACGTTTGTCCATCGACGTATCTCGTTAGTCTAGATATAGAAGACGGTTGTACAGACGGATCTCGTTAGTCTAGATATAGAAGACGGTTGTACAGACGGATCTCGTTAGTCTAGATATAGAAGACGGTTGTACAGACGGATCTCGTTAGTCTAGATATAGAAGACGGTTGTACAGACAGATCTCGTTAGTCTAGATATTGAAGACGTTTGTCCAACGACGTACCTCGTTAGTCTAGGCATTGAAAACGGTTGTACAGACGGATCTCGTTAGTCTAGATATAGAAGACGGTTGTACACCGACGGATCTCGTTAGTCTAGATATAGAAGACGGTTATACAGACGGATCTCGTTAGTCTAGATATAGAAGACGGTTGTACAGACGGATCTCGTTAGTCTAGATATTGAAGACGTTTGTACAGACGGATCTCGTTAGTCTAGATACAGAAGACGGTTGTCCAACGACGTATCTCGTTAGCCTAGATGTAGAAGACGGTTGCACAGACGGATCTCGTTAGTCTAGATATAGAAGACGGTTGTATAACGAGAGATCTCGTTAGTCTAGATATAGAAGTTGGTTGTACAGACGGATCTCGTTAGTCTAGATATAGAAGACGGTTGTATAACGAGAGACCTCGTTAGTCTAGATATAGAAGATGGTTGTACAGACGGATCTCGTTAGTCTAGATATAGAAGACGGTTGTACAGACGGATCTCGTTAGTCTAGATATAGAAGACGGTTGTACAGACGGATCTCGTTAGTCTAGATATAGAAGACGGTTGTATAACGAGAGATCTCGTTAGTCTAGATATAGAAGACGGTTGTACAACGACGGATCTCGTTAGTCTAGATATAGAAGACGGCTGTACAGACGGATATCGTTAGTCTAGATATAGAAGACGGTTGTACAGACGGACCTCGTTAGTCTAGATATTGAAGACGTTTGTCCAACGACGTATCTCGTTAGTCTAGATATAGAAGACGGTTGTACAGACGGATCTCGTTAGTCTAGATATTGAAGACGGTTGTACAGACGGATCTCGTTAGTCTAGATATAGAAGACGGTTGTACAGACGGATCTCGTTAGTCTAGATATTGAAGACGTGTGTCCATCGACGTATCTCGTTAGTCTAGATATAGAAGACGGTTGTACAGACGGATCTCGTTAGTCTAGATATAGAAGACGGTTGTACAGACGGATCTCGTTAGTCTAGATATAGAAGACGGTTGTACAGACGGGTCTCGTTAGTCTAGATATTGAAGACGTTTGTCCAACGACGTACCTCGTTAGTCTAGACATAGAAAACGGTTGTACAGACGGATCTCGTTAGTCTAGATATAGAAGACGGTTGTACAACGACGGATCTCGTTAGTCTAGATATAGAAGACGGTTATACAGACGGATCTCGTTAGTCTAGATATAGAAGACGGTTGTACAGACGGATCTCGTTAGTCTAGATATAGAAGACGGTTGTACAGACGGATCTCGTTAGTCTAGATATAGAAGACGGTTGTACAGACGGATCTCGTTAGTCTAGATATAGAAGACGGTTGTATAACGAGAGATCTCGTTAGTCTAGATATAGAAGTTGGTTGTACAGACGGATCTCGTTAGTCTAGATACAGAAGACGGTTGTCCAACGACGTATCTCGTTAGCCTAGATATAGAAGACGGTTGCACAGACGGATCTCGTTAGTCTAGATATAGAAGACGGTTGTATAACGAGAGATCTCGTTAGTCTAGATATAGAAGTTGGTTGTACAGACGGATCTCGTTAGTCTAGATATAGAAGACGGTTGTATAACGAGAGACCTCGTTAGTCTAGATATAGAAGATGGTTGTACAGACGGATCTCGTTAGTCTAGATATAGAAGACGGTTGTACAGACGGATCTCGTTAGTCTAGATATAGAAGACGGTTGTACAGACGGATCTCGTTAGTCTAGATATAGAAGACGGTTGTACAGACGGATCTCGTTAGTCTAGATATTGAAGACGTTTGTCCAACGACGTATATCGTTAGTCTAGATATAGAAGACGGTTGTACAGACGGATCTCGTTAGTCTAGATATAGAAGACGGTTGTACAGACGGATCTCGTTAGTCTAGATATAGAAGACGGTTGTACAGACGGGTCTCGTTAGTCTAGATATTGAAGACGTTTGTCCAACGACGTACCTCGTTAGTCTAGACATAGAAAACGGTTGTACAGACGGATCTCGTTAGTCTAGATATAGAAGACGGTTGTACAACGACGGATCTCGTTAGTCTAGATACAGAAGACGGTTGGCCAACGACGTATCTCGTTAGCCTAGATATAGAAGACGGTTGCACAGACGGATCTCGTTAGTCTAGATATAGAAGACGGTTGTATAACGAGAGATCTCGTTAGTCTAGATATAGAAGTTGGTTGTACAGACGGATCTCGTTAGTCTAGATATAGAAGACGGTTGTATAACGAGAGACCTCGTTCGTCTAGATATAGAAGATGGTTGTACAGACGGATCTCGTTAGTCTAGATATAGAAGACGGTTGTACAGACGGATCTCGTTAGTCTAGATATAGAAGACGGTTGTACAGACGGATCTCGTTAGTCTAGATATAGAAGACGGTTGTACAGACGGATCTCGTTAGTCTAGATATAGAAGACGGTTGTACAGACGGATCTCGTTAGTCTAGATATAGAAGACGGTTGTACAGACGGATCTCGTTAGTCTAGATATTGAAGACGTTTGTCCAACGACGTATCTCGTTAGTCTAGATATAGAAGACGGTTGTACAGACGGATCTCGTTAGTCTAGATATAGAAGACGGTTGTACAGACGGATCTCGTTAGTCTAGATATAGAAGACGGTTGTACAGACGGGTCTCGTTAGTCTAGATATTGAAGACGTTTGTCCAACGACGTACCTCGTTAGTCTAGACATAGAAAACGGTTGTACAGACGGATCTCGTTAGTCTAGATATAGAAGACGGTTGTACAACGACGGATCTCGTTAGTCTAGATACAGAAGACGGTTGGCCAACGACGTATCTCGTTAGCCTAGATATAGAAGACGGTTGCACAGACGGATCTCGTTAGTCTAGATATAGAAGACGGTTGTATAACGAGAGATCTCGTTAGTCTAGATATAGAAGTTGGTTGTACAGGCGGATCTCGTTAGTCTAGATATAGAAGACGGTTGTATAACGAGAGACCTCGTTCGTCTAGATATAGAAGATGGTTGTACAGACGGATCTCGTTAGTCTAGATATAGAAGACGGTTGTACAGACGGATCTCGTTAGTCTAGATATAGAAGACGGTTGTACAGACGGATCTCGTTAGTCTAGATATAGAAGACGGTTGTACAGACGGATCTCGTTAGTCTAGATGTTGAAGACCTTTGTCCAACGACGTATCTCGTTAGTCTAGATATAGAAGACGGTTGTACAGACGGATCTCGTTAGTCTAGATATAGAAGACGGTTGTATAACGAGAGATCTCGTTAGTCTAGATATAGATGACGGTTGTACAGACGGATCTCGTTAGTCTAGATATAGAAGACGGTTGTATAACGAGAGATCTCGTTAGTCTAGATATAGAAGACGGTTGTACAACGACGGATCTCGTTAGTCTAGATATAGAAGACGGCTGTACAGACGGATATCGTTAGTCTAGATATAGAAGACGGTTGTACAGACGGACCTCGTTAGTCTAGATATTGAAGACGTTTGTCCAACGACGTATCTCGTTAGTCTAGATATAGAAGACGGTTGTACAGACGGATCTCGTTAGTCTAGATATAGAAGACGGTTGTACAGACGGATCTCGTTAGTCTAGATATTGAAGACGTTTGTCCATCGACGTATCTCGTTAGTCTAGATATAGAAGACGGTTGTACAGACGGATCTCGTTAGTCTAGATATAGAAGACGGTTGTACAGACGGATCTCGTTAGTCTAGATATAGAAGACGGTTGTACAGACGGATCTCGTTAGTCTAGATATAGAAGACGGTTGTACAGACAGATCTCGTTAGTCTAGATATTGAAGACGTTTGTCCAACGACGTACCTCGTTAGTCTAGGCATTGAAAACGGTTGTACAGACGGATCTCGTTAGTCTAGATATAGAAGACGGTTGTACACCGACGGATCTCGTTAGTCTAGATATAGAAGACGGTTATACAGACGGATCTCGTTAGTGTAGATATAGAAGACGGTTGTACAGACGGATCTCGTTAGTCTAGATATAGAAGACGGTTGTACAGACGGATCTCGTTAGTCTAGATATTGAAGACGTTTGTACAGACGGATCTCGTTAGTCTAGATACAGAAGACGGTTGTCCAACGACGTATCTCGTTAGCCTAGATGTAGAAGACGGTTGCACAGACGGATCTCGTTAGTCTAGATATAGAAGACGGTTGTATAACGAGAGATCTCGTTAGTCTAGATATAGAAGTTGGTTGTACAGACGGATCTCGTTAGTCTAGATATAGAAGACGGTTGTATAACGAGAGACCTCGTTAGTCTAGATATAGAAGATGGTTGTACAGACGGATCTCGTTAGTCTAGATATAGAAGACGGTTGTACAGACGGATCTCGTTAGTCTAGATATAGAAGACGGTTGTACAGACGGATCTCGTTAGTCTAGATATAGAAGACGGTTGTATAACGAGAGATCTCGTTAGTCTAGATATAGAAGACGGTTGTACAACGACGGATCTCGTTAGTCTAGATATAGAAGACGGCTGTACAGACGGATATCGTTAGTCTAGATATAGAAGACGGTTGTACAGACGGACCTCGTTAGTCTAGATATTGAAGACGTTTGTCCAACGACGTATCTCGTTAGTCTAGATATAGAAGACGGTTGTACAGACGGATCTCGTTAGTCTAGATATAGAAGACGGTTGTACAGACGGATCTCGTTAGTCTAGATATAGAAGACGGTTGTACAGACGGATCTCGTTAGTCTAGATATTGAAGACGTGTGTCCATCGACGTATCTCGTTAGTCTAGATATAGAAGACGGGTGTACAGACGGATCTCGTTAGTCTAGATATAGAAGACGGTTGTACAGACGGATCTCGTTAGTCTAGATATAGAAGACGGTTGTACAGACGGGTCTCGTTAGTCTAGATATTGAAGACGTTTGTCCAACGACGTACCTCGTTAGTCTAGACATAGAAAACGGTTGTACAGACGGATCTCGTTAGTCTAGATATAGAAGACGGTTGTACAACGACGGATCTCGTTAGTCTAGATATAGAAGACGGTTATACAGACGGATCTCGTTAGTCTAGATATAGAAGACGGTTGTACAGACGGATCTCGTTAGTCTAGATATAGAAGACGGTTGTACAGACGGATCTCGTTAGTCTAGATATTGAAGACGTTTGTACAGACGGATCTCGTTAGTCTAGATACAGAAGACGGTTGTCCAACGACGTATCTCGTTAGCC